>QEPC01008358.1:41990-77929 GCA_003113815.1 Sphenodon punctatus | reverse complement strand
TGCTGGGACCATCCCAACATATCTCCCCCACTTGTTTCTGGGAAGTCAGAAGCATCTGTTTAGGAAAGAGTCAATAGAGATTCTCTGATGTCCTCTTTCTCAGTGCTGCAGGATGTGATTGTGATGATAATTGGCCAGCCTGGATGGGTTTAAACTATGTCTCCTGGCTGCTGGGATGCTATCTCAGAAGTCCCAGTTATGTTGCTTATGCCCGTCCCCTATGCCTACCTCGAAACCACTACCAATTGGTCCTGTAAAGCTAGAAGCTTTCAGTAATGTGTTTGACCATTGAATGTGTCTGTCAGTCTTTGGGGTTGCTCCACATCCTTCCTCCTACAGTCTCTCTCCCCCTGCCATGCAGGGTTCCTGCCTCTGACTGGCACTGAATATGCTGATATTCATCTGAATAATGATCGTCACAGGGACAACATCAATTGCTTATATAATTGGGACCCTTTATCAAAATCTCCTGTACATTTGCTGAAATGGCAAGAAATTTATTTGATACATTCTTGCCAAATATCCTGTACACAGAATGTAATATCAAAATGTTACAGCTAGAAATGTATTTTCAGGTTAATGTCTTATATCTTTGGGACCCTTTATCCACTTTTTCTAAAATTGGGAGAAGTATTAAGCATATGGAGGGACATAATATGCATAAGTTTCATGAATATTGGATGTAAGATAAAGAAGTTGTAGCCATGAATGTGTATGGAGCTTTTCTTAAAATCACAACATTCAATTGCTTCTGAAATTGGTTTTCTTTATCTAATCATTTCGAATTTTGGTACACATGGTGCCCTCCATTGGGGATACAATTTTCCCAAATTTCCTCAAAATTGAATAAGAAACAAAATGGTATAGCTGGAAATATGATTTTCAGTTTTTTCACTTTATTTCAAAAACCAAATGTTATTTTCAGTTCCTGATTGCACCAAACTAAAGACTGAACTGAGCCCGATCCAACTGAATTCTGAATCTGAACTCAAAGTTTGACCCGAACCACCGAACGGCTGAACATTTGAACCTGGTTCTGTTTGAACATCCCTCCAAACACAAACAGCCAAAACACACAATCTGAACAGCCAGCCAGCCAAACACACACTCTTGCCACACAGCTCTGCATGTACTCAAATTTTGGGTTTTCAGCACGATCATGGGATCTTACGATACCTTTTTCCGAACACCCGAACTGAACACAGCTGAACTGCCGAACCCAAACTCGGTGACCGAACTGAATGCCCGAACTGAACCAGACTGAACTGAACCAAACCGAAAGACCAAACCCAAACCGTGATCTGTTTGCACATCCCTATAACTTATCTTTGCCACTGGTCCAGATAACAAAAATATCATCAATAAATTGCCCACCAAACTAGGGGTCTGTATTTAGTATTCTTGAGGATAGTTTGTTTCAGGTTCCCATGAATAAATTGGCATACGAAGGTGCCATACATGTTCCCATTGCTGTGCCTTGTATTTGCAAGTAGTGTTTCTGGTTGAAGGTGAGGTTGTTGCAAGTAAAAACCAGTTTGGCTAGTTCATTAATCACCTCTGTAAATGGTTGCTTAGAAGTTCTGTTGTTGAGGCAGTCGTTCAAAGACTGGATACAATCATTGTGTAGTATGTTGGTATATAGTGATGTAACATCAAATGTAACCAGTATGGTGTTGGAATTAAATTGGTATTGTTTATTCAAGACTTCAATCTTCTGTAGGAAATCATTAGTGTTTTTAATATAAGATGGAAGGTTTGGGACCAGATTTTGTAGGTTTGAATCAATATACAGAGATATTTTTTTCTGTGGCTGTATTGTTGTCTGAGACAATGGGGCATCCTGGGTTATTAGGATTTTAGGCAACATGTAAAATCTTCCATGAGTGGTGTTAGAATTTATGAGAAGTGAGGCTGTATCTTTGTCAATAAGTCCCTTGGATGGTTTTGGAGATGTAGTCAATAAGATCTAATGTGATGTCCTTTTCAAGGGGTTTGTAAGTGCTAAAGGACATTAAGTTGTCTTAAGCCTTCTGAAATGTAGTCCTGGGTATTAAGTATTAACTACCAGAGCACCACCTTTGTCAGCAGGTTTAATAATAATGTCCCTTCTTAATTGGAGAATAGTTAAGGCAGTCCTTTCTTCTTTAGATAAGTTGTCATAAGTAGGTGTAGGTACATGCATGTTGATGTTTCTATTCACTGACAGGAAGTAAGTCTCTAAAACAGGATTGTTGTTGGTAGGAGGTGTCCAGGTTTTAGGTGGAAGAAAACTGGAAAGAGGGTCCTTCTGGTAAGTTAACCAGTGGGTGGTCACTGGAATTGTCATAGAAGTATTCTGCTAATCTACATCAACATTCAAATGTTTTGATGTCACTTTTCATCTTCACGATATTGTGTTCTCTAGGTATAGGGCAGAAGTTGAGTCCTCTAGACAGAGAGTAATTTCAGATGTTATGCACTCCCAGGTCACCACAGTGGATCCCCAACCATGGCAAGCCACCTAACCCCCACCCATGGTTCAGACAGGCCCCAAACAGACATGACAGGAGCGGTACCATGGCATGGAAACAGACAGCCAAGCCACGAACTGGAGCAGTGCAACAGATGTTACACCAATGCCGGACTGTGGCAAGAACCCCCAGAAACCACCGGGGTAGGACACAGACATAGCTGATTGAGGGCAAACAAAGCCAAAACCGCCACAAGGCACCACCTACACTAAAGAAATGGGAAAGGGGGGGGGGAGGAGAATGGCAGAGCTGCACACACACAACAGGGAGAAGGAATCCACAGACAGAACAGAATACAAACCACACACACACACCAGCGGACACACACACAGCTGAAAGGGAAGGTAACCCAGGGGAGGCTCACAGGGGCACACAAGGGCACAACAACAATGGGACAGGAACAGACAGACACCCAGGAAGAGACATGAGGACAGGGAACCCCACACACCTAGGAACAGCCACCGGGGGGGGGGAGGGGATTGTGACTACCACACCGGGAAGCCCAACAGAGAGTGATAAATAAAGGGGGGAGGGAAGAGGTCACCAACAGGCAAGGATACAGGAGGGGGAAGGGGCCAGAACAGAGCGGGACATGGGGGAGGCACCCAAAACCCCAGGGACAGCATAGGCAGCACGAGGCACCCAATAGCAACACTGGGCGCTGAACCAACAGGGGTTCCTACGCTGACAGAGCAGAGTCACAAGGAAAGAGCCACCAATCCGATGAAGTCACTGAAGAGGGCCAAGGCAGGTCCCAACAGCATGATACCCTGTCCCGGATGAACATGCTTGGGCACCAAGGGATCGAGCCCCGAGCCACAGACAGCTGATGTAGCACACACACACACATGCACACACACACACACACCAACAAGTGGAAGCCGGTTGTCACAGGAAGGAGAACCCCAGACACAGAATGACATGGAGGCATCACGGTGGTGGGGGTGGTGGCAGGGGCAGGTCATGGACACATGCGGGAAGCCTGCAGAGCAAGGGCTGCAAAGGTCCACAGGGATCCCCAGTACAGGCGTCAGATAGCACCCAACAGCAGAACGGGGGCGGGTCATGGAAACGAAGCCAATGGTTACAGATGGTAAAGCGGTGCCACAAAAATGGCCCCGGGGTGTAGGCAAACCAGTACAGCTGAGCGGAATGGAGGAAACAGATGGAGCCGGGAGAGCCATGGGTCCAGAATGGGAACAATGTAGCAGGTCACGGAATGGAACAGCCAGGGAGGTGCAGAGAGTGCACTATGGAGACGACAGCCAAGACACAGATGACCCTGGGGGGACCTACAGCCAGTTGTATGGGGTCACGAAGGGGGTGGGACAGGGTGGCCCAACAGATGAACGTAGTGCGGCCACTACAACATGCCCCGGCAATAGCCCATCCGTGCCATGTGGTGGGAAACAAGGTAGTAGGCCTCAAAAGGATCGGGACCAGTGAGCCCAACCTGAACATTGGCACGGGACCACACCTCAGACAGCACCAGCAGCTCGGGTTCTGTGGGATCGGGCAAGGCATAGTCAGCCACAGCAGGCCACGACAGCTGTCAGAGCTCCAACAGGCAGTAATAAGACGCCCCACTGCTACCCTCCCAGATGCCTTTAGGTGTCTGAGCTCGGGCCTTCGCTGCTTTGGATATGTGGCTCCTCAGTGCTGTCATGCTCGCGATGCCCACACAGCTGTGCCTTTGGGCCGTGCACAGGACCCAGCAATGGTGGGAGGGGGCCCTGACACGATGGGATGCTGCTGCTTGGAGGGTCCACTTCAGGATGGACCGGCGTACCCTCCTGCAACTAGCTGAGCTCCTGCTGCCCTGCTGGAGCGACAGCACACCCTCATGCGCTCCCCTATACCAGTTGTGCAGCGGGTGGGCATAACAGTCTGGGACCTGGCCATCCAGTCGTTCCGTGGCATGACACTTTGGTGTGGGCCTGACAACCATCACCTACATCATCCGTGGCTTCTGTGAGACTGTGGAGGCGGTCTTCCTTGACCGCATTAGCCAGCTCGTGGATCAGGAGGCTGTGATGACCGGCTTCGAGGCTTCCAGGTTCCCTAACTACCTGGGAGCTATTGATGGCACCCATGTCAGGATCCTCCGTCCGGTGTCCCCCACACAATGATGCAGCCGAGTACATCAACAGGCACGGATACCATTCATTGCAACTCCAGGCCGTTGTTCACCACGACCGGTTCACAGATATCTTCACTGGCCACTCCGGCTGCAACCATGATGCCTGAATCCTCGCCATCTCCCCCCTCTTTGCACAGATGTACGGGGGAACTATGCCAACATGTGGTTGACCCGGATCAAGGGGTGTTGATGCCCTGCTGCATAATTGGGGACCCAGCCTATCCACTGCTCTTATGGCTCATGAAGGCCTATCCAGTGGCCAGGAACCAAATCGAATCCATGTACAACACCCGGCTGTGTCGAGAGGTGCCCTCAAGCAAAGGTGCCTTGCCAGGTGTCTGGACTACTCAGGTGAGACCTCTGCCCTAGTAATTGATGCCTGCTGCATGTTGCACAATATCTGCAAGACCGATGGGGCAGCTCTGAGGTATTTCATGCCACAGAGGCCAGCTGGGCTGGTCCTGCTCTATGTGAATGAAGCGAATCCCAGGGAGTACCGTTATGCTAAGCAGATCCGAGCACCATTTATGAGGCACATATCAAGGGCTCACCTGCCTTGAGGCTGCTGGGGTGCTGCAGGGGAGCGTGGCCTGTGGGTGCTCCCTCCCCTCTGGGCCCCACTAAGTGTTTGCTCCATTGCCCCGGGGTCCGTGGTGTGGAACCCTTGGCTCTCCCGGCTCCATCTGTTTCCTCCATTCCGCTCAGTTGTGCTGGTTTGCCTACACCCCGGGGCCGTCTTTGTGGCACCGTTTTACCATCTGTAACCATTGGCTTCGTTTCCATGTCCCGCTACACACAAGGTCCCCAATGTGATTATCTAAGAATGACAGACATGATGGTTAGAGTGTATAACGGTGCATTTATTGTATTCACAGTGTCCTCAGTGCCCTAATTCCCCCACCCCTTACCCCTTCACCCCAACCCATCCTGCTTCCTGGGCCGACCTCTCCATCACCTGGCAGGTGGCTCCGTGATCTGTGAGCCGCCCTCACCCTCATTGACATCCCCCTCCAGTGGTTTCTGGCTCTGCCACGGCTCCTCACTGTACTCTGTGGCAGGTGTGGGGGGCTGGNGGGGGGGGGGAGGGGATTGTGACTACCACACCGGGAAGCCCAACAGAGAGTGATAAATAAAGGGGGGAGGGAAGAGGTCACCAACAGGCAAGGATACAGGAGGGGGAAGGGGCCAGAACAGAGCGGGACATGGGGGAGGCACCCAAAACCCCAGGGACAGCATAGGCAGCACGAGGCACCCAATAGCAACACTGGGCGCTGAACCAACAGGGGTTCCTACGCTGACAGAGCAGAGTCACAAGGAAAGAGCCACCAATCCGATGAAGTCACTGAAGAGGGCCAAGGCAGGTCCCAACAGCATGATACCCTGTCCCGGATGAACATGCTTGGGCACCAAGGGATCGAGCCCCGAGCCACAGACAGCTGATGTAGCACACACACACACATGCACACACACACACACACCAACAAGTGGAAGCCGGTTGTCACAGGAAGGAGAACCCCAGACACAGAATGACATGGAGGCATCACGGTGGTGGGGGTGGTGGCAGGGGCAGGTCATGGACACATGCGGGAAGCCTGCAGAGCAAGGGCTGCAAAGGTCCACAGGGATCCCCAGTACAGGCGTCAGATAGCACCCAACAGCAGAACGGGGGCGGGTCATGGAAACGAAGCCAATGGTTACAGATGGTAAAGCGGTGCCACAAAAATGGCCCCGGGGTGTAGGCAAACCAGTACAGCTGAGCGGAATGGAGGAAACAGATGGAGCCGGGAGAGCCATGGGTCCAGAATGGGAACAATGTAGCAGGTCACGGAATGGAACAGCCAGGGAGGTGCAGAGAGTGCACTATGGAGACGACAGCCAAGACACAGATGACCCTGGGGGGACCTACAGCCAGTTGTATGGGGTCACGAAGGGGGTGGGACAGGGTGGCCCAACAGATGAACGTAGTGCGGCCACTACAACATGCCCCGGCAATAGCCCATCCGTGCCATGTGGTGGGAAACAAGGTAGTAGGCCTCAAAAGGATCGGGACCAGTGAGCCCAACCTGAACATTGGCACGGGACCACACCTCAGACAGCACCAGCAGCTCGGGTTCTGTGGGATCGGGCAAGGCATAGTCAGCCACAGCAGGCCACGACAGCTGTCAGAGCTCCAACAGGCAGTAATAAGACGCCCCACTGCTACCCTCCCAGATGCCTTTAGGTGTCTGAGCTCGGGCCTTCGCTGCTTTGGATATGTGGCTCCTCAGTGCTGTCATGCTCGCGATGCCCACACAGCTGTGCCTTTGGGCCGTGCACAGGACCCAGCAATGGTGGGAGGGGGCCCTGACACGATGGGATGCTGCTGCTTGGAGGGTCCACTTCAGGATGGACCGGCGTACCCTCCTGCAACTAGCTGAGCTCCTGCTGCCCTGCTGGAGCGACAGCACACCCTCATGCGCTCCCCTATACCAGTTGTGCAGCGGGTGGGCATAACAGTCTGGGACCTGGCCATCCAGTCGTTCCGTGGCATGACACTTTGGTGTGGGCCTGACAACCATCACCTACATCATCCGTGGCTTCTGTGAGACTGTGGAGGCGGTCTTCCTTGACCGCATTAGCCAGCTCGTGGATCAGGAGGCTGTGATGACCGGCTTCGAGGCTTCCAGGTTCCCTAACTACCTGGGAGCTATTGATGGCACCCATGTCAGGATCCTCCGTCCGGTGTCCCCCACACAATGATGCAGCCGAGTACATCAACAGGCACGGATACCATTCATTGCAACTCCAGGCCGTTGTTCACCACGACCGGTTCACAGATATCTTCACTGGCCACTCCGGCTGCAACCATGATGCCTGAATCCTCGCCATCTCCCCCCTCTTTGCACAGATGTACGGGGGAACTATGCCAACATGTGGTTGACCCGGATCAAGGGGTGTTGATGCCCTGCTGCATAATTGGGGACCCAGCCTATCCACTGCTCTTATGGCTCATGAAGGCCTATCCAGTGGCCAGGAACCAAATCGAATCCATGTACAACACCCGGCTGTGTCGAGAGGTGCCCTCAAGCAAAGGTGCCTTGCCAGGTGTCTGGACTACTCAGGTGAGACCTCTGCCCTAGTAATTGATGCCTGCTGCATGTTGCACAATATCTGCAAGACCGATGGGGCAGCTCTGAGGTATTTCATGCCACAGAGGCCAGCTGGGCTGGTCCTGCTCTATGTGAATGAAGCGAAGCCCAGGGAGTACCGTTATGCTAAGCAGATCCGAGCACCATTTATGAGGCACATATCAAGGGCTCACCTGCCTTGAGGCTGCTGGGGTGCTGCAGGGGAGCGTGGCCTGTGGGTGCTCCCTCCCCTCTGGGCCCCACTAAGTGTTTGCTCCATTGCCCCGGGGTCCGTGGTGTGGAACCCTTGGCTCTCCCGGCTCCATCTGTTTCCTCCATTCCGCTCAGTTGTGCTGGTTTGCCTACACCCCGGGGCCGTCTTTGTGGCACCGTTTTACCATCTGTAACCATTGGCTTCGTTTCCATGTCCCGCTACACACAAGGTCCCCAATGTGATTATCTAAGAATGACAGACATGATGGTTAGAGTGTATAACGGTGCATTTATTGTATTCACAGTGTCCTCAGTGCCCTAATTCCCCCACCCCTTACCCCTTCACCCCAACCCATCCTGCTTCCTGGGCCGACCTCTCCATCACCTGGCAGGTGGCTCCGTGATCTGTGAGCCGCCCTCACCCTCATTGACATCCCCCTCCAGTGGTTTCTGGCTCTGCCACGGCTCCTCACTGTACTCTGTGGCAGGTGTGGGGGGCTGGACCGGGACCGGGGTTCCCTGATGTTGCTTCTCCTGCCTGGGTGGCTACTGTTGTCTCATCCCCATGGCAGTCAATGGTCTGTGTCATTCGCTCGAGTGCCTCCATTTGCCTGGTGTAGTCCTGTCTCTCCAGCCTTCTCTCCTTCCACATCTCCACAACCAGGTGCCTGTCCCTTCCCTCCACCTGCTGCATGGCTCAGCTCTGTCGGTGGCCGCTTCCATCCTGTCTATGGATGCTATCATCATCTCCCCCTGCTCTGTGCTGATATGCAGGATCTCCTCTTCCAGGTCCTCCCGCCAGTGGCATACATGTGCCCTGTGCTCACGCATCCTCTGGGCCGGTGGCACAGATCCCTCTTGTGGCCAGGCTGGCTGCAAAGGCTGTGGATCTGTGGGAGACCAGTTAGGTATGTTCTGTTGGGCACCCTTTCGCTCCACGTGTACATCCCCGGATCGGTGCACATGGAGGGAGGCTGGGATTCCTGGCCGTCCATTCCCATTTCCCTTGGGTGGTCTGGTCCCCTCCCTTTCCTCCATGTAGCTGTGACCGCAACCCCTCCCTTGTTCCCTCGTGGTCACCCTCGGCACCCCTTCCAGCACCTCTACTGTCCATTCCTCTGAGTTCCCTGGGAGCCGTGTGTACCTGTCCATCTGCTGTCCCTTGTGCCGCTACCCTCTGTAAACCTGTATGGCTGCCCCCCCTGCCCACTCACCTTGCTGCTTCTGCTGCTGCCGCTGATCCCCCTCTACCTCAGCCTCCTGCGGCTTTGGTAGTGCTCCTATTTGGGGAAACAGGCATGGTGGTGTGTCATTGGGGTGATTGTATACCATCCCCCTTACCCCCCTTCCACCTCCTGTCATCCAGTAGGCCCTGTCCCATCTGCTTAACTTTCTCCATGTGTCCCACCACTCCCAGTGCACCTTCCCCCTCCATTGCCACCTCGCCTGCAGTAAGGGGAGGAGGTTGGTTAATTCCATTCCCTGCCTGTTGGCTCCCCCTTCTCCCGTAGCTCTGTTTGTGATGGCCCCTGTGCCTTGCACACCCTGTTCCTACCTTCTATGTCTGTCTCCCAGTCCTCTGGAGCTGTTCTTGGGGTGGGGGGTCAGCGGTGTCTGTGGGTGCACCTGGTGCTGCCATGGGTGGTGGTGCCTCCTCCCTTGTCTGTCCTTGGCCCACTGCACTCCCTACCAGCCTGGGGGCCACGATGGAGCCCTTCATGTGCAGTATCTGGTCAAGAACATCATAATAGGGTGTGGTCCTAGCTGCGTGACCGGACCTTTGGTTGTTGTCCTTGATATTCTTATACCCCCTCTATAGTTCCTTGACCTTGGACCTGCATTGTGCTGCTGCCCTTTGGTATCCTGCCTCTTCCATTTCCTGAACTATCTGGTCGAACATGTGCTCACTGCGCTTCTTGACCGCCAGCTCTATCTGGTTTTCAAGGGACCCCCAGATCTACATGTACGCCTGTATCTCCTTGTATCCCCACTGTCCCCCTCTCTGGTACCTCTGTTTCCCTGCTGGCCCCCCGGCTCCGGTGCTGCCTCCTCCCTGATGATGTCCTGTGGGGGTTCCAGGACTCAGGCTCTTTTACTGGTCTGTTGGGTGTACATGGGGGGGTTGGGTGCTGTGCGGTTTTCCATTCTGGCCCCCACCTCCCGCCCCCCATGACTGTCTGCTACCCTTGCACCCCCAACCCCTCCATGGCCACCCCCCACCCGTTGTGGTCTCCTTACCCATTTGCAGGGGGCCTCCGTCTCCTGTTTGGTGTCCCCCTGTGGGAAGGTTGCTGTGGGTCCTGCGGGTGCTGCTGCTGATCTTGCTCCATCGCCGTGTCGTATCATGTCTCTCCTCTCCTCTCTCTTCCTGTTCATTGTCTCACTTCCTCTTTCCCCTGGTGCTGTGTGCCCTTTAAATATTCCTCCTTGTTCTGTTTGTTGGTCGCTGCCTGACAGCGACACTACATGCATTCACCACAGCTGGGGATCATTGTGTGTGATCCCGCCTGGTGGCTGCCGTTCATACATTACTTTGGGCCATTTCCAGGTGAGAATTGCATTGACCACGGTTCTGGAGGTGGTCCCGTCCTGAGCCCCAGAACCGTGGTTGGCTTTGGCCCCTACCAGTGATTTACTGGGGTGAACATCTGGCTGCCACTGAACAGACGTTCAGGGCTCATTGGCCACACTGTGGGGTTGTGTGTGATTCAGTGTGGTTGACTGTGAACTCGTAACATCTGAAATTACCCAGAAGTTTAATCTCACTTTTTGATATGCTGCCGTTAGAAAGGTCAATGTTGTTAGACTTACTATTGAGATTTGTTGAAGATACATAAGAGGGTCTTCTAAATCTTCTATTCCTAGTGTGGTTTTGGTGGTATCAATCTTGAAAGTGGATAAACAAATATCTTTGTAAATGCTGTTTTGGAGTATGGAGTTAAAGGGAAGGAGAGTAAGGTGATATCTTAGTATGTCTCTTTTGGGTTTTTTCTTTTTAATAAAGTAGTTTTCTTCAAAGGTTGTTTAGTTCTGTCTGTTTTGGGATATGAGATGTATGTAGTCTCTGTCATTCAAACAGCTTTCTTGAAGTGTGAGCTCATGTTGGAGAGCTTGTTTAGGGCCATGATCCGTGATGGGCTAAGGTAACAGATGTTACTTTGGGCCTATTCTGGATCATGGCCAACCTAACTATGGTTCTGGACCTCGGGCCTGCCAGAGGTCCAGAACCGTGGTTAGTTTTGAACATCTGGTGGGGATCAAACAGACGTTACTGCGATCGCTGCCACCACAGAGAATCCACTGGGATTCATTGCAGTGAGCAGTGATTTTGTAATGTCTGAAATTACCCAGTGATCATTGTGTATTCCACAAAAAGAGAAATGCAGCAATAGCATTACTGCAACCTTGAAAATTGTTTATTTATATAGATATATAAATAATTAACTGAAAAGAGTGTAATACTTTCCAGAGTTTCCATAAGTTATATATTAATTATAATTAATTATATTATATATAATATAAAATCACATCACACACACACCAAGCCAGATTCCATAGTATTTTTGTTTGTTTGCCTGTGTGACCCCATTTCAAGATTTAAATTACTTAGGACGTGGCATCTCCTTCACCCCCAAGAAACAGGAAGAAACCTATACAAAGTATCACATATAACTGGGAACATAACCCTATCTGCAGATGGCATGACGCCATGATTCTCAAACCCACAGTCTGAGAACAAGTCTTTCTGAGAGGCAATTATGGGTTTTTTGTTTGGTTGAATTTTTGTGGTTTTTTTTTTTAGGTGGAGTGGGACTGGAATTAAGTCTACATGATTTGGCTTTGTGCACACCTATTAGTTGTGATGATATTTAAAAACAAATAATCAATAGACATAAAAAAATTGAATGTGTCTCCAAAATTTATAAAAACTACTCATCATAGGCAATCTTACCACATTTACAGCATGCAATAGACTTAACTTTGCATGAATGAGCTCGGGAAGCACTTTCACCCAAGCACTTTGGTGCTCCTGAGCACCAGTTTGAGAATCCCTGCGTTAAACAGAAGTAAATACTAAAGTCCATCCCTACTAATTAATACTGATCAGAGTAAATGACCACTAAAATCAAGGCAGAGCTCAAATGGTAAGGTACAGTTTTTTCTTAGGAACAGAGGTCTGGCTGATTCAATCTCAAATATTTATCAGTGCTGAAACCTTAACATTAGTTGCTTGATGTTTTGTCTGACTCAGGCTGAAACATTAAGACAGTGGGAATCACCCGTTTTTCCAATCCCACTCAGCTGTTTCCCTTCCATAAGCAATGATGGATTGTCATATCTAGCAAAGCAGTTAAGCCACAGTTTTACTGAAATGTTCCATGCCTGTTCCACCCACTAGACTTTCTTTAGTTCATAATAAGCAAATTAACTGACCCATTTGTCTCATTTGATTCCCAATGTGAAAGTGATTCAGATGAGACACATGGATCAGTTCATTTGCTTATTATGAACTAAAGACATCCTAGTGATTATGAACTAAACAATACGGCTGAATTACTAGTTCTGACAGTGTACACGACTATTTATTGTCAGGCTACAGAATAGCATTGTTGCCAATGTCACAAAATGCCACAGAATACATTCAAAACATGGACAGGAGGTACCCATTTTTGCATTGCCTGTTATTAATGAGTTTTGAGTTTTAACGGTTGAGACTGGACCCGGATTGCAATAGGTGATGTCACCCCATCACCTAATTCTAATTGTTGTAATTGGATTAATAAAGGGTGCGGCCATATTGCGATCCAAGTATTGATGTCCTGTCTCCTTTCTTGGGGTGCGCCGACAAATGTGGTAACATCTACCTATTTATCTCGGATCAAAATTTAAAGGGCTATCGATAAGAAAGGAAAGGTGAGAACCTGCAGCATTATAGATTATTTCTCTGTGTTGGTTTTTGTATTCACTATGCTAGGTTATCAAAGGCTCTGTCTTGCAAGGTGCTAAACACTCAGGTCTTTATTTAGTTAATCAGTCAGTCACCTGTTTTACTTGAGTGCTGCAATTAAATTAGGCATGAACCTAAGTGGTTTAGTGATTTGTGGCCAAAATGCTAAGTGCTTTGTAAAACTCAGCACCAAATTGCTTCCTAAAATGTATTTCCAGTTAATGATAAAATAATTTAACGTTGATTAAGAATGGTAATTACAGAAAGATATCAGAAAAATAACAAAATAAAAATCCTATTTAGGAGCAGTTTCATGGAAAGGTGTACAAATATTATGCTCTTACACCTACTGTCTTGACACAATCATCAGTCTCCTGTAGTCAGGATGAAGTATGGGGAAGCTTGGCTGAATTATGTTGGAGATTAATAGACAAAAAATTTCCTTAGCTGCAAGTCATTGTGATGGCATCTCCTTCCTGTTATATCAGTAAGATGGCAATGTAATGGATTTGCATAGCAACTTGTGAATCTCTCATTTAAAAATGAAGACAGGGGCTTGAATTGGCAAAAAGGTGAGCAAAATTTCTCAGGTATAGCATTGTGGTTGGACAGCTAATGGGCCAGATTAAAGTACTCTGGACAGGCAAAGAGATTAGCAACTTGTTTGCATCTCCACAATAGACATAAGGACAAAACACCCCACCTGTTGTGGGCATCAGTGAAATGAAGACTCAGGCCACTTGCCCATGTTACCAAGTCCGGTGATTCACCTGGCAGGGAATCTCCTGGCTGGGACATTTATGCCAATCTCCACACATGGGTGTGGGCACTCAGCCGCATCTAGCGGCTTTTTATTCCTCTGAATGTCAGGACTCGAAATCCAGCCCTGAGATTTGGAGGGGAAAAAGCCACTTGATTCAGCTGATGATGCTATTAGTCCCATGCCCATGTTTGAAGCTCGACATAAGTTTCACACCCGGGAGATTCCCCGCCAGGAGAATTGCTGACCCCAGTAACATGGGCAAGTGGCCTAAAACACTGCCATACAGGTTTAATCAGGCCACCAGGCTGTTTAGGCCCCACAGCAGGTTTTTAACCCCCTGTGCATGTGCACAAGTATGTGCGCGAACACACACACACACACACACACACACACACAGACACACACAGATGCAAGCCCTCCCCACACTCTGCAACAGCCATAAAGTAGGGAAAAAGGAGAATGCACCAACTCAATTTCAATACATTTGTATTTATTGGTTCAGCTTTCGCCATTACCATACAAAATACAAAAGCAAACAACACAACACAATACATCTTAAAACACTAGGGAATAGTACATTGCCCTTCTCAGGGCTATCAAATAGTAAATGCTTGGCCTCTAGCTTATGAAATAGACATGCAAGAAATACTTAGCCTCTAAATATTAAAGCCTCACCCTTCTCAGAATTTGTATGCGGCTAGTACTTGATCCCTGTTTGATAGACACCTTACCCTTCTCGGGGGTTGCATGGGGCGAGTGCTTGACCCCTGGAAAGGGAATACCTCACCTTCTTGGGAATTGGATACAGCCAATATTTGGCCCTTGAATAGAATTGTCCAATCAAATGTTATTAATCTGATTCAGCTGTCGCCAGGCATCAGCACTTAAGTGTTGACAAACTAAACATTCTCTAGGAGGGAGTGCCAACCCCCGACTTAGACATAGTAGGACATAACTATAAACATTACCTTTACCTTCCTGTTTTAATGCAAAAATTGCCAGGTTACGAACAATTTTTAAATCCGATCGATGGAATAACGAAATTAATTTTTCTTTAGGAGAAAAATGACAAGGGAAATCCTTCTCAAGGGGGAGGTATTTAACCCTAAGTGCTTGCATGCGAGAACATTCCAAAATACAATGAATTAAATCTTCCACCACCCCCTGATCAGAAGAACATAGTCTTTGGATCCCGTCCCTTCTTCCTCTACTAATAGCCGTGAATATTTGCTCAGTCCTAAGTCTGCAATAAGCTTTAATTAGTTTCCAATCCAGATCCATTTTTAGATATGGTTCTATACCCACATGGAACTTCCATAGTGGGTAAAGAGATGTCATCCTAGAGGAATGGACCCTAGCCATATCTTCCTGCCAGGAAATATCCTTAAACCTCTGGTAAACCTGACGTTTCTCCTGTGGGGAATAAATTCTCTCCTCACTATTAGCAATATAACCCAGGCCTATTTTATACAAGGTCTGTGTAACAAACCTTATCCAGGGTGAATGCATGCTAGTCGATCTACCCATATCCTCAATCCAACATAACTTGACATATTGTGAGGGAGATGCAGGCAGCAACGTGAACCAGTATCCCAAGGTTCTGATAGCCAGAATTGTTACCAGATTGGGAATACCAGTTTCCAGACACAAAAAAATGGCTGGCATAGCCTGGGAAGACCAAGGAGTAGGCGGAGGAATTAATTTTGTTCTACATAATAGAGGGGAAGGGTGGAAGCCCCCAGGAGAGCTTGGCTGGTGCAGCAGAAGAAGCTGCAAGGGAGGATTGCCCTCACCTGGGGCCTGTTGTGTCATCCCCATCCAGGTACTTTGATTATCGGGGTATTGCACTGAGGGCTATGCCCTCAGGGCGGCGGCTGAAGGGCGCCACCAAAGGGTGAAGACCCATTGGCAGGTGCCGTTAGCGGTGCCGAGGGGCGGAGGCGCCACGATATTTTGGATAGAACTTTGATGCTGACTACCAGATCTGCTTCGTGGTGAACAGAGGAGGGATAGGACTGTGGGGAACACTGGAGGGTAGCACCAGCCTCCGGCTTTGGGCCCCGCTTGAACCCCCCCACTCGACTACCAGATCTGCTTCGTGGTGAACAGAGGAGGGACAGGGCTGTGGGGAACACTGGAGGGTAGCGCCAGCCTCCGGCTTTGGGCCCCGCTTGAACCCCCCCACTCGCCTCCCAGCTCAGCAGATGGAGAAACCTTCCGGCTGTGCTCACTCCTCACCAGCAGCGACAATGTCCAGGAGGGAACCGGGTTGCGGCCCCAGTGTGAGCAGCATAAGCAGCCATAGGGAACACTGTGCCGGGCTTCGGACTCCAGGTAGGTCTTCGTCACTGTGCAGGCACTGCTGCCGCCGCTACCATACAAGGGGGGGAGGCCCTGCCAGAGACGCAGCATTGAGCAGCTTCCGGGACGGACCCACAGATTAGAGGGGAGGGCAGGCATGCCAGTTGTATTCCTCTCCCTGAGACTTCCATTTGAAATGGTGGTGTTTAACGCAGGGATTTTGAACTTCTCCTGACCCATTCGGAGAAGTTCAACTTGCACCATCCCGATTCTTTATGAACCTCTGTAATGATGCTAAAGGGTTAGTAGGGAAGCGTTATCCTCACTGATACCCTATTCTCCCAAGGTGGGGTAGTAAGAGTTTGTGGGTCTGTTGTTGTCCTGGCCTTTTTGCCTTCTATTTGTTAAGAACCCATGCTCCTGCTGCTCTCCTCTGGCTATTGGGAAGTGACGAAAGGTTGGGTGAGGGCTTTCTCTGGTTTTTTCTTTTTTCTTTCGTAGGGGGCGTGTGGAGTTAGTCCCCCCCCCCCCCAAGTTTACACTCTGTCTCTCCTGGGTGCAAGAACGACTTTTCGGTAAATTTAGATCATAGCAATGAAACCCATGGAGCTATGAACTAGGGTACTTAAGGCACCTCCCACTTTAGCAGATGGGAGAGTATGGTGCCATGATGCCTAGATCAGCATCTATTCAATCTAAGGTGACCTCCTTTTTCCCCTTAGTAGGGGATAGTAGTAAAAGTAAGCCACAATTTGCTGAAGTTGGCACCAGCCCAATAGACTCAGACAACATGCCCACACATGAGGATTAAAATATGGAAACTGTAGACTCCTTCCCCTATCTAGAACAGTATTTATCAGCCATGTATTGCAAACTTGAGGACATAGAGATTAGGCTGGAGCTAGATCTCAACACCAAATTTAAAGAAATGGAAGAGAAAATACTCCAGTCTAATGATTTATTGTTCTCGATTAAAGTTCTGGTTGGGGGGCTTTGGTTAGAGTTTAGCCACTGGACAAGTAAATTGACCTCTGGTGAGGCGAATCCCCTCCATAAAAGGGATATAGGCACCCAAACTATGGGGCACCAGGGAAGATTCAGCGGGGAAACTCATCATACTGGCCAACGTAGGAGCCAGAGGCTAGTGGATAGGGGGAGTTCTCCACCTGTCGCTGGTGAATTATCTGAGGCTAGAGACAACAAGTTACCCCAGAATCAGTCCCCTTACCATGAGTTGCTTAATATTCATGTTAAGGGATCTAGTACTGTACAAAGCATATCCTCTGTACAGGAGATGAAGCTGGGCTCACCTAAAATTTGGCCTCAAGGCATTAAGCACAGGTGGGCACCAACCCTTATGTTTCATGCTAATAAGAGAAGAAAGTACAAATTTTGGAGACATGGGAAGTTGGATGTGCAGGCACTGAGGGACTTTTTATATATACAGATCGATATCAAGATACCTTAGGTAGAAATACAAGCCGTCAAACCTATCATTGATAGAGGGCGCTTTGCTAGATGGGAATTAACCCTTCAAACAACTAATCTCCGGGATGAACTGTGAAATAAAAGAAGCAAACTTAAACGCTCTGGAATTTATATATTAAGGATAGAAAATACTTTAGCTAGGAATATTCTATTTAAGGAATCAGATGATGGTGGGTTGGATTCTGGCCCATGACCGGTACTAAACACAGACACGGATATGCCTGCCCCATGGTATATTGTGGATAGGATCAGCTCACCCAATCTTGTAGAGCCTGAGGAAGGTTACCATGGGGGAGAGTATGGGGGAAATCTGGAAGTGATCCATTTAACTGTCCCTAGTAGAGGGAGGCTCAAAAGAGGGTGGTTTTGCATCTTCCTTCCTTGAAAGCACGGTAATATATAGATCAGTTGAGGACCAAAAGGGCGAAACTGCATCCCGGAGGAGACTCTCTAATGACTATTGTGAGTCAGGTGCAAAATCTTCAAAATTGAAGGCTCCACAATGACAACTAGTATTGGACCCTTTTAAATTACTATCATGGAATACAGAAGGTTTGAAATCTAAATTATCGGATGGTGAATGGAGGGAGTTTATCCAACCATATCAGGTTATTGCTCTTCAAGAGACATGGTTGACACCCAAGCATGTTATGGCACTAAGGCTGGATGGTTATTTAGCCTTTAGTTTGCCGGCTTCCTCAAAAGGGGAGAAGGGGCACCCTTCAGGAGGGGTTACCACTTTGGTAACAATGGGGGCTAAAGTTGATGTCTGCCAAATAGACACTGCTATTGATAATTGTCTTGCTTTGGAATTAAAATCTCCATTCTTGGGCAATTACGTGGTTATTAATATCTATATTCCACCACAGATGTCACCATACTATAAACCTGAAGTATGGGAACTGGTTGCTGAATTTTTAGATCTATTAATGCCCAGACTAGATCTCTCTCTGGTATTATTTATGGGAGACTTCAACGCTAGAGCAGGAAATGGGGATGATCATCTTCAAGATCCGTCCTTGCAGTCCTTATATTACCTTCCTGTAAGGAGATCAATGGATATAACAGCTAATGCACAAGGAGGAAATTTGGTCTCACTTTTTAATAAATATGGGTTTATAATAGTGAATGGCCATACTCCCTCAGATTCCCAGGGAAGTTTCACCTTTGATACATGTAATGGGACCAGTGTCATCAATTATATCTGTATGCACAGTTCCCTATTTAAGAAGGTGGAAGATTTCAGGGTAATTCAGAGGCCAGAGGGTAGTCATTTCCTGTTAGAGCTGCATATGAGGATGGACGCCCCAAATTCTATTTTGGATGGCTCCCAGGAGGTCTCCACTTTGGCTAAAACTATTGGTACCAAATGGACACCAGAGATAAACTTAGAGGTTGCTCAAGTCCTATTCTCGGAGGAGTGGCTTCAGATCAGAACCACCCTGTTAGATATGAATGATGGTCATAAGATCCAGGAAAACCTCACCAAAGTGCTTCTGGAGCTGACTCCGTGTTGTACCATACAGCGAAAAGCGGCAGATTGTAGAGTATTACGCAAGGGTCACCAGTGGTGTATGATAGCGATTGTAAGACAGCTAAGTGGGCCTTAGTGAGAGCTAGGAGGAGGTCGTGTCATTATAGAGTCAAGGAGGACTGGACTGTTTTTGTTATGCTCCGGAGAGATTATTTTAAGATGATTAAAAGATAAAAGGAGGCAGAAGGTGAATTATATATGGGCAGAATTGAAAACGGCAGTGGGATTTAGGAATTCGACTAGAATGTGGCAGGTGATTAACAGTTGGTGCAACCCTAGGCAGGCCCAGCTGAAGTCGTATATAAAGGAAGTTAGCTGGGTGACCTATTATGAGAAGATCTTTCAAAAGAAAGAGGTCTCCCCTCTAGATTTGGTTACCCGGGTGGAAGGGAATGAAGGTGGCTGGGGTGGTAGCCCTTCCACTCTGGTGGTGACTGAATCAGAAGTATTATCTGCTATAAACAAACTTCAGTATCAAAAGGCGGCGGGGATGGACTTCCACCAGAAATTTTTAAGAACTTTGCAGTCTGGTGGGCCCCTATACTTGCTAAGTATTTTACATATATTAATCAATCACAGCTGGTCCCACAAATTTGGGCAAAGGCAGTTATTGTCTCCATTTATAAAACAGGGGACCCGAGAGACCCTGCTTCATATAGACCAATTAGTCTGCTTCCGGTCTTAGGTAAATTGTATACCAGGACTGTCCTTATGGCTATAGAACAATGGGTATCGCTGGAACATAGATTGAAAGAAGAGCAGGCGGGCTTTCAAAAGGAAAAGTCCACAATGAGTAATGTGTTTATTCTAAATAATTTAATAGATAAATATACAAATATCAGGAAAGGCAAACTGTATGTGGCATTTATAGACTACGCTAAAGCCTTCGATACAGTTAGCAGAGAGCTTCTGTGGGCCAAGCTCACGGCCATGGGAATGCCAGTAAATCTCATGGAATTAGTGATTAAGATCCACCAGGGAACAGAGGCAGTAATTAGAATGGATAGCAGGGGGGCTATTACAAGTTCTTTTCCTTTGGCCCAGGGAGTAAGGCAGGGTTGTCTGCTTGCACCCCTGCTGTTCAATCTATATTTGGATGATATTGTCCCAGAGGTATCATTGGCAAATTTGACCCCGCCGCGCATCCAAAATAGACCGGTGACGATCCTCCTCTACGCAGACGATATAGTACTGCTGTCCCAGACCCAACAAGGATTACAGAACGTGCTAACAGCTTTAGTTAAGTACTCACAAAGAAACCTGCTTACAATAAATATTAAGAAATCAAAGGTTATGTGTTTTGGAACATCATGCCCTAAATGGACCTGGAGGCTGGGACATCAGGAAGTAGACTACACCAATAATTATACTTATTTGGGTGTTGTTTTTACTACTTCAAAGAGCTGGAAGGCTAACAACAAGGTTGCTACAGTCAGGGCAAGGCAGGCCATTGGAGGACTGCTAAGACTGATGTATGCAACCAAGATGTCATCTGTTAAAATAATGTTAGAGGTTTTCCAGGTCAGGGCTGTCCCCCGTCTACTCTATGGAGCAGAGGTTACAACTCCGGGGTATGATAGTAACTTGGAGATTCCGCAAAATTCCTTCTTGTGAGCAATACTGAAGGCCCCCAGAGCTACTCTCCTTCCCATGATGAGAGCAGAAACAGGAACTCTTTCAGTGTATGCACAAATAGCACTTAGAGCTCTGATGTTATGGAAGAAAATGGTGGGGGGTGCTACCCCTGAGTTGCTCAAGGGATGCTACCTTGAGCAGAAAGAGCATAAGGGGGTGATACAGTATACCTGGCTGAAATATGTTAAAAAAATGATGGCCCAGTTAAATTTATCTCTAGATGAGAACTGCCTTTTGGACAATAGGATCCCTAAACAAGACCTTAAAAGGAGATTTAACAAATGGGTCCATAGTATGGACCTTGAGCTGTTGACAAAGTATATGACTGCCGCACCTTACCTTAGGATAAAGGCTACGGTTAAGTTTGAATTATACTTGGAGCAACTGAAAGATCCGAGATTGCGCAGGCTGAACACGTTATTTCGTTTCAATCTGTTAGACACAGCAGAAATAAAGGGGAGGAGGAATAAAGTACCTAGAGCTAACAGGCTGTGCAGGACTTGTCCTACGGAGATTGAGACAATTGCGCATGTGACGCTAGAATGCCCTGCTTTTGTTCCCCTGAGAGATCTCTGGCTTGGTAATATTCTCCAGAATCTGACCAGGACTCAAGTGAACAAATGGCGCTATTGTTTACCCTCTCTGATGTTGAACCAAATTAAGCTTTTAACTATGTTTCTACTAAAAATAGAGCTGGCTTTGTGCCAACAGCCTGAGATGTAGTAGATAAGATGCTGATTGTTAGGAAGATTTACCCAATTTCCAGTTTTATTTATATGCGAAGCAGGTTGATTTCAGTTTTAATTTCCTGTGTTTTTATGTATATTTATTGTTACTACACTTTTGGGGATTTTTTGGTTATGTTTTATTATGTATTTGAGATAGCACAAGTTGCAAATTCAATAAATTATTACATTACATTAATAGAATCCTTGACCGACCACCCCCAAAACTCAGAACCACAAGACAACTGAGCAACCATTTTGGCCTTATAACCATTTAACGTATCCACCAAGGATCTCCAGGCATAAGTGCTATGACATTTGATAATTGCAATAGATGATTGATAAACATACACCAACTCAGCACATCATGCTTTCCCCCTGCCACTAGGGTTCCCATCTCTCATGTTTTGACCCTGGGACTCCTATAGGCCCAAAATGGAGTCTCTGGGTCAAACTGTAAGAAGTGGCAACCCTGCCTGCCACACCTGATGATGTTTCACAACCAGATGCTTCTTTCTGTACCTCAGCTATCCTTCACCTTTCCCCTCCATCCATGCTTTTCCCACAAGAACTGCCTAGTTAGTCCAGAGAAGGAGCCCTCTCTCTGGTGCATGTATTAAGGCCATTACATACTGTCAAATGCCTATGTAAAATACCATCACATGTCCTCACTTGCTAGCAAATGCTGAGGTCACAAGGTGGAATCACATGGCCTGTGTGTGGGCAATTTGGGTATGGTCAATCCTGCATTACGTCAGGGAGCTACACTAGGTGACCTGTGAGGTACCTTCCACCCCTATGGCTCTAAGTAGACTCTGACAACCACTACTCTCACTAGTACGCCCCAGTCGTCAAGCAAAAACCCTCTGTTACTTGTAGCTTCGCTATGACTCCAGTCACATAAAATATAAACTTGTAAGGCCCATCTTGGTATTTCAAGCAGTGCTCCCATCTTCTGCCTGGAGGGCAAGCCATTCTGCCCAGGTGAACTGGAACTCTGAATACTGTATTGCAAATTTGGAACCCAGTGAGGGGTTTGCACTGCAGGTGTGTGTGTAGCACTTCTGTTCCCTGCTATTTGGGTGAGTAGCAGGAACAAGAGTACTGTTTCATTGCACTGCAAGCTTGGAGGGGATATACACTGTACTATTTATTTAACCTCACACCAAGAAATCATTAATTTACTCAAAGTACCTATATTTTTAGCTGCAAAGTTAAAGTAGGGTATGAGTAAAAGTTATACTGACTATCATGGACATGGACGAGGGGTGCAGCAAGTCACAGCGGTATCAGTGCTGGGGTGCAGTGAGTCATAGCAGGATTGGTGCTGGGGTAAGTTGTGCAGGAACAATCCTAGGGTGCATTGTGCAGGATTGGGTCTGGAGAGTCTTGGACAGGGATCAGCATATGGACCAGGGGGTAGGTAAGATGAAGCAAGACTGACAATTAGACTTACGGGGCCTGGTGAACTGAACAACAAACAGATGGACTGAGAGGGCCTCACTAGACAAGACAAATGGAGCTGAACCAGATGGACTGACAAATTGGAACTGGAGCAGATGGACAGACAGACAAAGCAGAACCAAATGGAGCAGACAGATGAGGCAGTGCTGAAGGACTGGGCTCCAAAAGCGAGCTAAGAAGAGCCAGTGGGTCCATAGGACACATCAGGAATGGGAAGTGCAGAGCCCAGTCCATCATGCAGATGTCAGGAGTAGGACTGAATTCAGTAGTGAAAAACTACTCACGAGTATTCGCCTGAGGACTGGCCCGAGTGCTTAGTCAGTCCAAGGACCCTTGGTGAATAGTTTCTGAGGGTGGAGGCCGGGGGGGAGGGAATGGGCCAGGAAAGAGGCTGTGGTGACCTAGCAGGGCTGAGGGGGATAGAGTACTCTCCCTCCAGAGGGATTCCAGAAATGCGTGGCTTCCTCTGGTAAGTTTGAAGGGGGTTAGGGGGAAGCTGGGCATTCTCAGAAGGGCCGAATGGTCCCTTCTGAGCATACTGAGACCTTTTCAAGATGGCACCCGCAGTCATCCCTTCTGAGCATGATGAACTTTTTCCCCTCCAAAACCTACCTCATCTGGAGGAAGCCATGCATCGCTGGAGCCCCTCCAGAAAATGAGTAGTCTATCCCCTCAGCCCCTGCTAGGCCCCCACCCCATAGCAGCCCACCCCCAAGTACCCACTAGGCCCTCTCTTCCCATTTCCCATTGGCCCCATTGGTCCCATTGGCCTATTTTCTCCCTGGCCAGTGGGGGACCAGGAAAGGGGGAGCAGGGGCCTAGTGTTGGCCTTTGGCCTCCTTCCCTGTACTCAGTCAAAGATTTTCCAAGTTCTGAAGTTTTGGGGGCCATTCTTCTGAACTCAGAAAACTGAGCTGAGTACTGCAAAACACCGAGTTTTCTGGGGAAAACCAAGGACCAAATTTCACCACTAATCAGGAGGAACACAACAGGAACAAACACAGGGACACAGAAACTGGAAGTTACTGATGATCTGCCCAGCTTCCTGTGGCTGCTGACTGGCCTTATATATAGGCCAGAAGCAAACCAGAAAACTGGGGGCATGGAGCAGGGCTGAGGGGTGTGTGTGGCCTGACCAGAGTAATGGAATCCATGATTACTAGCCTTGGGCCTTTGTCAGAATGTCTCAGTAGTGCAGAGGCACCAGTCCCTGCACTCTCAGGGCCACAAGGGTTCAAGGCCAGGGTCTTGACACTGACACATTTGTTTAAATCTGTATATGCTGAATTTCTGATAAGGTGAACTTCAGGTACCTGCTGCCTAGGTATGTGGCTAGCTTTATGAGTATTCAAAAGTTAACTGCACAGGTAACCTGAGATTAACACATTGCCATAAAACTGACTCCTTTTTCCCCTTGTGGGAGCCTAGGGCATGGTAAGGCAACAGCGGCAGGGTTAAGGTCTGGCAGTAGACCTGAGTCCTTGGTGTCTGGGAACATGAGAAAGGTAGGCTGGTGATGCTGTATGCTTTCAGGCATGTCTCAAGGCCCCCAAACCCTCCCTCTGCCTGGTCCCAAGCCTTGCTACTTGGCCCCAAAACCTCACCACCTGCTGCTGCTTCTCTGTGTCCCCCACAACAAAATAAACAAGGGAAAGTAATTAGCATTAAAATGGTACCCAAATGGTGTACCACATGGAACCTGAGCCATCTGAGAGTTTTATATGTGATATAACAGGAAGTATATGCCATCACAATGACTCTGCAGCTAAGGGAATTTAATGCGTTTTAATCTCCTTCATACCTCAGCTTTGTGACATGGGTTTTATATTTCACTTATTAAAAGGAATAGCAATTTTAAAAATAAATAAATATAACCACCAAACCATGAGTAGGAAATTATATTTTCTAATCAATTAAAATGTAAAGCACAGTATAACTGGCAGCTGTCATTTCAGTCCATATGTTAAACCTGATTTATTTCAAATATCTGCCTTAACTTTATTTGAGATTTATTTAGCTACCTATCACCTACTAAATGAATTAATCAGGCTCCATTAAAGCACAATAGTAGAATTTTTAATAATGAGAAATAAACCTTTTATTGTCTTTCTGCCTTCTCAGAGTCAAAGAATAAAAATACAAACACTGTGATTTGTACTACTCAAAGATTATTATTTTTGCTACATTAAATGCAATCTCTAGAAGGTAATTAAACCCAATTATTTTGCTTTTGTCCATTTTAATGATTTGCTTTCTACAGTGGAAGGTGACAGATGTACATTATTCAGCAGGAAGCTGAAATATTTGCTTCTCTTCCTTACACTTTTACTGCTGAGATAAAACCAATGAAACCACAACTGTGACTAAACAAACAGTGATTATCCCTGGAACTAAATAATGTGAAATAATATAAGCCACCTGCATGAGTGAATGACCTAACAAATATTATCTGAAAATATAGTTAATGTACTTGAATTTACTAAAAAATAAAATACTTTATGCTATTGTAAGAAAACAAGACCTTGTAATCTAGATGGGACAAATCCATTAATATTCTACTGCATTAAAAAAAATAGACGCACATCCAGGTAGTCTGGTTATTTCAGACTCCCTTGATAGTACTTATGAAAAATGTAAAAATTGCCCTTTTGTTGGAACCAGATTTGAATTTTTCCATTACTTTAGAACCTGATCACAATGAAGATCTTTGTAAATCATTTGTTCTACATTTGAAAGTAATGATAATATAACAAGTCTCCTCTAGTCCTCATTTTTCGCCTTGGTTCCAAATGCTGCCTGTGGCTGGTTTTTATGTGGTTCCTATATTCAGTTTCTATCCCTGATGCACTGAAAAACTGAACTCAGGGTAAGGGAGAAGAGAGTATGCACACAAACACAAGGTACAAATTTATGGCAAAGATCCATGGTCTGTATCCTCCTCTTCCTGAGCACATCACTTATACACACCCACCCCAAATTCTATAGCTGCTTTTAGACAAGCAGGTCGCCGTTGTGCAACCCGCTCGCACGATGTTTCAAAATTCCACAACGCGGGATTACACGAGACGTCGGGCGGGGATCAAGCGCATGAAAAGCGCTCGTGTATTCTTTGCCGACCGCGAATTAAATAGCTCACAATAAAGGTATTTAATTAGTGGTTGGCAAAGAATGCGCGACCGCCTTTCATGCGCTTGATCCCCGCCCAGCGTCTCGTGTAATCCCGCATCGTGGGATTTTGAAACATCGCGCGAGTGGGTTGCGCAACGGCGATCCGCTCGTCTAAAAGCAGCCAGAGTGGTCCTCAGAACTAGTACTAATTTTCAAAGTGGCTTCTGGGAAGGAAAAGGTTCCCCATCCCTGCTATACATGTTTTAGCTTAAGCTAAAAATAATAAAAAAAACAAAAACAAAAAAACCTCTCTTAAGATATAGGGTGATTTCAGACGTGAAATCACCCCGCACCGGGATCCATCTCGGATCCCGGTGAGGAATCAGCCCGGCTGTCCTTCAGACGTGCTGGCCTGGATCCCAATGGGGATTGGGGAGGGGACGGGACTGCACAGCATGACGTGCAGCCGCACAGCCCTGCCCCCCACGCTCCCCTGGCCACCTGTCCTCCGGGAGATGGTCGGGCACAGTGGCCAATCTGGTCACTGTGCCCAATCCTGCATCATGATCTGGGCCATAATCTGGCCAGTGGAAGGTAACAGACGTTTCTTTCCGCCGATTCTGGATCATGGCCACCTTGACCATGCTTGGGGCCCGATCCCACCAAACTTTTGGACCTCCGGGTAGCCGGAGGTCCAAAAGCGTGGTCAAAGAGATTCCTGATGGGGGTTCACTGGGGTGAACATCTGGCGGGAATCTTTTCAGGTGCTGTCAGACATTACGCTACCATGGCCACCACAGGGGGTTCACTGTGGTTGACCATGGTATCGTAACGTCTGAAATTACCCATAGGCATCTCAACATGGAGGTGGCTAAGAAGTGTTGGTTTTAGGAGCATAACAACCTGCTTGTTTGTCAGACTGATTGAGCCTTGCAGAGGTACACAAGTTGGTGAATACATGCATGCAGTCTCCACCAGACATCAAGAGAGACAGTCTTTACACACAGTCTGGGTAAATCCTCTCGTGCACACTTTATGTTCTGCCACCACGTTCATCTATCAAGGCCTGAAACAAATCACAGTGAATGTTGTTTCCTTCAGAAACAGATCATTTGCACGATGTGAAAACTTACTGGCTTTTCTGCTGTTTTCACCATTTGTTGTTATTTTTCACAAGTTGAACAGAACAGAACTGCTAAGGAGATGATCCCAAGCCCCATGTGTGCCCCATGTTCACTCCTGTGGGCTGTGAAGACTCAAAAGTGCTAGAGAAGTCCTGGAAATTGCTGTAAAAGTGCAGAGAACATGCACACAAACCACCATGTGGCATTCAAAGAAAGGCATACCAAAATGCATAGAAAATGTACAAAAACACAATTATGTGGAATCCTAAAATGCACACCATAAATGCTGTAATAGGTCTCTAAAAGGGAAAAGTTTCCCCACCTCTAACTTTTAAAATTCAGATTCATTTTGTTTAAAAAACATTGGCAGCCCAATCTTCAAAGTGCATTTTCTAAATTGTCATTCTGGTCTAGAATATTTTACTTGTGTATCATTACATTTAGAAGTTCTCCATTATTAATTTCACTGCTACTCAAAATTCCACCTCAATTCCAAGAGAACAATTTGGTTCATAAATAGTCAAATAGGACTTGAAGTAGTTTATTTCAATCTGTGTTAGTTTAAATTTAAATGAATTAGGTAAAATAAAAGTTGCATTCAAAATTAAAGTAACAAACTTAGGTTTGTTTTTGTTTTTTAAATCTGACACACTGTCTTTCAATCTTGCATCACACATGGCAGAACCAGGATAATTCTAATATTTTTCTTCCATAGCCCCATAAAATAAGTTCAGAAAAACCCACTTTTCCACTGGAAAGCTGTTTCCAGACTACATTTCTGAAGAGGAGATAGGTGGTGGTTTTTTTTGGTTTTTTTTAAAAAGCGCAACTAAGGCTGCTTGCATAGGAGACCCGGGGGTGGGGAGAACTGCTGTGAGCTGAAATCACGACAAGGGGAATCTAGTATTCTAGTATTTTTACAGCAATAACTGTAAAACAAGCATTTTCTTATTTCTATTCTCATGCTGAAGAGCTGCAATCATAGCTTTAACTTTTATTTTGTGCAGAAAGGGTTCTCTTTCTATTGGGGCTGTACTGTATATTACTTCTGGGTACTCAGGCCAATTTCTAAAGTTCGGAGTAATCAGCCCGGGTATTCGACGGCACTTTGGTGCTGTTTCCGAAGTTTTGGAATTTGGACCACCGAATTCCCGACCTCAGAAATCTTCGGAATTTGGAATCAAGGAAACTCAGAACTATTCAGCACCAAGTTGGCACCTCTGCACGTGCCACAGCATGGCCCATCATCAGTGAGTACACCCACTTTAATCATTATGCCAACCAAGCAGTGCATAAAAAAGCAGACTAGTAAGAGTGAGACATTCGCTCAAGAAGAATACAACACCCATGCAGTGTGAAACTGCATGGAGAAATAAATCCCACCAAAAGCCAGCCAGCCCAGCAGACACAATTAAGAAACCAGACATTCTCACACAGACACACCCCATGGGCACCCTCTTATTTTTTTAAAAAAGGCATGGCATTGGTATCTTGAACAGACCAGACAAGGGGAAGTGGAGTCAGGCAGAGAGATCCCTCTGGTCTGGCCTCTTGGTGCCAACCAAGCAGCAAGCAGAACAACTGTAGAACTTAAAGTTACAACAATTTACAATTAGTCTCTGCTGTGCCACAGCCTAGACAACACACACAACCCCGCAAAACAATGTGCAACAGTGTGCATGGAGAAATAAATCCCACCAAACTTTGAAAATGGCACTAAAAAGGAGGTTTAATCTCTTTATATAGAAAATAGAGCTGAAACTCGGTCTTTGAAAAACTTCGGAATTGGTCGAAGATTACGGTACTCAGTTCCGAAAGTTCAAAGTCTGAAGTTCCGAGGAATAAGGCCGTTCCTTGGAAAACTTTGGAAGCCACTGCACACATAGCTAGAAAGTTGAACTTTTTCTGGAAATGATGAAACTTACTGCCATATTTGGTAGGAGGGGATAAGGGAAGGGACAGTTGAGTGATGGTAAGCCAGATGGCAAGTTTAGATTGGCTGGTAGAGCAAAATGAAAATGTCTGCAGCCATTTTCCATTCTCTGGTGAATATGCCCAGCAGACAAAATTAAGAAACTAAACCAGACATTCAATTGCACTCACAGACCCAGGGGCACCTTCTTATTTTTAAAAAGGCACAGCACTACTGTGGTACTGATAACTTGAACAGACCTGGCAAGGGGAAGTGAAGCCAGACAGAAAGAGCCCTCTGGCCTCATGTTGCCAAGCAGCTGGCAGAACAATAGAAGTTACACTTTATAATTAAGCTCTGCTGTGCCATGCGGCAGCCACAGCCTTGGTAAAAAGAAAGAAGACAAACACACTCAACCCGCAAAACAGTGTGCAACTGCGTGAAGAAATAAATCCCACCAAAAGCCAACCAGCCCAGCAGATAAAATTATAACACTCACCGGAAAGAAACCAGACATTCACACACACACACACACACACACACACACACCAGGGGCACCTTCTTGGCATGACATTGGTACTGTGGTACTGGTAACTTGAACAGACCAGGCAAAGGGAAGTGGAGCCAAGCAGAGAGATCCTTCTGGTCTCATGGTGCTATTTGCCAACCAAGCAGCAGGGAGAAGCAATGCGACACCCAGTTATTTTGTTTAATTTTTTTTTGCATGTTTAAGGTAAACGTAACCCCCATCCCCCAATATTGGCCCTATGGATAGGACAGGCCAAACCATACCAGGCCAGGCCAGGCACCCCTCCCCGCAGCCGATTACTTACAGATCCAGCACTGTAGCACACAGCCAAATTCACCAAAGAGAAAGGAAAATGGCTGCAGCCACTTTTATCTTGCACTGCCAGTCAATCAAAACTTGCCATCTGGCTTACCATCATTCAAGTGTCCCCTCCCAGACCCCCCTCCTACCAAATATGGCACTAAGTTTCATTTCCAAAAGAAGCTCAATTGTACAGCCATGCATGCGGTGGCTTCCAACGTTTTCAGAAGTTTTCTGAGGAATGGCCTTGGTCCTTAGAAGTTTGAACTTTCAAAACTGAGTACCGTAATCTTTGACGAATTCCAAGGTGTTCCAAAGACCAAGTTGCAGCTGTACTTTCTATATTAAGACATAAAACTTTCTTTCTAAGTACCATTTTCAAATTTCTGGTTCTACTGCTTAACTCAAAAGAAGCACTTCATTAATAGGTCCTCCATCTAGTTAATATCCATCACTGACAAAACCTTGATTCTTTCTCAATGTTAATACAATGTGATTCAGCACAATCATTACATATTAACTGCAAAACACACTGAAAGCTAGACATCTGTCTGCAGCTACAATACTACATCTGTTCAAAAGACCCAAGGACTATCCAGTTCTAATGGCTCTGGGTTTCACTTTAGTCCACAGACTGTACTAGATTAGAGAGCTCTATTCTTCTCAGAGTCCTATATATTTAAAAACAAAGCACTTATGATCTTTTGATTAAAGAATGGAACTACACAAGAGTTTTGATTGTGATCTACTATAAAAGTTTTTTGGATTTGGCATGTTGATCAAAGTACTACTAAAATCAGAGCAACCCAAAGACAAGTAACTTTTGCTACTTAAGTTACAAAACTAAGACACCACTACTGTATGCAGAACAATTAAGTTATCTGACCAAAAGTCAAAATATTAAGCTATTTCTTAAGAAAAATAAAAAACTACATTGTTCTACATCCCCATTTTACCCACCACAGACCCCCATTCTAATATCCCACCCAACCAATCCCACTGCAGGCCCCTATCCTACCCACCCACCCACCACACCCAATTCCAGACCCCCATCCTATCCACCCACCCCTCAAATTTNTTAATCATTATGCCAACCAAGCAGTGCATAAAAAAGCAGACTAGTAAGAGTGAGACATTCGCTCAAGAAGAATACAACACCCATGCAGTGTGAAACTGCATGGAGAAATAAATCCCACCAAAAGCCAGCCAGCCCAGCAGACACAATTAAGAAACCAGACATTCTCACACAGACACACCCCATGGGCACCCTCTTATTTTTTTAAAAAAGGCATGGCATTGGTATCTTGAACAGACCAGACAAGGGGAAGTGGAGTCAGGCAGAGAGATCCCTCTGGTCTGGCCTCTTGGTGCCAACCAAGCAGCAAGCAGAACAACTGTAGAACTTAAAGTTACAACAATTTACAATTAGTCTCTGCTGTGCCACAGCCTAGACAACACACACAACCCCGCAAAACAATGTGCAACAGTGTGCATGGAGAAATAAATCCCACCAAACTTTGAAAATGGCACTAAAAAGGAGGTTTAATCTCTTTATATAGAAAATAGAGCTGAAACTCGGTCTTTGAAAAACTTCGGAATTGGTCGAAGATTACGGTACTCAGTTCCGAAAGTTCAAAGTCTGAAGTTCCGAGGAATAAGGCCGTTCCTTGGAAAACTTTGGAAGCCACTGCACACATAGCTAGAAAGTTGAACTTTTTCTGGAAATGATGAAACTTACTGCCATATTTGGTAGGAGGGGATAAGGGAAGGGACAGTTGAGTGATGGTAAGCCAGATGGCAAGTTTAGATTGGCTGGTAGAGCAAAATGAAAATGTCTGCAGCCATTTTCCATTCTCTGGTGAATATGCCCAGCAGACAAAATTAAGAAACTAAACCAGACATTCAATTGCACTCACAGACCCAGGGGCACCTTCTTATTTTTAAAAAGGCACAGCACTACTGTGGTACTGATAACTTGAACAGACCTGGCAAGGGGAAGTGAAGCCAGACAGAAAGAGCCCTCTGGCCTCATGTTGCCAAGCAGCTGGCAGAACAATAGAAGTTACACTTTATAATTAAGCTCTGCTGTGCCATGCGGCAGCCACAGCCTTGGTAAAAAGAAAGAAGACAAACACACTCAACCCGCAAAACAGTGTGCAACTGCGTGAAGAAATAAATCCCACCAAAAGCCAACCAGCCCAGCAGATAAAATTATAACACTCACCGGAAAGAAACCAGACATTCACACACACACACACACACACACACACACACCAGGGGCACCTTCTTGGCATGACATTGGTACTGTGGTACTGGTAACTTGAACAGACCAGGCAAAGGGAAGTGGAGCCAAGCAGAGAGATCCTTCTGGTCTCATGGTGCTATTTGCCAACCAAGCAGCAGGGAGAAGCAATGCGACACCCAGTTATTTTGTTTAATTTTTTTTTGCATGTTTAAGGTAAACGTAACCCCCATCCCCCAATATTGGCCCTATGGATAGGACAGGCCAAACCATACCAGGCCAGGCCAGGCACCCCTCCCCGCAGCCGATTACTTACAGATCCAGCACTGTAGCACACAGCCAAATTCACCAAAGAGAAAGGAAAATGGCTGCAGCCACTTTTATCTTGCACTGCCAGTCAATCAAAACTTGCCATCTGGCTTACCATCATTCAAGTGTCCCCTCCCAGACCCCCCTCCTACCAAATATGGCACTAAGTTTCATTTCCAAAAGAAGCTCAATTGTACAGCCATGCATGCGGTGGCTTCCAACGTTTTCAGAAGTTTTCTGAGGAATGGCCTTGGTCCTTAGAAGTTTGAACTTTCAAAACTGAGTACCGTAATCTTTGACGAATTCCAAGGTGTTCCAAAGACCAAGTTGCAGCTGTACTTTCTATATTAAGACATAAAACTTTCTTTCTAAGTACCATTTTCAAATTTCTGGTTCTACTGCTTAACTCAAAAGAAGCACTTCATTAATAGGTCCTCCATCTAGTTAATATCCATCACTGACAAAACCTTGATTCTTTCTCAATGTTAATACAATGTGATTCAGCACAATCATTACATATTAACTGCAAAACACACTGAAAGCTAGACATCTGTCTGCAGCTACAATACTACATCTGTTCAAAAGACCCAAGGACTATCCAGTTCTAATGGCTCTGGGTTTCACTTTAGTCCACAGACTGTACTAGATTAGAGAGCTCTATTCTTCTCAGAGTCCTATATATTTAAAAACAAAGCACTTATGATCTTTTGATTAAAGAATGGAACTACACAAGAGTTTTGATTGTGATCTACTATAAAAGTTTTTTGGATTTGGCATGTTGATCAAAGTACTACTAAAATCAGAGCAACCCAAAGACAAGTAACTTTTGCTACTTAAGTTACAAAACTAAGACACCACTACTGTATGCAGAACAATTAAGTTATCTGACCAAAAGTCAAAATATTAAGCTATTTCTTAAGAAAAATAAAAAACTACATTGTTCTACATCCCCATTTTACCCACCACAGACCCCCATTCTAATATCCCACCCAACCAATCCCACTGCAGGCCCCTATCCTACCCACCCACCCACCACACCCAATTCCAGACCCCCATCCTATCCACCCACCCCTCAAATTTCCATTCTACCCACCCCAATCCCACCTCTAGACCCCTATTCTATTCTTTGAACAGACCCCTATTCTACCCACCACTGCCTGAGCCCCCATTTTGTACACACATCCCAAACCCACCCCAGCCCACCCCTGTCAGCCTCCCATGCCCCATCCCAGGGGGGAAAACGCAAATATTTAATTTTAAAGAGGAGCCTGAGGGCCCCTCAAATGTATTGGCCCACAGCAGCCATGACCTGGCACCTCATGGTCTCCCCTGAGGAGACAACAACCAGACAGTCCAGATCTCCCTCCCCAAGTTCCCCTGCATGGTGCTGCGCTAACTACAGCAGCACTGTCCTGCCTGCTGGCCTGGGGCATCTAGTTCAACTGCCCCAGGCATCTTATAAATGGCTTACTTTCTTCTGCCCATAGGGACTCAGTAATTAGTGCCCCCCACTGGGCTCAAAGGAGCACTGCGATCCACAATGCCTGTGGTATGGATGGCACAAGCAGCTGCCCTTACTGCAAACTTACAGAATTTTTCCTAAGAAGGATTCCTTACATGTGGGTGTGCCTCACTCACATAAGGAATCCTTCTGTGCCTTGCCCCACCCACCCGACTCCACCTCCAGGCCAGCCCTGCTCCACCCACCTCTAGGACTCCAGGCACAACAGTGCTGCCTGCCTGAGTCCTCTGTGCGTGCATGCATGCACAGTGCATGAATCCCAACCAAGCACCTCCCCACCCCATACCCAGAATTGCAATGTGCTAGATGACATAGTCTGCAATGTGCTAGATGGCTGGCAGCTGTTTAAAAGTGGTGGCAGCAGCAGTACCATCTAGCATTGGGCTCAGCTTTCTGTGAAGGAATCAGGGAGTTGGGACTGCATGGGGAGGATCTGAGGGCCAGGAGGGGTACTGCCCCGGACTCCCTGGGGACACACCGTGCCTGGGACAGACTCTGGGTTTGAAAGCAGACAGATGTGGAACAGGAGATTCTAGTGAAATCCTACCCTGTCCGTTGCTCGAGCCTACCGGTGGGAGAGCCACAATTCCTACTTTCCCATTAAATGGGAGCTGCGCTAGATTTGAATAGCACATGCTCCCGTGGCATCGAAGCAGCTTGTGGGAAAGTGGCCTTTGTCTGAGAACAGAGTGGGAACTTGGGGGACAAAAGGGAGCTTTTCTGGAAAACAGTTTGGTTGGACTCTCAAAAGACTGAGAGTTTGTGTGGGTAGAGGGCAGCTGTACCAGGGAGGAACTGCTTAGACTCAAAGGAGAGTCAGGGTTTCAACATGCAGATGAAGAGGATGTCGGCTGAAAGTCCAAGGGTGAACTGTGGGAGTCTGGTTCCTGAGTTGTGAGCATGGGCAGTATGTCTTACAGTTCAAAGTCTGTGGTGCCACAATGGCGTGCAAGTTAAAGTGTCGGCCTTAACATGGAATTTCCTCGCCTTTTGTAAGGCATTTCTTTTGGGAAAGTATCCTTTCACTTCTGTGAAAGTACAGCTAGTTTACCACATCCTTCCCAACTTGTGAGCTCCTGAGTTATACTCAGCTCAGGAGGCCATACTGGTACAGCCTTTTCTTCTCTAGCAGGTTGATAGCTGACTAAGGATATTCACTTGTAACTCACAGCTTACAAACTGCAGTGCCAAGTTAGTGCTCTTGCAGTTTGTGTCTGTCTGCATAACCCTTTCAGTCCTGGATCTGTACAAAGTGCTGAACTCCTCGCTCCCTTGGTTCTTCTCCTTTACCTGCCCTGGGTTCCAACCCTCCAACCCTTGGGGCCCAAGGCAGCACCCACCAGGATTTTAATTTAGCAAAGTGGCAACGGGAACCCAGTCCAGGGGTGGGGTGGGGGACTCAGAAACTCTTTCCCCCCATCCCACCCTCAGGCCCGGTGGTGGGCAGGCCCCAGGTGGCCCCCACCAGGATTTAAATTTGTCAGAGTGGCAGTGGGGACCCAGTCCAATGTGGAATTGTGGGGACTGGGAAACCCTCCCACCCCCACCTCCAGGCCTGGATTGGATTCAGACTGACTTTGATGCTGGATTAATGGCAGTAGGTGAAGAGCGCGGGGGGGCAGAGATCCTGTCTGGTCCAGCTTCGTGGGGAGAGTTTCGGGAAGTGACGCCGGCCGATGCGGTGGTTGTCTTGGGGTCTGTGAGGGCCACGTATTGTGAACTTGATCTGTGCCCGCCCTGGTTGGTAAAAGCTTCCAGGGAGATGCTGGGGACGGTTCTGGCAAGGGTAGTGAATGCGTCCTTTCGGCAGGGGAGGTTGCCGCCCTGCCTTAAAGAGGCTGTGGTGCGCCCCCTGTTGAAAAAACCATCTTTGGACGTGAATGCGCTTGCCAGCTACCGACCTGTCTCTAACCTTCCCTTTTTAGGGAAGGTTATTGAGCGGGCAGTGGCGCTCCAGCTCCAGGTTCATCTGGACCACATCGGGCTCCTTGACCCTTTTCAATCTGGGTTCCGCCCCGGCTATGGCACCGAGACGGCGTTGGTGGCCTTGGTAGACGACCTCCGC
>QEPC01008358.1:11463-23627 GCA_003113815.1 Sphenodon punctatus | reverse complement strand
GCTGTCTGTCACTGCGCCGGGCCAGTGCTGCTTGTGTCCTCAATAAACACCCTTTGCGCTTCACTGTGCCTTGTGTTGCTTCCTTTGTCCTTGGGCTGCTGGGTTCCCCTTCCCCTTGGCCGCTGGGCTCCTGCCACCTCCCCCTCCTGGTGGGCTGGCCGTGCCGGCCCCTCGCCACCCCCCTCCTCCCATGCACCCGAGCAGCCAGGGGGTTCCCTGTCCCCCCCCTGGTGTGTGCCTCCCTTTGCCCCCCTGCTCAGCTCCCCTTTGTTGTGTGGGTGTGCTGCTTCATTTGTGTGTGTGCTTCTCATTTTGAAGTGCACGTGCCTTCCGTGCTGCAGCCGCAGTTTGGGCTGCTGCTCCCTCCACCCCCTCCCTTCCCTGGGTGGGGCCCTCCACCGTCTTTGGCTTCATTTGCCCTCCAGTGCCCATGTTTGTGTCCGCGTAACCCCGGTGCCTTGTGGGCCTCCCATCGCAGTTCTCGTCACCACGTCACGTCTGTTGGGTTCCCCCGGCCTGTGTTCTCTCTGGTTGGCCCTGGGCAGTGGTGCCACCCCTGTCACATCTGTTGGCGTCACACCCCGGCCATTCATACCAGGGTGGGATTAACTGTGGGAGATTTCACCGCATCACGTCTGAAATCACCCACAGGTGCACAGTTGCTCTTCATGGAAACGGGTCTATCAAAATGCCTTTGCTATCTATAGAAGAACTGATTTTCTAAGACTTGGTAACTTCTTGGCATCTCCCACTGGAAGGTCCTAAGCTTTGAAATTTGGTTTCTGTGGATGTCCCTCAGAAAGAATCCACTTTCTGCCATTTTATAGACTAGGTAGCAAGAAATGCCTGTTTTCACTGGTTTTATTTTATTTGTGGAGTATATACTAGGCACCTTGACTAGGTATGGGACAAAATTAATTTACCTTAAGAGTAATGCTTTTATTCCTTTTCTAGTATATGAGTATATGCACCTGGTGGTAGTCTCAGAAATCATACATTGTATTATCTTGGGGTGCTGTATTTCTGATAACTGCCATCGGGATAATCTACAAAATAGTTTGTATTTGAATTTATTATTATTATTATTAACAAACATTTATATAGTGCCAGCAGTGTACCTGGCACTTTACAAAGTAATAAAATAGACATGGTCCCTGCCCCTAGGGCTTACAGTCTGAGAGATTGTATACTGCCTGGATTACATGCTTATGCATACCTAGGGAAATCTTGCAGTAATAAAATATAATAAAATACTTTGTACCTAATTAAGAAAGTAAAGCTGGTCAATTGTGTGACTGTGTCAATTCTGCAATATTTAATCTATCCAAATGTCATTTCCTACAAAACATGTCTGAGAATGAGAGAGAAATAGCAATCTATCAAAATGTCTTTGCTGTCATTAAGAACTGATTTTCTGAGAGTGATTTTCTCCTTCTGTTCTTGCCAATAATCCTAATGAATGCTCACTACATGAGAAGGGGGTAGCCATGAGTTGTGGGATGCTGACTTCCCCCGTGGCTCAGCTGCTGAGCCACTTGACAGCCCCGTACACTGGTCAGAGCCTGCTGCACTATTACCTGCCCTTCACCCTGTCCCCCAGCCTGGGTCCCAACAGCTGTGTTTGCTTCATCTGGATTGTCCAGCTTATTCTAATTGGAAACTATTAGACATTGAACCCCTCATTGCGGCAAGAAGTTCTTACTTCCCCCAGAAGGTGGTGTTCCTTCTAAGGGATCAGGATCCTATTATAACAGCTAGTGTTACCAGGTTCTTTTCGCTTGTTCTAAAATCTAAGATGGCTTTGCCAAATATTTAGAGCATATGATGTATTTAAGACCAGTAGTCTTATGTAGCTTTATGGGTTTCCTCTAATTATAAATATGTTCTTGGCGGGATTGGTTATCTTTTGGTTGTTCTATATATTGCTTTGTTTGTATATGGGTTTTTTTATGATGGCCATCGGCTATGCAATATACTAAACTAAACAAAAAACTAAACTAAACTAAAAAACCTGGGTGCTGTAGTTAATTATATGGCTGCTGTAAAGGATAGACTTGACCGGTGCTTTTCAAGGCATTCACCAGGGTAATAATATGGTGTTCCAATGCATCCACCCTTTCAAGTAGCACATGCACTGGGTCCTGGGTAGGAGTTACCCAGTCATGCTCACTGAAGTCAGGGTATACCTCATCTCTGAAATGAGATGGCATGGGGGCGAGTTTCCTACCCCCATGGTGTTGTTTGTCAGTAGGTTCCCCTACAATCCGGGGTACTTCAGGCTGGGGTAAATGTCCCTGCACCCCCAGAAGTGGGGGTAAGGGATTTGTACCTGGCATCAAACCAGCTCCATCCTGCACACTGGGCTTCCATGGCCACCCAGCCATCCATTCATGCCTGCAGATTCTGCAGCAGTCCAGCATCCACCCCCCCAACCTCACGGTTCCCATCCCATGATAGAGGTGGCATGGCCAGCTCCACTACAGGCTCACCAGAGGGGAGGTTCCTCCTTGTTGGGTTTATGCGCCCCCTCTCCCATATACCCTGGGTGTGTGTGTGTGACTCTTGTAACCCTGGAGTTGTGCCTGCTTCTGGTCATGGCTGCTAAACCCCCAAAATGCCCAACCAGGCCACCTATGGAGGCACAAAGTGAGAAGGGGAGACCCAAAACCCAGTAACCAGTCCCTTTCCCTCCCACAAGTAAGGGAAAGCAGCAATAAGCACTAAACCTGCCTCCCAGGCAGCCCTGTCAGGTCCCAAGATCAGGCCCCCATAGGGCTTACTTCTGAGCAAGGAGGTCCCCAGGAAGTACACCCTGCATGCCAGGAGGCTCAAGCCCTGAGTGCTGCTTTGCTGCCTTGCCACGCCACCACTCAGACCAGCTCCCCACTCTGATCTCTCTGCTCCCCGTCACCATAGACACACTGATGTCCTTGTCATCCCGAGCCCCAGACCAGAACTGATGGGCTGTGTTCACTGCAGCCACCTCCCATCTGAGCCAGGACAAACTCCACCTTTCCCCCCCACCAGAGCCTCAATGCTGCAGTGCACAGCCCTGTCGCAAACTCCATGTACTGAACCTGCCTTCACTTTGCACTATTACAGACCATCCCAGCAAGGAGGGAAGGAGGCTAAGGCTGGACGAACAGAACACGGTTCGGATGTTCGGACGTTCAGTCCGAAACCAAAGTTAGGGTTCGATGGTTCGGTTCAGCCAAGTTCGGTTTGGCCGAACTTGGCCGAACATTCAAAAATAGTGCTATCGATACCGAAACCGAATGTTTGGCCCTGAAAAGATTCCCCCCACCCGAACTCCTCTGAAAATGACCAAACTGTTTGGTCGTTCGAGAGTTCGGTTCAGACGTTTGATTCGGACATCCAAACAGAACGAGTTTGGTCCGAACTCCGAACATCCGAACCACGTTCGCCCATCCCTAAAGGAGGCTCTGTCCCCTCTCAGCCTGAGTCCATGCCCTCCTCTTTTTCAAAGGTAGCAGGGACATTCCCCCTGCCACAGCATTTGTCTAGTTAGGCAAAAAATTATGGTTATAGTTTAAAAGGCTTTCTTGTCATTGTGGCTTGCATTCTGTACAAACAGAATATTAAAATGTAACTAAAATTACAGTATTACTGGTTCACATGTTTCATCACAATTAATCAACCTTAGGCTTGAATCTGAAATGAATTTACACCTGATTGCTAATGTATTCTGGGAAACCCTCCCCTCCCCCAACTTTTAGGCAACAGAAGATATAGATTTTTCTTCTTATTTTTTTCTGTAGTTTTTGTCTTTGTTGTCAAGCAGCAATGACAACATCTTTGATTTAGCTCTGTGATATATTTTTTTAAAACATACTTAAGCTTCTGTTTTTACAGAGGTAAATAAAGCAACTGGCAGTGAATAGCTTCCTAGTCACCTCTGAAAAACAAAACCAGATCCTGGAAAGCACAGAGTGTGGCCATTTTTAGATGGACCCACCTAGGGGCAGGGGGTGGGGGAGTCTGTGTGCGCTGCTTTACATTTTCAGTGACTCAGTGGGGGGCTTCAGATGGCAGGGGATGGGTGTGTAGGCTGTGGGACTTTTTAGACAAGTGGGATTTTAAACCCTTGCCTCTTGGATATCTGCGCGGGGCAGGGGGGGGCTTTAGATGCTCCTCTGTGAACCGGAAGTGGCCCAGGCGCCACTAGAAACAGCAGCGCAGGGTGACTCCTTGGTGTTTTGAGATGCAGCATAGTAATACCTCAATCATTGAGGTCTGTACTAGGCTGCATCTCAAAACACCCGGGATTCTCCCAGCACTGTTGTTTCTAATGGTGCCTGGGCAACTTCCAGTTCACTGAGGAGCATCTAAAGCCCCCCTGCCCCCATGCAGGTGTTCAAGAGCTGCGGATTTATTATTTATTTATTTAAAATATTTTTAGCCCACCCATCTTGCCACAGGCAGCTCTGAGTGGTGCACAACAGTACAAATCAACAATTTAAAACAACTTTAAAATAATAAACATTGGGAGGAATGTTTATTATTTTAAAGCCATGGGGCAGCCACCGAGGTCCTCCCCATTGTAGCCCCCCGGAAGACTCAAGGGATCTCGGGGGACCCCAATGACTGCAGGGACCGATCCAGGATCTGGGGGGTGAGGCGGTCCAGTAAATAGGTCGGGCCGAGGCCATTTAGGGCTTTATAGGCAAGTACTAACACCTTGAATTGGGCCTGGTAGACTACAGGCAGCCACTGCAGAGACCGAAGAATCGGTATAATATGTTCACGGCAACCTAATCCCACAAGGAGATGGGCTGCCACATTCTGCACCAGCTGCAGTCTCTGGACCGTCATCAAGGGTAGCCCCGCATAGAGCACGTTGCAGTAGTCAAGCCTAGAGGAGATGAAAGAATGGATGACAGTAGCCAGGTCAGCGTCCGAAACATACAGTCAAAGCCGATGCACCAGATGTAGTTGGCGAAAGGCACTTCTTGCCACAGACTCCACCTGAACATCCAAGCAGAGCTCTGAATCAAGGAGCACCCCCCAGATTCCGCACCTGGAGAACCAGCAGGGGGCAGACCCCATCAACGATAGGAGCTGTCACCTCCACTGTCTTACCCACTAGCATCACCTCCATCTTGTCAGGATTCAGCTTTAGTCGGTTCACCCTCATCCAATCCCCCACAGCTTCCAGGCACCCAGTAAGCACCGAGACTTCCAGGCCTGGGTCTGATGAAAAAGAGAGGTAAAACTGGGTGTCATCAGCATATTGATGACACCACACGCCTAACCTCCTGACCACCTCACCAAGTGGTTGCATATACATGTTGAACAGGAGAGGGGACAAGACAGAACCCTGCGGGACTCAACACGCAAGAGGTCTCGGCCTGATGAAACATAATCTCCAAGCACCACTCGCTGAGTTCTTCCAGCCAGGAAGGAGCGGAACCAGTCAAGAAAAGTGCCGCCCACTCCTGCACGGTCCCGCATGATCAAAGGTATCAAACGCTGCCGAGATAGCTAATAGAATAAGGAGGGCCGAACGGCCATCATCAACCAATGCCACAAGCGCAGTCTCAGTGCCATAACCTGGGCGAAATCCTGACTGTGAGGAATCAAGAAAACCGACATGATCCAGATGCTCCTGCAGCTGCTGGGCCACCACCCACTCAATAAAGTTCCCTAAAAAGGGAATGTTAAAGAACGGCTGATAGCTGGCAAGGGAGTCAACGTCAAGCGATGGTTTCTTAAGCAGGGGTCCTACCACTGCCTCTTTAAGGCAGCTCAGCACCCTGCCCTCCCTGAGGGAGGCATTAACCACCCCTGCCAGCAATGGCCCCATCGTCTCCTGGAAGGCCTTAACCAACCAGGACAGGCAAGGGTCTAGTTCACAACAGGTAGCCCTGACAGCCCCAAGAACATCCTCCGCATTATCAGGGCTCACCAACCTAAACTGATCCCACAAACAAGGACAAGGCGGGCTTCCATAACCTCCAATTGACCCACTGCATAAAATGCAGTGTCAAAACCATGGTGAATCCGAACGATTTTATCCGCAAAATAATCCACAAACAAGTCACAGCAGGCACTAGATGACTCCACTCCAAGGTGGAGAGAATCAGGACTTACCAGCCCCTGCACTACCTGCTCCGCTGGACGGGATTTAGCAGATGCTATGAGGGCAGAAAAGAACTCCTTTTTTGCTATCCACATAACAATGGAAAAGGCTTGTAAACTCGCTCTGTGCCGCAACCTGTTGGGTTGAGCACGTGAGCGGTGCCACCGTCACTCCAACCATCTTGCTTCAGCACCTGCAGCCCCTCCGAAAACCAGGGAGGCCTACGGGGCTGCTGCCTGGGAGTGGACACCTCAGAGCTATCTGATCAATGGCCTCCATCAGCATGATGTTCCACAGCCCAACGAGGTCATCGATGGGACAGTCATCCAGATCAGAGGGTATATCCCCCAAAGCCTCCTGGAACCACTCTGGTTCCATCAGTTTACAGGGGTGGACCATTCAAATTGGTTCCACACCCATCCGGGGGCAGACATGCGCCAGGAGAGAGGCCTGCAGGAGGTAATGATCTGTCCATGACAAGGGTACAGCTGATATCTCCCCCACTAATGGACCCCCCGCTTCAAGGCAAGTGCAAAACATAAGGTCCAAGGTGTGTCCCCCCTTGGTGTGTCTGGCCGCTGAGCCTCTGGGACAGGCCCATGGCAGCCATGAACTCACACTCCACACCCCCAAAATCGGCGTCGGCATTGAAGTCCCCCAAGACTATCGTCTTCAGGGAATGCAACACCACCCCTGACACCAGATCCACTAGAGCATGTAAGGAGGCCACTGTACAGGTAGGCACACGATATACAAGCAGCACTCCCAAACTGTACCCTGCCACATCAAACACCAGATGGAGACCCTCAATACCCACTGTGGATTGCACTGGATACCTCCGAACAGCCCAACCCTCCCTAAAAATCAGAACTACACTGCCCCCCCCGTTCCTCTGACCGCAGTTGATGCTACATGGAATACTCAACTGGAACAAGGTCAGCCAAGATAGGCCCCAACTCAGTGTCGAGCCAGGTTTCTGCGATGCTTATGAGGTTGGCTGCATGGTCCAGGATCAACTCCTGAACTGTCATTGCTTTATTTGCTACCGACCTTGCATTCATGGTCAGGGGTCTCATGATCCCAAACCATCTGCCCCACTGCCAGAGGGGTGGCGTGGGGAACAGATACTAAACACCTGTCCCACCGCCCAGCTTGAACAAATACCCCATATGGACCATACCTCCCACGCCCCATCATGACCCCAATGGCTGTGTCCCCCATACACACATTCGGTCCTAGCCCTGCCTTCCCTCTGTCTTTCCCAACCCAATCGGGGGGAGGATTCTCGCCCACCCCCCTTCCTCAAATTGAACCCTCACCCCCTCCCTAACCCAATATCTTTTTATATTCCTCATCCCCCCAATCACACCACTATACGCCCAACCCACAAACCACCCTTGGTGGTCATTTATGCATGTTGCAGAGCTGCATAGCGCACCAATATAGCCCTGCAACATGCATAAATAACCACCAAGGGTGGTTAAAGGGTGGTTAGCGTCATATCTGTTAGTGTTTTCACCCTCTCTCCCTCTCGGTCTTTCTCTCCTGCTTCGAGCTCAGGAATTTCAACACCCCCACCCCCTTGAAGAACTACTTTAACTATCGGTCTCTCTCTTGTCCCTGACCTTGGGCAAAACAGCCTACTTTCTGTTCTCCACAGCCTGGAATCCCACCTCTACACTGCTTAATTTAACCCTGTAAGCACCAGTCCAGACTAGGCAGCACTGTTTGTGTGTGTCTGTGTCTTGTTAAATAAACATTTCCTCTTTCTTTGAAATATCCCTTGTTTTGGTCACATCATTTGGGGGGAGACGAGGGTAGACCAACGGATTGTAGTGTGCCATGACCTCAGACTGAATCCCTAGGCAACTGAAAAGACTAATTTCCCAATATTTGAGCTCTTGCCTGAGCACTGGGACCTTCCCCATCCAGGATTCCCATGTTCACGCGTGGAGAAAGGGTCATGTGGAAACACCAGTGTTGATTGCACAGGGTCCCCATACAAGTGTCCCCTGAAATAAGGATGGATAAGGACAAGTCAAATAAGGATGGGGTAGAAATATAAATGAGAGGGAAATTTGTGTGGATCGGTGTCTCATAATACATAAACTTTGAAGGATGATCAATATGAGTTTGAGAAGCACTGGTGTAAAATATGAGACCATAGATACTCATGGGGAGAACCCTGGCCTATGGAGGAGGGCACACAGTAATTCAGGAGGCACCATACATTGATCCCATGAGTACACTAGAAACAATAATATATGCCTAACATACAGACCCAATGGCATGTAACACAGGGGGATATTATACATAATTTAATATCTAAAATAATTTTCATAATCTTTTTCAAGTGACTGAGTGCAGCCACATGATCTTTGATGGGCCCGATCCCCACACAGCCCCGTGGTGAGCAAGCACAGCCACCATACTGTAGGGCTAGTGCAGGGAGCAAGGCAGAAAGTCTCCCTCCCCCCCCCCCATGAGGGAGCTAGATGGCCAGGCCACTATCAGAGCTCCTGCCATTGGCAGGGCAGACTGAGGTGACAGCCACACAAACAGGCATCCAGTCTGACCAAAATCCTACCACCGGCTGTGACATGGCTGCATGAGCCAGCTACTTGTCCCACCACATGGCAGGGGGGGAGGGGGAGGGACACATCTGGTGGCAGCCAGCCACTCAGTGCACTGCATTGCGTGAGCCGGCTGCCAAGAGTGGGTTAAGGCTGCCCAAGGTAGCTCGTGTGACTGCACCCAGTGTCTTAAACATTCCTATATCAGCAGGGGACCCACACGATAATTTTGCATGGAGCCTCAACTTCCCTGGATCTCGCACTGCTAAAAAAGGTTTATTCATCATCATCATCATCATCATCATCATCATCATCTTATTTATATACTGCTCCCCCTTCCCCACCAAATGACCTCTAAAGTGCTATACAACATAAAAAGACAATAAAAAAGACAATTCATTTAAAACATAAATCCATTTAAAAACAATTCAAAAGGAAAAAGGTAATGGGGGGGGTACATTAATGGGAACCAGCAGTGGATCATAAAAGCACCTCTGATTTCCCCCCCTCATATGGGGGAAAATAGCATTTTTCTTGAACTCAGTGAAAACAGAGGAACTTTTTTTGACAGTTAGAAGTTACCACTAGGAAAATCATATAATTTTAGGTTTTCTTTTCACCTTGATTTCTTCTGAGTATAATTCAACGTGTAATGACAAGCTCTTTAATTCGGTCAAAAGTGGCAAAAGATTATTTTTTATTTTTTTGTGTGCAAATACTGGAAATTTTGAAGTCATGTTAAGAGCGGAAACAGATGTGTTAACATACTCTGGCCCACTTTGCCCATTCGGGCGGACTTTAACTCAGCCTGTGTTCCAGGATCACAGCCTGGGCTAGCTGCCGACACGGCCCAGGTCAACCTGGCCCAACTTCTGGCAGCACCTGCACAGACATGCAGACCAGGTCTGGGCCAAAGCATGACAGAGTGGGCCAAAGCGGCACGCTGTCACGTTTGTTAATGCCCTATATTAATACATACACATGTGTAAAGATTAAAAGACAAGAAAATACTGGCATATTGAATATGAAACTGTTCTTCTCGACATCTTCCCTTCTAATGAAATTGTTTTTAATACAACTTCCAAAGCCTGAAGAAATTTTTCAGTTCCTGAGTCATACTCTCAGCCCTGAAAGGAATGGGGCTTTTGCTAGACAGCAGAAATTTCATTAATTTTCTATTCTACTTTACAATGATTTCAGTAATGATAATTTTTAACTTCCCTGCTATTTTATGAACAATAAAAAAAAATACTTGCACACAAAAAGTCAATGGGAGCTAGCACAGGTAGATAAAAAGTAGAACACGTAGATATGATTTATTTTGGGTGGGGACCTAAACATAACTTTACAAAGGTTTGTTTTCATTCCAACTTCCTTTTTCATCTGCTTGACAGAATGAATACATTAACCGAACAGAGGTTCGTGTAAAAATGGGAGTATAGAGATGTGATGGGAAAAAGACCAGACATGGGAGCACAAAAAAGAATAAAGAACTCAAATGATATATAATATTCTACTTTTCCAATTGGTTTCCCTGAATTATTCTATTTAATGTTATCTGTGACATGGTATCATACCTTTTGCAAAAAAAATTTCCTTTCAGGCCAGCTCTAATCTCTTTCAATTGAATGTTCAGAGCTTTCTATTATAAGATGTAAAATGAATTAATCAGGGGGAAAATGAATCTTTTTGTAAAGTTACAAATATGCAGCTAAGGTCCCGTCCAAAGTTCCCTCCTTCTCCCTTCCACCATATGCTTACAAATAGTTGAAATCCCCACATTTTATATTTGTAATTCATGAAACAATAGGGGCTGAATTCAATATTCCCTGCACACCATGAGAGACTTGAATGGAACATCTGAGCATGTTAAGGATCAACCCCTCCCCCCCCCTCTTACTAAGGCTGTTTTTACACGAACGCGCCCCCCCCTTCAGTGTTCTGATGAGTATGCGGGAGGGAGGCATCTGTGTATACGGCCGGCGGTGGGTGGAGGGATGGGTGTCCGCTCGGTGTTCGCCCATGTGAAAACTGAGCGGGATGGGTGAGGTGCGCTCTTGCGCAACACCTACCTCCATCCATTGCACACCCAACTCCACCCATGGAGCCTTTTCGAAAAACTGGAGGGGGCTCCGTGGTTGTAAGTGGGTGGAGATGGGTTTACATGGACACACACCCCACCTCCACCTGTACAGCTAAACACCCATTGCCCCCACACCCCAGAAGAAGACACACACACACTTAATTGGGATTTAAAGGCTGCACACTTTATTCACAACATTAAAAGTCGAGGAGGGGGTATACTCCCTCCTGGGTCCAGCCTAAAACTATGCTTTGATGGAATAATTAAGAAAACTAACTGTGCAGTCCGATGTCCCTTGGTACTGCTAACTTTGTGTGAACTAGGTCACTCTCACTCCAGCTGCCTGGCTGGTCTGGGAGGTCCAAGCCCTTTCATGACCAAAGTAGGAGAGAGGCGGCGGCTGCCAAAAAGGGTACCGCCCCTGTCCTCTGATGTATAGCTCACCCCTCCCTCCTAAGCCTGGGTTGGAAGCTGGCTGCCCCTGCTCTAGCTTCACCCATGCTCCAGCTCTTAAGGAAATGACTTAACACACAACTAAGTAACCAGGTTTGTTGCCTTCTCCCGCCTGTCCTCTTCCTTCTAATGGGGGTGGGGCAAAGCCCGCTCCCTTTGAGGCTGCCCCCATCCCCACGGGGATGGTGGTGGACCGGGATGGTGGTGGACCAGGAACACCCACCTCCATGTGTGTAAAAAGGGCCCGAATAGCAAAATAAAAGGGGCCCGAATAGCAAAGATCACTGTGCATCTACAGAGCTCCCTTTACGTCATCTGGGTTCAGAATTATCTTCAGGCTCTTTGCTAGGAGAGCTGACTGCAACATCAGGGCTTTAGTATATATAATTTTGAAAGCAGACAAGTGATATGTTATCTTCTCTGATTTCTGTCTGCATAAACAACATTTTGAAGGTAGCATCAGGTCTTGGTCTTGTGCTGAGATCAAGCAGAGCACTGAGTTATGAAACGAGGAGAAAGTCTAAGAGAAAGCTATTTGGATAGCATGGTAAGAAGTATGCCAGCATTGCCAGGGGCATTCAGCCAGAAATTGTTCCAAAGGAGGTGGCAAAACAAGGAGCTTTCCAAGAGTCATTGTCCAGATACAGATATGTTCCAGATCATATCACAAACAATCCATCCAGAATAGGCATATGACAGCCAGGGAGGAGATGAGATGAAGTAGGGAAGGGTTGGAGACATGCCACCACTACCAAAGTTATTTTTATTTTCGATTTATTCCCCACTCTATCTTGAAGGCACATGACAACTTACATTAAAAAAATAACTAATATAATAAATATAGGGATGGGCGAATGCAGTTCGGCAGTTCGGTGTTCGGCCCGAACTCGGTCTGTTCGGACTACCGAATGCGAACCCGAACCCGAACATGAACATACCAAACAGAACCGAACAC
>QEPC01008356.1:342444-353113 GCA_003113815.1 Sphenodon punctatus | reverse complement strand
TTTTTTTTTTTTTTTTTTAAATTGTTCTCCTGGGAGCTTTTAGTACTTAAAATTGTGTTGTATAATAGTTAGTATAATCATCTAAATTAAATGTGCCACTGCCGTGTGATGTTTTATGTTAATCCTACTTTGTGGTGGCAGCTGCACAGGCGAGGAAGTTCCAAATTGGCAATGGTAGCTAAGAAAAATGTAACAGGTCTGATTCCCCACTCTTGTTCAAGCCTCTATTAATCAGGTGTAACTTTACACAACTCAGTGTGGAGGCACTGGTGTAAAATCAGTGATAAAGGAGGAAGGATCAGACACAGTAGCTGACTTTTGATCTATGCTGGTAAATGAGAAGAAGAAATGCTCTACAGGTGCCTCCAGTTATAACCATTATTTTTGATGGACTGGAAAAGCATGCTATATAGACATATATAGCTCCACAGCAGGCTGGCTAATCTCCAAACTTGCATGCCTTCAAACAAGTCAAATCTGTCCTTAAACTTTCCATTCATTCTTCATTCCTTCAAGAGACACAGCTGTCCTCTCTCCAGCACACAAGGATGAGCACTCAAATGTTCTTCCTTTTGTGGGGAGGGGGGAAGGATGGTCTGGTGCAGATGTTCCCAGACTGTGGGACAGTCTCCAAATGCAAGATGTCATCTGCATATGGAGTCTGGCAGAGATGATGGGAACTAGGGCCAGAAGTCAGTGCAGGATCAGGATGAACTCAGGGCCAGCACATGGACCAAGGACAATGCAGACTGGAGGAAGCTGGTGTGCAGGCAGACAGGCAGAAAGATCAGTTTTCAGGACAGGTTCAGGTAGGGCCGGTGCTATCATTGGCTTCTTCAGGCAGCTGCTAGGGTGCCAACATGAAGGGGGTGACTCTTTTGCTCCCGATCAAGCTGTCCTGCTGTCACCACCAGTGATAAGACCTGTGTTTGATGGCACAGGAGAGGCACCCACTTCAATTTGTTGCCCTAGGTGGCCTTGGCAATAAGGTCTGCACTGGATCGGGGGGTGGAAGAGATGCCACCTAGGTGGATCCACCTCTGATCTATATTCCGCTGCCATTTCTCCTGCTCCTGATCCAGCTGTTACTGCCACTTCTCCTTCAGGTTGAAGGAGGTGCCTCTCCTGTCCCCAATCCAGCTTCCACCACTGGTAAACTCTGTGGCTGGGTCTCAGGGCCAGGAGGGAGAGGGGCTACCAAGCCCTTAGTGCCGGAGAAGCAGGCTGTGCATGTGCGTGTTGTGCACTAGCTGCGTGCACATGGAGGCTGTGCATAAAATGCGCATGTGTTGCATGTGAGGTGCACAATATGTGCACGGGTTATACAAGGAGCGCACATGCAGGGGTTAAATGTCTTCACCCTGGGTTCAGGCAGACACAAGTACAAGGAATCTAGGAAAAAAGCAGGGCAGAGCCAGTCCAGGAAGAAGCAGGGTTCAGGGTAGGATACAGGAGGTCTGAGGGCAAGCAGAAAATATCCAGGGCAAGCAGAAACTAGAAGGGTGAGGTGATGAAATGATCTACCCAGCTTCCTGTGGATTCAGGGCAGCCTTGTATTCAAGCAGGCTTCAGACCCTGCTGCAAGCAATGGGGTCAGTTGGGTAGGAATGGGCGAACACGGTTCGGAAGTTCGGAGTTCGGCCCGAACTCAGCCTGTTCGGATGACCGAACCTGAACCTGAATACGAAAACGAACTGACCAAACCGAACTAGATTCTGAAAGTCAAAATGACCGAACAGTTTGGTCAGTTTGGACTGAGTTTGGGTGAGTTCGGGTGGCAAAAAAAGTGTCACTGGAAGGCAAAACGTGACAGAGAGGGGGAGTCAGCTGAGGAGCACACTTCCAGGCACCAGGGGTGGAGAGGCTTGAAGTAGCAGCCAGCCTGCCCAATCACCACCCCTTTTCGCCTCAGACCACTGGCTTCGCAGTCTGCGATTGGCCACGGGCTAGGCTGCACGGAGCCAATGGGGCTTGCAGTGAGGTGGGCGCAACAAGAAACAAAACTGATTGCCTTCCCCCTTTCCAACACCTTCTGAGCTAGTTACTGTTCCTGAACAGCAGGCGTTTCAGAAGGCTCCCTCACTCCCAGCAGTTTTTGTTCCTTCCTATTCCAAATCCATTGCCATCCTCCTCCTATTTCACCCATCCAACCCATTTACCTCCATATTAGCATGGTGTTATTTTTTGTTTTTACCCCTCCCTGTGTTCCCTGTGATCAATCTTCCTTCTTCCCTCCCACTGCATTGAATCCTGTCCCTTTCCCTCTTATTCCATCTCTGATTCCCTTCCCCCGTTTTAAGTTTTGAATTTATTTAGAGTAGGATTATTATTAGATTGATTTTAATTTCAGTTTTGTACCCCGCCCTGTGTTCTTTGTGTTCCCCCTGTGTAATATTGTATATATATATAGATAGTTATTAGATAGATAGTTACTAGATAGATATACATAGTAGTTAGCTTAGTGATAAAGATAGATAGAGATACAATGTGTTTGTAGGACAAGGCCTTTGTAGTTAATTATTAGGATACTCCATTTAGTTCACTAGGTTTAGAATAGTTAATAGCAGTTAGATTTAGTGTACATATATATATATATATATATACCCTTGATGCTGAGTCCTGGGACTGGAATGGCTGTCTCTTTATATATATATTTTATTTGCTTCAAATATTGTTTGAGCTCTTATTCTGAGGGACAGAAGCTATACAGGTCCCCCTGTGTAATATTGTATACATATATATAGATAGATAGATAGATAGTTATTAGATAGATAGTTACTAGATAGATACACATAGTAGTTAGCTTAGTGATAGAGATAGATAGAGATAGATAGAGATACAATTTGTTTGTAGGACAAGGCCTTTATATATATATAAAGAGACAGCCATTCCAGCCCCAGGACCCAGTATCAAGGTTCTGGGGCCTACATTACTGGCAGGGAGGGCTGTGGCCAATATGTATCTAGATGCTGCCACTCTATCCCCAGGACCCACCATCATGGGTCTGGGGCCATCATTCCTCGCACAGAGGTGATGTCATTCTACCGCACCAAGAAACAGCCACTCCATCCCAAGGACCTGTCGTCAGGGTTCTGGGGCAAGGAAGGCTGTGGTCAATATATAGAAGCTGCCATTCTAGCCCCAGGACCCACCGTCATGGGTCTGGGGCCATCATGACATCACCGTCATGGGTCTGGGGCCATCAGGTTTCCGTATTGATCTATAAAGCCCTTCACGGTCTGGGCCCCTCATACCTCAGGGACCGCCTCACCCTCCATGCCCCAGAATGGCTCCTTCGGTCTGCCGGGGGTGCCTTCCTGGAGGTCCCCCGTGTTAAGCGGGGGGCCACAATGGAGAGGGCATTCTCGGTGGCCGCACCGCGCCTTTGAAACTCCCTTCCGGAGGAAGCTCGCCTGGCCCCCAGCCTGTTGACATTCCGGCGAAGTTGTAAAACCTGGCTGTTCACCCAGGCCTTTGGGGAGGGTGGGAGGATGGGGTAAGGTTGTTTTTTTAGCTCCCCCACCTTATTTATTTATTGTTTATTTATTATTGTTTAAATGAAGGTCCTGAGCCCTGTTTTAATAATTGTATGGTTATTGATGGTTTTAAATTGTTTTTATGGATGTTATTTTATTGTTAGAAGCCGCCCCGGGCTGCTTGCAGGAAAATTTATAAAATAAATAAATAAATAAATCATTACTCGCACAGAGGAGATGTCATTCAACCGCACCAAGAAACAGCCACTCCAGTCCCAGGACCCGCCGTCAGGGTTCTGGGGCCAAGTTACAGGCAGGGAGGGCTGTCCCAATATCCAGAAGCTGACACTCTAGCCCCAGGACTCACCATCATGGGTCTGGGGCCATCATTCCTCACACAGAGAACCTTTTTCCGAACGTCCGAACCAAACCGAACTGGACTGGACCAGACCGGACCGGACCGGACCAAACCAAGTGGCCGAACCCGAACCATGATCTGTTCGCCCATCCCTACAGTTGGGGGAAGGGGGGAGGAGAAAGGACAGAGATGGCTGCATGTGCTGCTGCTGGCCATGACTTCTTGATAGCAAGCATATTCAAATTACAGCTATTTCATCCCCCCATGGCCACCTATAGGGTGGGGGCAGTTAGGGTGGAAGCCCTAGGTCTTGCATTTTGCTTTTCCATTCAACAGGGATCAAGATCTAATACCACCGATACCAAGAAAGAACTGACATATCTGATATAGACATTATCAGGTACTTTAAGTTCTTTCCAAAACAGAAATTCTCATCCCTAGTCCCAAGAGTTTTCTTTGTTTCTGCACTGCAAACAGGATTATGGGTCTTTTACTGCTTGGAGGCTTGCAGTCCTGGTCCTTGAGTTCACACAGAAGCAGACTCTGCTTTCCATTTTTAGAGATACTGGGATCAGTGCCCACTGCTGTCTTAACCATGGGAGTTGCTAAAAGTGGTGACCAGGTGGGGGTTGAGGTTTTGTGTCTCTGTTGCCCATGGTAGGTTTTTCTGCCCATGGTGGGAAGTTGCATCACACTTAATGCTGCCTGGTGCTCTTTCCTCCTTTTGAGGCTGTAGCAGCTACAAGGCTTAAGTTTCTGCTTTGAGCTAAGAATAGCAATGAAACAGATAATCTGGGCAGATTCCATCTCCAATAGTTCCACCCAAGCTGATCTGGGTCTGTCAGGACGGAGACCTGCCATGATCCAGTCCCCATTCTGTTAGAGATCTAGATTGACCACTAACCATAATGTAGATCCAACTTGCATATATGCACTAAACAGAATACTGCATGTGTAAAAAAATTGGTTGCTGTCCTTTTACATGATGGTGGTGTGCAGTGGTTAGGGGTACCTGGGCACACCTGTATTAGTGTACAAAGGATCCAACATGCCAGAAAAATCTCCTTTGGATTTCTTGACGCCAATCATTTGGAAAAACAGACAATCTCCATGGAGATCAAAGGGCTGCTGTTGTTCAGACAAAGCTAAGAATCTCTTCCTGGTTTGCCAACCTGTATAGCTTCTGTCCCTCAGAATAAGAGCTCAAACAATATTTGAAGCAAATAAAATCCGTTAATTCAGCCACTTTTAATCTGTTTTAGTGAAGAGAATGTGAAGCACTATTTGTTTTGCATATTTGTTATCTGTTTCAGATATTTTGTATCAGGGATTTCTATTATTTCAGTTCAGTCATTTTGGTATTTTTTGGTACTACTGAGTGCTGTTGTGCATGCAACAGTTGTGAACAGTTGCACATCTTTCTGGTGCGCAATAGCACTACATAGTATTAAACCACTAAACAATGCAGACATGACCCAAATGACAGAACCAAAATAACTAAAGTGACCCAAATTACTAAAATAACCAAGATGAATTAAATAGGAAAAATGAATACATGACTATTTCATCCCCCAACGGATACTATTTGGGATATTTGGTCATGTATCCAATAGATATCAATAAATGTTGCAAATACAACATGGCACATTCCTTTCAGACCTACTCAGAATCCTAGCAATCCAACCATGCCTCAGATATTCTTAGGAACTACAGGGCCCTATGAAAAGACCCTGGTGAAGCTACGGCATGCTATGTGTAGCAGGGACTGACCTTGCCATGTCTAAGGGCCTTTTTAGACAAGCAGGATTTCTTCCGCAGTTTAAACCTGCAGCTCTTGGACACCTCCGTGGGGGGGGAGCTTTAGATGCTCCTCCATGAACCGGGAGTCACCCAGGCACCATTAGAAACAGCGGGGCCGGGCGGCTCCCAGGTGTTTTGAGACGCGGCGTAGTAATACCTCGATAATTGAGGTATGTAATATACTGCATCTCAAAACATCTGTGAGTCACCTGGCTCCACTGTTTCTAATGTCTCCCAGGTGACTTCCAGCTCATGAAGGACTGTGTAAAGTCCCCCCTTGGAGGTTTCCAAGAGCCGCAGGTTTAAACTGCGGGAGAAATCCCTCTTGTCTAAAAAGGCCCTAAGTGTTATCAGAATCAAGCCCTCATTACACAATAACTCAGAGGATAAGCATAATACAGTTTTTTTCCCTTATAACACAGTTCATCATAGGTTCCAACTATTCCATAGTCTCTATCACAATGGGCCCAAGCCTGGCCAGGTATTAGTCCTCTGTCTGGCTACTCACATTCCTTCCTTCAGGTGGTCAGGCTCCACAGGTCAGCACCAAGGTAAGCACTTATAGGCCACTTTTAAACGAAGCGCTTAGAAGTGCCTCCAGAGCCCCACATTCAAGAAGAAAGCCACGCGTGGAGTGTTTACATGCCCCCCGCACTAACGGAAGTGATGTGCCACCTGTTGTTGGCAGTGGCAGCAGCTGGAGACGCAAAGCTTTGAAGAGGCACATTCTGAAAGCCTCGCTTTTCAGGCTTTCAGAACGTGCCTCTTCAAAGCTTTGTGTCTCCAGCCACCCCTCTGCTGAGAACAGGCGGCACGTCACTTCCGGTAGCATGAGGAGCATGTAAACACTCCCCGTGTGGCTTTCTTTTTGAATACAGGGTTCTGGAGGCACTTCTAAGTGCCTCGTTTAAAAGTGGCTAGTCTCCAAGTTTGTGGCCTCCTTCAGCTTGGAGCAGAGATGTGTTCTCCTTGACCTCCTGGAAGATTATGCCTCTTCTTCTTCTGGTTCCTCTCCTTATATCCCAGGAGTGGGTGTGGCTTCAAGCCCACTCTGACTCTTAAAGGTCCCATAGCCTTATTATGGCTCCACTCTGGATTTTGCCTGGAACTTCTGGGTTTTATTCCAGAGTCTCCAAGCTCCAGGGGTGGTCCCAATTTCACTGGGTCAGCCAGGGGCACCCCCGTAACCCAGAGAAATCAGAGCTTCTAGGGAAGGCAGGGGATGGCCATGTTAGAAAGAATGCAGAGCACATGGCCTTTCCCTCCACTTTCCAATGTGGCCCTGCCAATATGGAATGTTTTGACATCAGTAAGGGTGCAGTTACCTCAGAAAAGGGCATGAGAGCCCTTTTGTCCACCTTTGCCCGATGTGGTCCTGCCTCCTCCAGGTAAAAGTCCAGAGAAAGATGGTAACCCTACATGAAATCCCTCATCCTGTGGGGCCCACTACAGTCTTGTGCACTCAGGCACCCTGATGGGGCCCATCCTAGTGTGAAGTCCTTTCTCAGATGCATTGTTCTCAAATAAAGTTGAAATTAATTGCAAATTCAACCTACTCAAATGCATAATTGTAACAGGAATTCAGAGGCTAGATTTGAAATTCTCACTTTCAAATTTCACACAGGGTTTCTGTTTGCATGTTTGTCAATTATTTATTTTCCACTTTGGTACTTCATTTACTTAATTATTTGTCTATTGATGATAGGTTTTGAATTTGTGTAAGTCCTGATTGGGCTGTCTGCATGGGCATAGTTTGGCTGGGGTTTGGGGTTGGAGCTAAGACACCCCCCCAAACTCCTCAGTCTGCTGCAGGAGAGTCCTATACAACTGCTTGTATTTTCAGCCATCTGCCACTAGAGTCTGCTGTGGAACCTTCTGAACAGAACCCAGACCTGTCATCACTTGTTGTTTTCCTTGCTCACATCCAGCTCAGGATCCAGCACTGAGAAACCATAGCAGCAGCCTTGGTGGGAAAAGTGGTGGCAAGAATAGAGAAGGTAGGGGGAAACTCCACCCAGCAGCCCTGGCTCATAACCACCTCCCCATACACTCCAAACTACTCCCCACCGACCAGTTTCCTAACTCCCCCTCCTCCCAGCCAACTCAGTTCCCTGGCACTAGGGCTGAAGAGAGAAGAGGTGTTGTCGTTCTGTTAGGAAATACTGAGCTTTTGGGAGTGCTTTCAGCCATTCCTCAGTATTTTCTGCTACCGGTGCGCCTGCGATTTCCTGTCATTTTTGGGGGTAATTTAGAGTATTACTGATAATATGGGAAATTACCCAAAATACCGATAATACCGGAAATTACCAAACTGATGGAATATACCAGAAAATGTCAAACATACCAGTAGATTTCTTCCTCACATAAATGAAGGCAAAAGAGCTGTTTCCATCAGAAACAACACTCACTGATTTTTTGTTTTTCAGCTCTATCCCCCCCACAACCTGGCTCCCTTCTTTCAAGTTCCCGCACACCCTGACCCAAATAATCCCTATTCTCAGATACTAGCTACTCTTCCCCCTTCTCCCCACCCATCCACACATTTCCCCACATCCCAAGCCACCTCGTCCCCATACACCCAGCTCCCCCTCTTACCTAAACTTCTTCACACACCCCAAACGTCAAGCGATTCCTTCTCTTCCACACTAGCTCCCCCTCCTTCCAGTGACTCCCTGCACCTGCCCATTCATCTCCCCAGATACACTAAGCCCGTTCCAGTTCCAGTTCCCATCCAGTCCCCCTCCCCCTCATCATAGCCCCTCTCTTTCTCACACGCCCAAACTATCTCGTCTCTCTTTTAAACAAGGTGTTACCGTGCATGGCCACCCATTAACCATACATTAATTTGAAGATGGTGCATGGGGATGCATATTCCCATGAACCACTCAGCACCCACGCGTGGACACTCACAGAGCACTACTGAAAAAATCTGGACTGTGCCATGCGGTACAAGCCCCCAAAGTGCATGAGGACAGGCGCCCATACATCCCCTGCCCATATGAATTGTGGCACCCACCCATGCCAGCAGAGAGGCCTGTGGCTGACCATCTCCCCAGTCCCACCCACAGCCCTTCTGGTATCGCTCTGGGGAGCTCTTAAAGGGCACATGCGTGAAATACAACACCGTGTTGGATCAAAGCAAAACAACCCCCCCCCTCACAATGCATGATAAAAGAGCCAGTGCCATGGAGGACAGTAGCTTGAACAGCAGCTTCCTGCATGCCCACCCAAGTATGTGCCTCCATTTTTGCCCAGAATAGTCAGCAACTGCAGTGGCAGGAAGGGGTTACTGATAGCTGTGGCATCATGATTTTATGGTGTGTTCACAGTGTTTATCACTGCAGAGGGAAAGCAGTTGGGCAAGGATTGGGGCGGGGGGTGTTGCTGGGCAGTGGGGAGGGGAATTGCTGCCCATACGAGTTGTTTACAGGGCTGGTCCGTGGTAGCAGGAGTTTATGGAAGCTGCCTGCATGACCGCACTGGCTACCCTGGGGGCCACCTATTAGAATCCCTCCCCACTCACTCAACATGTGTGGCTGATCCACAGCTTTGCCACTCAATGACCACATGCCCCCTCAAGCCTTGGTCATTTGAAAACACCCTCTGACACTAACTCCCTCCTCCTTCAAGTCAATCCCTCCCATCTCAGTGCACACACAGTTCTTCCCTCCATCTAGGCAACTTTCCTGCTCCCACATGCAGTTCGGAAGTTCGGGGTTTGGTCCGAACTCGGTGTATTCGACCCATTCAAGAACACCCCAAATCTGAACCGACCCCTGCCCAAACTGACCAAAGTTAGGGTTCTGAAAACATTAGGGATGGGGGCAGGGGACAGGGAGGAACCCAGGTTTCCTTCCCCCCTCCAGGCTGCATGGGTGGAAGGGGTGCCGGGGGTGGGGAGCACCTCCCCCCGCCCTACCCAGCCTGGTGGGTTTTTTTTAACCCCACCACCACCACAGAGATCGCCCTACTTGGTGGTGCTGGGACTCTGGCTCTGGGTCCGGTAGCTGCAGCAATGGTGGCAACAGTGGCGGGTCCGGTGGCAGCGGTGCTCCGGAGTGCTTCAGGCCACTACTAGGCCTTCCAGGTCAAACTGGAAGACCTAGTAGTAGCTTGAAGCACTTCAGAGCACCGCCACCGCTGGACCCGCCGTACCCGCCATCACTGCTGCTGCCAAACCTGGACCCCGACCTGCCTGGTGGTGCCGGGACCCTGGCCCTGGGTCTGGAGATAGCAGCAGCAGTGGGTCCAGCAGTGGCAGTGCTCCAGAGCACTTCAGGGCTCTACTAGGCCTTCTAGTTTGACCTGAAAGGCCTAGTAGTGGCCTGAAGCGCTCCAGAGCGCCACCGCTGCTGGACCCACCACCGCTGCCGCTGCTGCTGCCACCACCACTGCCTCTGCCACTGCTGGACCCAGGGACAGAACCCTGTGTCATGGAGAAACATGGGGACACACATGTGTAATACGGGACTACATGTTTGGTAAATGTGTGGTGCCAAGGGTTTCACATGGATGTAATGTTCCTATACATGTACACTATGTAATGTCAAAGGTTTCACATGTTTGTAAGGTTGAAAATGAGAACTGTAGAACTCAAATTAGGCCCCTCACATGTCACCAGTCTACAGAAACTACAAGAGATAACAGAAAGTGTATTCAAAACATCTGGCTTGCTAGACAGCCTGTGGAGATGTAAATGAACTTCCATGTTTGCCTGGGTTGGGTACATGCCTTGACCCACGATCCCCCGAGGTGGGAAATCTGAGACAAAGGAGCCTAAATTCCTATTTAAATGGGAGGAAGATACAAAGAAGAGACACTTCTTGCAAAAGCCAGCTTGAGCATCTGCATACGAGTGACCAGACTATCAGCAGCAGGCTGGGGAAAGCATGAACTAGGAGACATGATTTGGCTTTACCAACTAAGAAGCCAGCGCCCAGTCATTCTACCTTTTATGACTGAGAAATCAGAACTTGTGGACTCGCTAGGGTAAGATGAATAACTTAGGAACTCAACCAGTATAAGTTAGGAATGC
>QEPC01008356.1:327181-342224 GCA_003113815.1 Sphenodon punctatus | reverse complement strand
GTGCGGACTCCCAAACCCGTGACACCCTGCTACCACCAGGTAGGGTGATCACTTGGGGGGGTTAAAAAAAAAATCCCAGGCTCAGCAGGGTTGGGGGGAGGTCCCTTTCCACCCACGCAGCCTGGAGGGTGGCAGAAAAACCACCCTCTCACCTGAATGGGTTTGGCCCACCTGAACGGGTCAAACCAAACAGTTTCGGGTTCAGCCGAATCCCAAACAGGCTGAACCCCGAACCCTCGGGGGTTCGCACATCCCTATTCCACACCCCCATGTCACCCTCTGCACTCCCAAATACACACCCACACCCCATATTTACACCCCTACTCCAGCACACACACCACCTCCCCACACTTTTAGCACCAAAATTGTTAGGGGGCCCAGAAGATGTAGCGTCTAGGGCCACAGGTGGGGGTGACCATAAAATAATCTCACTTCACTCTCCCGCCCAAACATAAAAGTCAAATTATGCTCCTAGCTCTCTGTGCCATACAATGCAAGGGGGAGAGGATTAGAACTTAAACATATATTCATTGTCTTTGCTGAATTTGACTGCTTGGATTCTTGTCCGATGAAACTCACACAAAACTGTGTATGTTTCCTCTTCATTCGGATATTTCTTTGGGGTTTTTTGGTTGGTTTTTCTGTTTCCCCCCCAGTTTTTTAGGTCATTCATTTTGGATATTTAGCCAAATAACCAACTCTCTAAACAAAAATGACTAGAAAAATTGAAAACATTAGCAATTGTCGACGGCGCAAATATTTGGTTCTGTGTGAATACCCATTTGGATATTCAGAGTGCTATCCAACAATGTGAATCATATTCACAAATACGGAACCTGGTATTCGTTTCATCCCTAGAAAGGATTTGGCAAAGGAGAAATGAAGAACCAAAGACACCCTGGGTGTCTTTAGATGGACACCTTGCTCTGCTCCTGCTCCTCTCCACCTTCGAGTGGCCTGTCTGTGTAAAGGCAGACCACACTGGGGTGAGACAGAGCAGAAGCCTCCTGCTGCAGCCCAGCTCCACTCACGGTGCTCTAGAACATCCTCGAGCACCGTGAGCGTAGCGGGTTTCCTGAACCCAGAGCACCAGCCAGGGGTGGAGCAGCAGTCCATCTAAAGGGTGAACATTTGTCTAATAATACACATGTAACCAGCAATGCAAACTTAAGCCCACATTGTTTACTGTGTATGTTATGAAAGGTCTCAGTTCTGGTGCAAACCCATAACACTGAAAGAAGTACCCCCACCCTCCCAAAAAACAGCTAAACCTGCCAAGTATACCTTACCCAAACCAAACATGAAGATTCAAGTAATAACTGATATCTGTTTATGCTCTGCAAAGCATCCATTTCAGTTTCCCCAGTTATTCAAATAAAACAGATTACGAAAAACAGATATGCAACTATGTGTTTTGCTCGTGGATATTATGTGGGCAATATCTTGAAGGGCTATATGAAAATGTGAATCATATCTGTGAATATTTAACTGACTTTCTGTTTCAGCTCTATGTGGCACACAATGAATTCACTAGGAACTGGGGCGTGTAACACTCCATGGGACAGCTGTGCCCCATACTCAGCTAGGGACCACAACGTTTTGAGTGCCACTAGTCAGGTGGCAAGCAATTCCATGCAGTTGTATCATGTGTCACAAGACCTCATAGTCAAGCATGGGTCATTTAATTGGTTCCCCATCAGAATATCCTCAGGGCCAAGCAGAGGACTTAACCAACAGGTTGGAAAGACATTGGTATGCGAGTTACAGCCAAGGCGGCTTTTATATCAGAGTCTCACAAAGGCAATTCTCTGCAGTTGATATAAAAAGGTGTCAGTTCTGGTTTAAGTACTGTATTACCAGCAAAGATTTATCTGCTTCAAAGGCAGGCCTCACGCCACCGAGGGAATAAACAGCTCTTCTGCTTATCTGTTTCACATAGTGCAATATTTTCTCCAGTCGACTTTGGCTCAGAAAAGACTTTTTCTTCTGCTCTGCCATTCACACACTGTAATTTAAAGCAAAAAAATGAAAATAAAACCCCCAAATAAAATAAAATCCCCAAATCTCTGTGAATAATAAATTGCTGGTGTCACCAAAGGTAGGTTCAGCCTGAGAGTACACATTGTAGGCACCCCTTTCCCCCAAGAAATCCAGGAGCAATAGAATAAAAAGAGTCCAAAGTGTGTGGGTGAGGGAGCTGTTTCCAGCCATTGCCACTCTAGCGGTTGAGTTGAACTATACTATAGAGTTCTTGGTCATCAAGTTGTTAGAGGGAAACCAGGTGAGGCTGTAGGAATAATAAAGAGTGGGACTTCTGGGCAGGAGGCTGCTTCCATAGGTCTGAAACAAGCAATCGTGGCAAATGCTGTTTCCGTTGGAAATAGGTCATTTGCTTTCATTTGTGTGATGAGGAAACTTATTGGCTTTTTACTATATTCACTATTTATGGCACCTCAAGTCGCTCACCCACGCTGCCTCACTTAGCTTTGCCTAGCTGCCTGCCTTAAATTGTGCCAATTGTGCTGCAATTGCTGCCTGCCTTAAATTGTGACAATTTATTGCGGCACTTAAAAGAGCTGTAAATTGAGGCAAAGTGCCGTAAATTGAAAGAAAATACTGGAAATTGATGAAAATTGACAAAATAGACAACCTCCAGTATGGGGTGGATAACCCTATGCTAGAACTTAAAGTTAGCCACACAAAAAATGAGTTTACCCATCAACATTGCAGTACCTGAATTGTTTTGGGTGGGTTTGGTACTTAATGTTACCCATTTAGTGCCTGGTGAATTACCATTACCGAGTTACCGGTTTTCCATTATTGAGTTACCATTATTCTGTTTTGTGCCATTTTACCTATTACCAAATTTAACATTTTTCTGTCCATATCTTTTTATGTTTTGATTGTTCCATGTTGGAAAGACACAATAATGGTAACACCGTAAGTCAGAATGGGTCTGTACAATGAAAAGTTGGTAACTCCATAATGGTAATACCGAGTATTTCGGGTATTCAGGTACTGGCCGGATACTCAATAGGCTACCCAAAATGACATGTATTACCTGCAGGTACAAAATTTGCTACTTAGTAAGATCTATACACTACAGCCCTGCAGATCACACTGCAGCAGTGAAATACCCTACACTACAACAGAACAGAACACCCTCTAGAGCCCTCAGCCCATACCACAGACGTGGATCGCTGTACACTACAGCTGCCCAGATAACACCACAGGGGTGGATCATTCTACACTAGCCCCTCCAATCACATTTCAGCCACTACTGGTGAGATATTTTTTCAGCTAAAAGCAACCCCTCTTGTTGATATGGCTTCAGTCAGCCTCTGCATCAGTATAGAGGGCAGTCCTATCCCAATAGAGAAAGCTGGAGGAAATCCATTGCTGCTGACTGCAGTGAGCAGTGCATCATTTTGTAGTGTCAGCAGCCCTCATAACAGGTGGTCTCCCTAGAACAGAAATGAGACACATTGATAGGCAGATAGCATGGGGGAATTTGCCCTTGCCATTTCTGCTCCATGAATAAATGTCCTTCAGCTTCTGGCTCTCTATATAGTGTCTTTCTCAGGCACTAAATTTACGCCAACCACCAGCGTACTGAAACTCCAGCAGGTGATGAAGTGGCTGTTTGACTGTTACAGGTTGAGTAGCAGCATGGATAGATCAATAGATAAACCAGTTTGCCTTGCTCATTTTCCAAGCCACCCATGTTGCTCCAGACCCACAGAGCATGTGGAAATGAATGAGCCCCCGTCTCCAGGTTTAACTGAGCATGCCACAGCAGGGTGAAGGAGGAGGAGATGGCACATGGCAGGTGCTGGATGTGAGATGGAAGACTTGGCTTCCGTGCTGATGGGATGGATAATTGATTTTCGAGCAGAGAACGACACCAGGTAAATCCCACTGACTTGGTGGACTTGTAACAGATCAACTGCTTTAAAAGTAAACATTTGAAACCTGATTGGCAGTCGGAGCTCACTGTATCCCCAGCAACGAATTCAGGGAGAAATGCTCTCCCTTTTCAGGGGATTAACCCCTTAAGGAGCCCATGAGACCCATTTTATTTAGAGAAGATTTTCTTTCTGTGGCATGCGTACTCTACTTGCGTGGATTTTCAAAAGCAGTTATGAATCCAACAGAAACACACTGGAATTCAAATATCTCACTCTCATGGATGTCCTTGAGAATCAACCCCTAAGGAAAGTCTCATGCCAGGAATACCTGGACTCCTGGGAGGCAAAGGTTCAAATCCCAGCAGTGTCAGTTTTTTGCAGATGAATTATAATCCAGTGTTATTTGCTAGATAAATTTTGCCTAGTCATTTAGAGCCCTCATTACTTGCCATACCTGAACACCCCATAGAAGCTCATTAAGGCACCTATGAACCCACAGTTTCAAAACACTTTGTTAGTGGAATAACAATAGTCCAAAGCCAGGGGGACAGCTCCTCCTTCTAGCCCCTCAAATCCCTGCCATTTGATCTCACCAAAATGGTAGCAGCTCTGTCCACGTGTCCAGCTTCCAGGAAATTCAAATGCTTTCAGGGAGCAGAATGGGGAAGGGGGCTGTCCCTACCTTTATTTTGACCCCATGTGTTCTAGATGAGTGGGCATGGGCAGGAGGGAATCAGTGAAGGGACTGTTCCCCAAACTGTGTCCCAAGCCAATAAAATCTCATTGCTGCTCTTTTCCTGTATCGTCCATGACATGCTTCTGTTAGTAAAGAGAGGGACAAGAGACAAAGTAATAAAGGCTGTGATCTACAAACCACTTACCCCACTGAAGCCTTATTGCAGCCTAAGATTGTCCCTATTATTACACCAGCTTAAGTCTTTGTAGGTGAAGAATCAGAAGAACTGTCCCAAATAAGTGTGACTCTGGAGGAGGTTCAAGAGCAAATTGACAAACTAAATAGTAACAAATCACCAGGACCAGATGGTATTAATCCCAGAGCTCTGAAGGAACTCAGATATGAAGTTACAGACCCACTATTGGTAATTTGTAAGCTATCACTAAAATCTGCCACTGAATCAGAGGGTAGGAAATATAATACCAATATTTGAAAAGGGTCCAGAGGTGATTCTGGAAACTATAGACAGGTGAGCCTGATGTCAGTGCTGGGCAAGCTGTTGGAAATGGTTTATTTATTTATTTATTTATATAAAATAAATATATTTATTTATATAAAAATGCTATCACGTCCCTCCTGCCCACAGGGCAACCTGGGGCAGCGAACAACAATATAAACAATAAAACAATAAAACAATTTAAAACAATTAAAAATTCACAAATGCAGGGAAAAGAAACCCACCCTTCCCCTTCCCCTCGCCAGAGGCCTGGCAGAACAGCCAGGTCTTACATAAAAACCAAAATAGCAGGAGAGTGCGGTACAACTGAGCGTCCTCCGGGAGCGAATTCCACAGCACAGGGGCAGGCACCAAAAAAGATCTATCATTGGTTGTTAAAAACAGAATTACTGAGCATATTGAAAATCATGGCTAAATGGGAAAGAGTCAACATGGATTTAGGAAAGAGAAGTCATGCTTAACTAAGCTATTGGGATTTTTTGAGGGTGAAAATAACAGGGGTGGGACTCAGGGCAAATTATCGGTTTCGGTTTCTTTCAGTTTTGGGCCCCCTGTGTCTTGGATTTCATATCGGTATCATATTATCGGTTTCGGTTCTTTTTCCCATAGACTTCAATGGGAAAAAACCCCACCTTCTGACTCCAAGACACAGGGGAACTGAGAAATAAAAAAATCCCGGGCATCCCCCCTATCCCACTCCTGACCTTGGAGGGTGGGGTTCCATTACCCATAACACCCGCACGCGCCAGGGTCTGGCTTTACCTCACCTCCACCCCAGGGTCCTTGTAAAGTTACTTACCGTTGCCGGTCCGGAGCTCTGAGAAACATTGCCGTATTGGCAGCGCACATGCACAAAATGCCCACTGAGGTCATTCTATGCATCTACATCCCTAATCCAAAATGGTGCCAATGCTGCCAGTGCTATTTTTGATTAGGCATGCACATGCACAGGATGACCTCAGTGGCCATTTTGTGCATGTGTGCTGCCGATACAATAGCGTTTCTCAGAGCTCTGGACCAGCAACCATAAATAACTTTAAAGGAGCCCGGGGGGTGGTGGTGAAGGTGGGGTAAAGCCAGGCCCAAGGGGGGGATGCATTCGGGGTAATGGATCCCCGCTCCCACCCTCTGAGGCTAGGAGTGGGGTGGGGGTGGGCGGAGGTTTCCCCCCGGCTCTTCCCACTGAAGTCAATGGGAAGATTTCCCATTGACTTCAATGGGAAGATCTGATCTGATAACTGGGATCTGAGCGGGCCCAATTATCTGATCCCTCAGTTTTAACCGAAAGTGGCCATTATCAGCCACTTTTGGTTAAAACTGAAACTGAGAGTCCCATCCCTAGTAAATAAGTATGTGGATAAGGGTGAGCCAGTCAATATAGCGTATCTGGACTTTCAGAAGGCATTTGATAAGGTCTCCCATGAGAGACTCTTGAGGAAATGAAACAGTCATGGGATAAAAGGTAGTGTCCTATCGTGGATTGGCAACTGGTTAAAAGATAGGGAGCAAAGAGTAGTATAAAATGGTCAGCTTTCACAGTGGAGAGAAGTAAATAGTGGAGTGCCCCAGGGATCTGTACTGGGACCAGTGTTGTTTAATATATTCATTAATGATCTGCAGAAGAGAGTAAAGAGTGAGGTGATAAATGACACAAAGTTATTTGAGGTACTTAAAACCCGAGCAGACTGTGAAGAATTGCAGGAGGATCTTGCAAGATCTGGGTGACTGGGCATCCAAATGGAAGATGAAATTCAATGTGGACAAGTGGAAAATGATGCACATAGGGAAAAATAAACCAAACTATACGTATACAGTGCTGGGTTCTAAATTAGGAGTTACCACTCAGGGAAAGGACCTTGGAGTCATTGTGGAAAATACATTGAAATCCTCAGCTCAGTGTACAGTGGCAGTCAAAAAAGCAAACAGAACATTAGGAATCATTCTGAAAATATTGTAATGCCTCTATATAGATTTATGGTATGACCACACCTGGAGTATTGTGTGCAGTTCAGGTTGCCCCATCTCAAAAAAGACATAGTTAGAACTAGAAAAGGTACAAAGAAAGGCAACAAAAATGATCAAGGGTATGGAAGGGCTCCCATACGTAGAGAGGCTTGATAGATTAGGGCTTGGAGAAGAGACAAATGAGAGGGGTATAATAGAAGTTTATAAAATCATAAGTGGTGTGGAACACATAAATAGGGAGCAGTTATTTACCCTCTCTAAGAGTACCAGAATGAAGGGACGCTCCATGAAATTAACTGGCAGCAGATTTAAAACAAATAAGAAAAAGTATTCTATTACTCAACGCAGAATTAACTTGTGGAATTTACTGCCGGAAGAACCTAGTTTTAAAAAGGGATTGGATAAGTTGGAGGATAGGTCTATTAATGGCTATTAGACAAGTAGGCTTTGGTAATGTAACCTCTTACTGTTGGGGGCTGGAACAATATGGAATGGATTGTCCATTATGACCTGTCAGGTACTTCTCCCAAGAGAAAAAGATTAGCTATTGTAGGAGACAGGGTTCTGCTGGGCTTGATTGACCATTGTTCTGACCCAGTATAGCACTACTTATGTTCTTAAGCCCCATCTTCTATGCACCTTACTAAAACTGGGAGGTTGCAATGCTGCCTTTAGATGCAACAGAAAGGGGTGGCTGAATGTGTGTTGACACCATTGTATAGCATGTTTCCCCATGTTTAATATGTTGCACTACTAGACGCAACTGCTGCCTTTCCACGTCCAGGGGCTAATCAGGTTCCTGCCTACTACTTGTGTTGTAAGCTCTCCTTGCAGAAACACTCCCATGCGTAGAGCAGTCAAATCTGCCCCAAATTCTCCACTCTGTGCTTCAGCTAAACAGCTCATTCTTCACTGCTTGCTGAACTGACTGTTTGGGGAGAACATAAAGACAGTGTGCAGCAAGGTACACACTTTCAGTGGGCAGCAAGGAACAAGCTGTTTGACAGCAGCACAGAGTGGAGGATTCGGGTTGGACAGGGAGGAATCAGGGCAGACAGACTGGAAATAGATGCGAACACACCACCCAATGTCTAAAGACACAATGTTAGCCATGGGCAGAGGGAAAACACAATCTGCAGAGGGCCTGATCCCCACAAAGCCCCGTCGTGAGCAAGCACAGCCGCCACACCGCAGGACTAGTGTGGGGAGTTGAGCAGATGGTTGGATCCCCCACAGGGCAACCAGGCCACTGTCAGATCTCCCACCACAGCTAAGATGGGCTGAGGCACCGGCACACAGCCCTGCCCCACTTCCCTCCCTTGGCCTGACCAATATCCCGTTCCTGGCTGTGATGTGGCGATGGGTGACAGCACCCACTACTCAAAGCCCCGCAGTGGACCTTGCCGTGTAGCAGGGCAGACAGGGCCCAGGCTCACAGGATACTACATTTTGGGCAGCTTTACCCCATTTTGGGTAAGGCTGCAATGCACCGCATTCTCGGACTTTTTCCAAGGACACAGCACGTAGCATCCAGCTGCCTGCCCCAGGAAACATCTGTTAGGCTCCAGGCACATGATGCACCCCAAGGCACAGTAAGTGCATGATGTAGCTGCACCCAGTGTCACAGCCATCTCCAGGTGATGACCATAATGCACTTGTGGTGTCCACAGGAACTGATGGGAGTGGGTACTGAGGCCTGCTTTGCTGTAGGCCCAACCAGTTTTATGGGTGAGTTGTGAACCATGGCCTTGTAGAACACAGTTTGGGAACCACTGCTATTGTCAGATAATGAAGAAGTACAAAGCAGATGTGCTAAATGTTAGTCACATTCCTTGTGGCCTTGAAACTGATGCAAGATAAAGACATGGTGGAGGAAGGAGCCGGATGCCAAAAGTAGCACTGGTGGAGACGGGGTTCTGCTGCAACTTTACTTGCAGATGACAGGGCGCAAAATCCAGCCGTCTCATCCACAAGTAAAGTTGAGGCAGAACCCCATTCATACTGGCACTACTTCTGGCATCCAACTCCTCCCTCCACCATATGTTTGCCTCACATCAGTTTGAAAGCCACGCCACCATCAGGTGTGAATGTGGCACCAGTCAGGAAATCGCTGACTGCCCTCTCACCGCATTCGCAGTGGGCAAAACGCGCAGCATTTGCCTCCAGGAAAAACTGCAGGAGGCAATTGCCGTACATGTTTTGTCTGGTGGGAAAGCAAAGTCGTATGGCTTTGCCTCCAATCATGTAGAGGTTACAGAGCTGGAAAATCATATTATGTACCTCTGCATGATCAGAGGCAAATTTCCCACCAGACAAAACATGCACAGCATTTGCCTGCCTGAGTTTTTCCTGGAGGTAAATGCTGCGCATTTTTCCCAGGGAGAATGAGGTCTCAGTCTCAGTTCCCCATCTTTAATTTGAAAGTAATAATGACCTACATTAAGAGAATTGTTGTGAGGATAAACAAGATAAGAATGGGAAATTGCTTAAAAGACTGAGGCCACTTTTAAATGAGGCACTTAGGAGCCCCTCCGGAGCCTTGTATTCAAAAGGAAAGCTGTGCAGGGATTGTTTACACACTCCCTGTGCTATAGGGATGTGCGAACAGAACCAGGTTCAGAAATTCATTTCGGTTCAGTTCAAAAATCAAGTTCAGTTCGAAAGTTCAGTTCGGTTGACCGAACTATTCGAGTTTGGTTGAAAAGTTCAGTTCCATTGACCGAACTATTCGAGTTCGGTCGAATTCTGAACTTCCGAACCGAGTTCGTACATTTAAAACCAGATTTTTTGGCCTTCTGAACTGGTTCGGATTCTGAGTTCAGTTTGAAAGTTTGGTTCGGACGACTGAACTATTCGAATTCGGTCTGAACTCTGAACTTCCGAACCACTTTTGCACATCACTACTGTGCTACCGGAAATGACGTGTCACCTGTTCTCTTCAGCAGTGGCAGTTGCAGATGCAGGGCTTTCAAAGAAGTGTATTCTATAGACCTCAATTTTCAGGTCTATAGAACGCGCCTCTTTGAAAGCCCCGTGTCTGCATCCGTCGCCACTGAAGAGAATGGGTGGCATGTCACTTCTGGTAGCACGGGGAGCATATAAACACTCCCTGTGCAGCTTTCCTTTTGAATACGGGGCTCCAGAGGAGCTTCTAAGCACCTCATTCAAAAGTGACCTGAAAGTAGTATACAGAGGATAAATAATAATGTAAGAACCCATGTAGAATACAGTGACTCTCTGCCTCAGTTTCCCAGTTGTAAAAATTAGTCTTCTTCCGAAAGCATGATTCACTCTTTGGTGGAAGCAGGGACTCTGTAAATATGAAATGATATCCTAGTGAGATTTTGTTCCCTGCTGTATCTTTTCAAACTAATGCCAAAAAGCTGTTTTTAAAAATTATTACTTTAAACATATTTATACGTGTTCACATATATTTTACATGCCTGCACAATGGATTTTATGAAGCATATAAAAAAAAGCCAGATAGAAATTATCTGTTTCTCCTGTACAGCCTGTCTCTTTTTGGGAAGAGAGATAACAAGGACCTATTTCATTTTGCTGTTTGCTGCTGGATGCCATGCCATAAATCGAGAAATGAAGCTCTTTTGGAAAATGCTTCTTTTTAAAAAAAAACCAAAAAAAACAACCCCACCCCGTTGTAAACTAGGAATACCTACAAATGGAAAACATTATTTTCAGGATATCAAGCAAAGGTTCCTATTGCTGCCTTCTCTTGTTTGCTGAATATAATGAATGGGTTTGTTTGATGTCAGGGAGCCTGGCTTTAATTGAGTCTAACAACTGTTATGTTTCCTGAGAATTACAGATCTTCCCTGTCTAATTCCCCATGTGCTGTATAAGAGGCGATCCTGATATTCAAGAACAACTGGGTCAAATTGAGGAGGAAGGCCCTTCCCCCCATCCCCCAGCATCAAGCACGTTGGCTATAAATGAAACAGGTTGATCGGCAGGTCTCCGTATCATCAAATATGCAGCACGGATATTTCATTATCAGCCTAATTCATAGTCTGGTGCCATGGCTGGGTGATTTCAGAAATTAAACTGTACTTTCACCTCTAAAGAATGCAGTCCCTGCTACTCAGTCAAGTGTAGAGACTGCTATGCAGGCATGTTACTGAGTGATTGGGAAGGGGTTGGGGGCGGGGGGATGGAGGGTTGCAAAGCTAACGGGTTTGTTAGCGGCTTCACCTTTCATAAGCGAAAAATTAATCACCTCCAAAATGATCTGGTGAATGGGGGCAGCAAGCTGTGCAATTACAGGAATGTACCAGAGTTAATTAGTTAATTGCCTTTGCTATGGAGAAAGCCCTACAGACCACTGGCTGGAGGCACTTGTAGATAGAATTCCAAAGTGTTCTTGGCATGAACATATGATGCTTCCAGCTCTGGAGACCCTGCCTCAAATAATGCAGAGGAGATAATGCAATCCTGAACCAGTGTAGGGAGCAAGCAATAGGACTCTTCAACCTCAGGGTTTCTAGGGATCAATGGCACAATTTAGAGCACCTCTAGGAGTGATCTAGGGAAATACTGAATCTGTCTGCAGTGGTCTCAATGGGATGTTCTAGCAGTTGGTAACACCGAGATTTAGGAATGACCAGGGCATGACATTTGAACTCAGGCCTGCCCAGTGGCTACCTGCTGGGATGCATAGGGGTCTGCCTGCTGTTTTCATTATTGCAATAACGATAACAAAAATTGTTGTTTTCGTTTTCATTATTGCAATAATGAAAATGACAACTGAAAATAATGATAACGAAAATGACAACTGAGAATAACGATAATGATACTGAAAACAAAAACAACAATTTTGTTATTTTTGTCATTATTAGTGCAGTGGCAGTTGGATTTTGGAGGGAAAATGTGGAGAGGGGAGGAGGGAGCAGACATCTCAGAGCCCTAAACAGGCTTGAACTCTTGAACTGTGCCTGTGTTGGAAGGGGCGAGCAGCTCATCAATATCTGATGGATTTATCATTGACCAATGAGCAGCGTAAGCAGACCCCAGTAGTCTCATGGCACTCTGTGATTGCTCAATGCCTGCTGACTCACACAACCAATCAGGGGGCTCTAGGGGAGGGCACTGAAACCCTTTATAATAACCCTTTCTCTCTGTTCTGTGAGAGCTCTGCTTGTCAGGTTGCATTTACAGAACTGTGGTGCTTGCACACAAAAAATCCTCCCTAGCCCTCATTGTATTATAAATACCTTTCCTTCCTCATACCCTACATTTTACCTTCTCCCTTTCCCTGCCCTTCTCCCCCTGTACATTATATATAGAGAGGTAGTACATTACATTACATTACATTACATCATTTATTTGTTTAGCCTTAGGCCATAACAATAATACAAAATTAAAAGAGCAAAGATAAAATGCAACAAAATATAAAATAAACAACATAAAATTCACAAAATCCATTAAATAATTATATCATTATATTCTTCATGATCATCAAATACCTTGCCCTTCCCCAGGCTGTGTCATCATACTTAACCCCTATAGAAATACCTCAGCCAGAGCACATAATTGATGGCTAAACAGAGGAACACACTTTCCTAATCAGCCTCTTTTCTGTAGATAGGTAGTATAGAATAGATATAGATATATATTATAGACATATAGAACAGATTAGATTAGAATCGATAATAAATAGTTTTCCTTTTCCCTTCTCCTGTCTCCCTTAGATTTAGATAGATGTTAGTTGCGCACAGGAATCAATATCAATAACGATACCAAAAATAAAATCTTTGTTTAAAACAGTAACGATAACGATAGCAACAATAACAAAAAGGACATTGTCATTAATAAAAATAACGAAAATGACATTTTTGAATAACAAAAATGAAAAACGAACACGACATGGGGGACTGGTGCACACACCCTAATGGTGAGTTGACAAAGCCCATGAGGAATTCCCCTCATAGAAGAGCCATTACTTGGGAGAAATGTCTGGCAGATTTGCAGCCTCTATGCATCAGCAGAACTGACACTGGGCAACCTTAGATAGAACAAAAATGGGTGTTTGAATATGTGTTTCATCAGTGTTAACAACTTAATACCCATCTCTGAACACTCTTCTGAGCACGTGTTTGCGACATTGGTTTCCTAGATGCTATCCCATCATGCCTTATAGCAGGCATTTGTGATGTGTTAGTCCCTATCATTTTTCAGTAACGTTACCAGGGAAAGTAGGTGTTAACAAGAGAAAAACTACCTGAGAGACGGCACATTTCATCCAATCAAATTGTCTTTCCTTTTTTTCCTTTTCACTGGCGGAAAAATTTCAACTCCTGTAACATTTTCTGCCCCCCATTTTGTCTGCGTGCTTAACTACAATAGGTGTGCATACACCACATCATTTCCCTAGCTCCTGTCAATGTGCTCTTTCTATGACCGTTTTCACACAGCACTGCTGTGTGGGGGGGGGATGGGTGTGCGCCGGTAGTGGGTTGAGGTGGGTGTGCTCCCTTTTCCACAAGCGCACACCCATCTCCACTCACTTCCACCCACGGAGCCTCCTCCGTTTTGTCAGATGGCTTTGTGGATGGGTGATGGGTGGAGATGGGTGCAGGTTGGTGTGCACCGGGAGCGCACATGCACACCCATGGTGTGTCCATGGGTGCACACTAGGGCTGAAGTGGCAGCAGCTTTTACCACACCGCAATTCCATTCCGCCATTTCGGAATTGCCTGCACCACACCGCGGCTTTTCTGTTGACATTCCGCTAATTCTGCCAGCATTCTGTGAATTCGGAAACTATCGGAAAAATTGCGGAATTGTCAGAAACTGTCAGAAAACCGCTGTTCCGCTATTTTGTGGCACTGGCAGAATGGCGGACGTAGCGAAAATGGCATGTTTCCACTATTTGTGAAGCCTGCGGAAGTAGCGGAATGAAACTACTGGAATGAAAGCCTGGGCCATGCCATACCACTAATTGCGGAAATGCTGTTTCCGGTGGAAATAGCTACCATTGCGACTTTCCGCTACAGCCCTAGTGCACACCCATCTCCCCACCCACTACTGTGGTATGCACACAGATGCCCCTTACTGCACACCCACTCACACACCCAGTGGGAGGGGGGGCGTCTGTGTAAAAAAGGCCTATGTGTCTTTCACGTGGATCAAGGCAATCCCTTTGCTCATTGCTCACTTCCCCTTCCCACCTCCTTCTTGCATGCAAAGTCCCTGTGTGCACACTCCCCATAATTTTGCCCTAGACCCTGTCAATGTGCCCTTTCTATGCAGGTGGCAAAGTAAACCCAGCCTGCGCTGGCTGCGCTGTTAGGGTCACAGGGTTGGCAAACTGCACAAAGCTCTCACTCCTCCTGAGACTCCTTGGCAGCAGCTTTTCCTAGTGTGATCCCATCCATGCAGATAACTCCTGGTGTGCCCTTGCTGCTACTTGCCATGCAACACAATGGGGGTGGGCGGGGGAGGACATGTATTGTTTATGTCTGCTTTCAGCAGCTCCTCACACACCCTAGCATAATGGGTATCTTAATAGCAGAGACAGACCCCCCCCTTCCCTCAGCATCCCCCCAGAAAGGGAGGACAAACTCAGCCCCTCCCCTAGCTTGCAATTAACTTTAAGGGTAGGTTCTCCTCTCCCCGTTGAGAAAGGCAGACTGAGCAGCAGGGAGGCTTCAGGCAGGCTTGGGGGCTAGCTGTCCCCTGTTCCTGGGGGGCATGGGTAGGATGAAGTCTTAGTGCCCCACTCCCCCATTCCCCATTAAGCACCCTCCCTCCCTCCCTCCCCGAACCAAGCCTGGGACTGGCGCACTCTGCTGGGGAGAGGAGCCTTGGCCACATAGGGTAATTTCAGACGTTAAGGGCGGGCGGTTCACCACAGTGAACCCCCAGGGGGGGTGAACAGCACAACCATGCCCCGGGGTGGAAAAACGACCCAAACAGACGTGACGGGACCTGGACCATGGCTGGGAACCAGGCCGAACCATC
>QEPC01008356.1:290897-302949 GCA_003113815.1 Sphenodon punctatus | reverse complement strand
ATAACACCTAAATCTATCTAATATAATCTAAATAAATGATAATATGGAGGTAAATGGGTTGAATGGGTGAAATAGGAGGAGGATGGCAATGGATTAGGAATAGGAAGGAACAAAAACTGCTGGGAGAGGGAGCCTTCTGAAATGGCTGCTGTCAGGAACAGTGACTAGCTGAGAAGATTTTGGGAAGGGGGGAGGCCAATGAGTTTTATTTCTTGCTGCACCCGCCTCACCGCAAGTCCCATTGGCTTCATGTAGCCTAGCCCATGGCCAATCGCAGACTGCAAAGCCAGTGATCTGAGGCAAAAAGGGATGGTGATTGGGCAGGCTGGCTGCTACTCCAAGCCTCTCCACCCTGGTGCCTGAAAGTCTGCTCCTCAGCTGACTCCGCCTCCCTGTCATGTTTTGCCTTCCTGTGACACGTTTTTGCAACCCAAACTCAACTGAACGCGATCCGAACTGACTGAACTGTTCGGTCATTTCAGTGTTCAGAATAGAGTTCAGTTCGGTCAGTTCGGGTTCTGGTTCCGTCGTCCGAACAGGCCAAGTCCGGGCCGAACTCCGAACTTCCGAACCGCGTTCGCCCATCCCTAGCGTGCACAAAAATGCACGCTAGCAAGGGACATTCGCTCAAGAAGAATACAGCAACCCTGCAAAATAGTCTGCAACTGCATGGAGAAATAAATCCCACCTAAAACCAGCAAGTCCAGACCCCAGTGGTCACAAAATTAAGAAACCAGACATTCTCTCACACCAACACACACAGTCACACAGGGCACCTTCTTGGCATGGCATTTGTACTGTGACACTGGTAACTTGAACAGACCAGGCAAAGGGAAGTGGAGCCAGGCAGAGAGATCCCAGTCTGGTCTCATGGTGCCAAGCAGCTGGCAGAACAGTAGAAGTTACACTTTACAATTAGGTTCTGTTGTGCCATGCTACAGCCTAGACAACACACACAACCCCGCAAAACAGACTGAAACTGCATGGAATAATAAATCCCACCAAAAGCCAGCAAACCCAGGCCCTAGCAGTCAAAAAATTAAGAAACCAGACATTCACACACACGCACATGTGCACACACACCAGGCAGCGAGAGCCCTCTGACCTCATGGTGCCAAGTGCCAACCAAGCGGCAGGCAGAACTAGAAGCAATGTGACACCCAATTTATTTATTTTTTTAAACTGCATGGAATGGTAAAGGTAAACGTAAACCCCATCCCCCAGCATTGGCCCTATACACAGACCAGGCCAAAACATATCTAGCCAGGCCAGGCACCCCTCCCTCCCCATCAGATTACTTACCGATCCAGTAGCACTGTAGCACACAGTCAAATTCACCAAAGACAATGGACAAAATGGCTGCAGCCAATTTTATTTTGCCCTGCCAGTCAATCAAAAGCTTGCCATCTGGCTTGGCCAACCAATCAAAACTTGCCATTTGCCTTATCATCGCTCAACTGTCCCCTCCCATATCCTCCTCCTACCAAATATGGCACTAAGTTTCATTTCCAGAAGAAGCTCAACTGTCCACCAGCCTCCCACACATGCAGAGGTTTCTGAAGTTTTCCGAATACTGGACTTGGTCTTTGGAACTTTGAACTTTGGACTTTCCAAACCGAATACTGTAATCTTAATCGATCTTCTACATTTTCAAAAAACCAAGTTACAGCCCTAGTACTAATCGGTACCAAATTGTGACCTGATTCAGGTGCCTGATGTCCTGGAATGTTGACCTCCAGTCCCCGAATGTCGACTTCTGGTATCAATTTTTTTTTACTTCCATCCCCATTTATTGATTTCTGATGCCTATTTTTTTATTTTTTTTTTATTTTCTGTCCCAGAAAATCGACTTCCAGTTCCATTTTTTTTTCATTTCCATCCGATTTTTTTAACTTTCTGTACTGATATACCAATTGGTAATTGGTAAATAAAAAAATCAGTACTGGAAGTTAGTGACTTTTCAGTTTGCCAGGTACCTGATTGGTACTTGGTTAACCTGTCAAGTACCCAATGTGGTATCCAAAATGCGGGCATTATTTAGTACCCATTTCAATTCTATCCCCGATCCTTTTGTGGTCATGAGTTCAAGGTTCAAAATCTACAATGAACCACTCTGGGTAGAGTGGCAGAACTGATCAATGGTGCAGCACTGCACCCATGGCAGCACCTGGTGCATTTTAACCTCTGCCTTGTCAGTTCTGAGGTACTTCCTCTCACTCACATTGCTCCTCCTCCTCCCTTTCAATATTTTGCATTTATTTACTGACCTATCACAATACACATGCTAGTTACAAACTGCAGTCTGAGGACCACTGTTCTACTGTCTGAGGGCACAGCTGCCTATGGGAGGCTCCTCCCCTTTTGCATTGCCTGTAAAAATGTGTATAAGGTAGGGCTAAATATCCATGAAGCTCATTTGCAAGTCCATTCCCATGAATGAATATCCAAATTTGTCTTCATCACCATTGTCATATTTACAAATTTGTTTATTTTCTACTTCATTTTTCTATTTCATAGAATCTTAGGGTTGTAAGATTGGAAGGTGCATCAAAGGTCATCTAATTCAACGTCCTACTCCAAGGCAGGTTGTCCTCAGCTCACAGTATCACAGACAGATGTTTGTCCAGCTAGGTAGTAAGAAAGATTCCACAAGCTCCCTGAGCAGTTTATTCCATTACCCAACTGTTCTCACAGTTAAGAAGGTTTTCCTAATGTCTAACCAAACTCTGTATTGCTGCAATGTAATCCTATTTCCTTTTCTTTGCTCTGCTGTGACAGTGAAGAACAAGAATTCACCATCTTTTTTTTTGTAGCATCCTTTTGGATATTTGAAACTGCTACCATGTTACCTCCCTTAGTCTTCTTTTCTCTAGGCTAAACATGCCCCATTTATTCAACCTTTCCTCATATGACTTGTCTTCCAGTCCTTTTATTATCTGAGCCTGCATTCTCACCTGATGTTCCATGCTTGTTTTGGTTCTGGAAAATAATCCGGAAGACAAAACACATGTGGGGTTTACCAAGTGCAAACGCCACACCCCCCGCACCCAGTTTTGCTGGCTATAAGTCGGGAGATTTCAGACCTGATTTCCCCACTCTGCAATCTCCCGGACGATAGCCACAAAACCATAAGAAGGAGTGGGATTGTCAGGGCGGGGCCTTGCACCCCCGGCCTTGGGACTTCGATAGGGATGTTATTTCCCACTGCACCATTGTCTGGTCTCTGTAGGAGTTGACTTCCCTACTATGGTATTTCCTCTTTCCTCCCTGTGTGTCCCACTCACACCTGTTAGAGGGCGTGCACAGCCTGATTACCCCTCTGCACTATTTAAGGCTGCTGAGGGTTGTGGCAGGTGGAGTGTCTGTCTCTGACTCTGCCCATGTCTATTGTTGTACCTCTTTAGCTTGTGCTCAGCTTGCACTTCTGCTTTGTGTCAGTGTTCTTCCTTGCAATCTGTGTCAATTGTGTTGGTGAGTCTTAGTGTTCTGTTCACCCCTTTGTGTTCCTTGTGTGAGTAGCATTTCCCCTCCTTGCTGTTGCTTGTAATTCTTGTTCCCTTTGTGTGTTGAGGCACTTCTCTTCCAACTCGCTTGTCCCCTTTAGTCTTCTCTCACTGTGTGTATTCTGTTTTGTATCTTCCTGGTGCTTTTTCACTTCTCCATGTTGGTTTGTCTTCCTCGTGTCCTGAGTCCCTCACATTGTGCCTTGTTCACTATTGATCTATCCTTCTATCATCTCTGTTTGTCAAGTCCTGTGCTTGCTCCCTGTTCCACCCTATAAGCCTGTATTTTGTTAAGCTCCCCATTGCTGGTTCCCTGTCTCCCCAACTCTCTGTTGCTTGACCTTGATGATGAGCCATAAGCTCTTTTAGGCCAACTTGTCTGGTTCTCATGCTGAGCATTCAGTCTCCCTGAAATCAGAGAACGGGTGAAAGGTTTTCTTGTTCGATCTGTGGGACATCCCCTATTCCCTTCAACCCTTTTCCCTCCTACCTGCCCTTCTCTTTCCCTCCTTCCCTGGCTCCTTGCCCTGGAGCCTGATGGGGGAGGGAGGGGCGTTCACACCTAACAAACCCCGCACATGTTTTGACTTCTTCATTATTTCCCGTAGCCAAATCAAGAGTGGAACGTCCGGTAAGAATGAGGCCTTACTTGCTCTCATCTGAATCTTCTCCAGTTTGCCTATATGCATTTGGGACAAAATTCCATTTTTGACCATATTCCATTTCTGACAGGATCCAGCTATTCGATCCATTCTGGTGAAACATGGACCAAACAACTGATCTGATTCCATCTTGCTGGGATCAAACAATATTTTTTTTGTCCAATTTGGGCATGTTGGTGGCCACACTGCTTATGCATATTATGGGCCACTGCTATTTTGTCCATGTGCAAGTTGTTCAATTGGAATTTCAATCAAACGTTTTGATCACTGTTCAGATCTTGGAGAAATTTTCTGTGGAACTGGAACAGCCAATTCAACTCTGCCTATTAACCATCTTAAAGTGTGGTGCACAAAACTGAGAACAATATGCCAGATGAAATCTCAGCAACACAAAGGTGACATCACCACACCTCTTGTTTTGGAAATGTGGGCAGTGATTCTCTCATGTTAATTTCTGTTACTTTGGTTGCTTTGATATTTCTTGTTCTGAATTTCAGTTTCTTCAGTATGTCTTCCCCCCCCTTTTTATTGTTTATATATAACTATACAAACATGTAACAAGGCAAAATAGATAGCGCCATAAGATAAAATCAAGAATCATACATGGCAAAATTAAATTTTCATTATGTACAAAATTTGATGAAAAAAGCCAGCCTACTGCCAAAAAAGGAAAAAACCCTGAACCCATAAAGTGTTATAATAATTAAATATGTAAGTATGTGAGAGCAGAATGGAGGGATACAGCAGGCAGATATAATTTAATTATCCGATTATTAGTTAAACAGTGTAGCAGGATAGGCTAGTAGGGGGCATGGTCCCTTAAGAAAGTTAGCCCCAGTCAAAGTAAAACCAGTGGTTGGGCAAGCAAAGGGACTGATTGAGGCCAGCTGAGCTGGGCATGGTGGGGCCGGGCCAGATCAGACCTCCGGAAGCTGAGCCCAGTGTGAAGGAAGAACTAGCAGGAGCTTAGCGGGGAGCTCTATCTCAACTAGCACAGCCAGGCTGTAGGTCACTGGTGTGACCCAGGGCAGGGCTAGAACAGGGCCTAACTGGTATCCTGGGGAATCCAGGGAGTGTAGACCTTGGACTGCTCAGTTTCCTAAGGGCTCCAGAGAGGCAAGAGCCAGGGGGGCTCTGCCTCTAATCTGGTTTCAGGAGGGGTTGTGTCTGGCTACTAGGGATGGGTGAACAGAACTGAGTTCAGAAATTCAGTTCGGTTCGAAAATCGAGTTCAGTTCGGAAGTTCGGTTCAGTTGACCAAACTATTCGAATTCGGTCCAAAATCCAAACTTCCGAACAGAGTTCAGAAAATCAAACCCCATTGAACTAAATGGAATATTATCTTATAGGGATGGGCGAACAGAACCAAGTTCAGAAATTGGTTCAGTTTGAAAATCGAGTTCAGTTCGGAAGTTCAGTCGGTTGACCAAACTGGTCGAGTTCGGTACGAACTCCGAACTGCGTTCACCCATCCCTACTGTCTAGCAGAGCCTTAAAGGAAGGCTCAGATCCCTTGTAATTACAAGGGTCAGCTGCAAGGGGATGGAAGCATGGAAGCCTAGGAGATAAGGGGAGTAGGGACCCTTTCAGACACCAGGGCCAGGCTGCAGGTCCTTGGTGTAACCTTGAGCAGGGCTAGGACTCCTGGTGGGAGGGCCTAGCTGGTACTCTAGGAAAGCCGGGGAGTGTAGGACTTGACTTGGGGGAGTTTGAGGGTGAACAGCCTGGTAGCAGCTCTGACTATCTACTCCAGAAGAGGACAATACCAGAGAGAACTTTTATTTTCACTAAGTGGGCATAGGACTACTCATTGGCTGGATTCTAATTCCCCAGATGACACTTGTAATCAGCAGCAGGGACATTCTCAAACATCAGAAGAAGCCAGTGAGCGCTGATAGAGCTCTCCGGAACACTACGATGGCACAAACCGCTTCAGCATTTCTGAAGCAACCAAATCATGAAATACTCAAGTAACCAAAATAGCAAAGATGAAAATATGAAATAAATATTCAGAACTGCAAAGCAGGAAGTGACTACCATTTCATATCTACTTTGCTAAAATGGTTACAAATATATCAAATTTGTCAATTTCATTTTCTGCACTGAATAATATTCAATTACAGCTTGAGTTTAAGTCTAACTTTGCTGGCTCCCATTGTGCTGAAATTGTTGGCACTGAATGGACACAGGTGGTCTGCGAGGCTTACTCAGAATCTGTATGAGTGAACAGGCTCTTGGAGTACTTGGGAAATGTTAGATGCATTTTGCTGCATGCCCACAAAGGGAGTACTCCAGGAAGATCCTCCCTGGAGTGCTCCACTGAGGCAGTGCTATCATCAGTGGGAGCCTGTGCACAGAGAAGGGCTCTGTTCTGGGAACTGGTTTACCACCACATCAGCTAAATGTGTCTGTCTACACTAGCATGTTCACACCAGAGTTAGCCATGCCAATAGCATGGGTGGGGATTGTTCTGACAGATCCCTAGTGTGCTTTAAGCAATCAAGTTCCTGAAGCAGGGCTGTAAACAGAAGCTTTACTAGTGTAGCAAGATCTATAAATAAGGCAGAACCACAGCAAAATGCACAGTCTGGGTTTGGAGAAAGGAAGAAGCTTGAGTGAAATAATAAGGCAAACAGGGACAGAGGGGAGAAATTGAGGACATGGTGAATGGGTACAAATGGCTTGATGGTAGGATAGTTTCAAGACTGTAGCAGGAAACAGTGAAATAACAGTCTATATTGGAGTAGTGTGTCCCCTCTCCTCCCCCAAACACTGCTGCATGTCCTGACACACACATACCCTGTCCCCTTTCAAAAACAGTTTTATAAAGCAAATTAAAAAAGACATACTATCACCTCACATAAAACAGACTTGGTCTCCTGACGCTCTGATTCACCTGTCAAAAGATTTATTCCCTGAGCTACCAACCTAAATTTAAATTGCAGGATCTAATTCACAACTTGTGGCTCGCACAGCCCCCAGCACCTCCTCTACATTGGTGGATGACAATGACTGAAACTGAACCCAAGAAAAGAAAAAGGACAAGACTGGGCTTCCATAACCCCCAGCTCTAGCTCTGCACCAGAAATGGTCGTGCTGAGATCCTGGTGAATACAAGCTATTTTATCTGTGAAGTTATCAATAAAACTGTCACAGCCGGCACTGCAAGCCTTCAGTTCCCAGTGGAGACAGGCTGGACTGACCAAACCCCTCACCACCCTGAAAAGCTCTGCTGGACACAACTTTGCAGACATTATGATGGTAATGAAGAAAGCCTTCTTCGCTGCCATCACAAACACAGCATAGTTTTTAAAAAATGATCTATACCGCAACAGGTCAGATTCAACTCGAGTCCTGCACCATCTGCACTCTAACTGCCTACCCTCCCACTTCTGCTGTCTCAGGCCCTCAGTGTACTACAGGGATCACAGCGCTGGGAGTGGATGCCTGGGAGCCAGGTCCATTTCAATTACCTCAGTCAAGTTGTTTAGAGCATGTAATAGCTCTAGCTTTAGAGCATGTAATAGCAGCAATTTTGAGTATTGTGTAGTGTGCCCCACAGCCCACTTGATTATAAAATGGGCACCCGATTACATGGAAATACTGGGCACTGCCATTACTGAGTTACCTATTTCCTGTTTTACTGATTGCCACCCAATAGTAGAATAGTAAATCAGTAAATAAATCAGGACGTGAAGTTGAAAAATAGGTACTGGAAGTCAGAAAATAGGGGTGGAAAATGGTATTTTGGTACATCGAGTAGCCTGTCAGATACTTATCAAGCACCAATTAGTACCCAGTATTGTTGGATTGGGTTGAATGTCACATTTTTGACTGGTATACCTGTCTCAGCTCTATATAAAATCCATTTAAAACAATTTTAAAGGGGGAAGGCAAAAGGGGAGAAAAAAATGCATTAAGGGGAACCAGCTGTGATTGCGCTAAAAGCACCTGGAGAACAAAAAAGTTTTCAGGTGATTTTTGAAGGTGAGGATGGAGGATATGAGATGAACATCTGGAGGGAGCAAGTTCCACATTGAGGGGCCCACCACAGCAAAGGCCCAATTGCCTGCCAACTTAAGGTGTAATGATGGGATCCCCAAACAGCAGGTAGCATCTGAGCCCAAATAGCCAACAGAGAAAGGTTCCGGAAGCAAACCTCCAAGAAAGCCAGGGCCTATGCCATTCAGGGTCTTAAAAACCAGCAGTGCAGTCTTAAATTCAGTCTTCCATATGCAGATATATGGTCTGATTCTGAGGTACCATGTCTCTTAGGAGCTGAGTGCCCTCAGAACTGCTAAACAGGCCTTTTTCCTTCTTGGACATAAAAGTTTAGAATGCAAACGTTCACATGGAGAAAATGTGTTTATATATATATTACTGGAAGGCTCTATCCAATGTCCATGTTTTAATTTTGTTTGACAGGCCCAGATGTTCAGACAGACCAGTGCTCTGCTCAACACAGGGTGAAAACAGAAGTGACGCTGGGTTGCCATGTCCCGGACTGAACCAGGACAGGCAGTCTGCGTGGACACAATGCATGCCATGTCAGGGGGCAGAACAAACATGTGGGCCATGAGCCGCACAGCTCCGCAAGTGGGGAGAATGGAGAACATGTGATTGACCGGCCCCGCGCTGCATCCAGTGTGGCACTGCCTACTATGATGGGCAGTCATGGCAGTCATGGCTACCCATCATGGTGGACCAAGACTGGGCCAGCAGACTGGGCTGGAAACAAACATGAAGCCCAATCAGGCATACCCCAACCCAGGCTATGATCCCAGAGATCTCTTGGATCACAGACCAGGCTAACCACTGTGAATATGACCTGGGATACTTTGGGACAAACATCTGGCTGCGCCTACACACATGTCCTTGTCCAAGCGTACCACATTGGTCCAAATCAGTCCGTGATCACATTTGTTTTTACCCACAGTGGGAATGAGAAGCACCTACTTTAATGTACAAAACAGCTGCAGTGTAATTACAACCATCCAAAAACAGGGGGTGGGGGGTGCTGGTGGCCGTGACCCTTGGAAAGCCTGCCTCATCACTTGTATGACTGGGAGTTCTGTGCCACCTGGCAGAGTCACCTGTGCTGGTACCTCAGTTTTTTGGGCTTATAGTGCTGTCTCCTGTCCTACACAAGTGACTCAGGAACCTGCTACTTCTGTGACTACCTGCTTTCTAAACTGGTAGCCACTGGTAATGCTGGAAGGAAAAAGTGGTGGCTTTGCCCCTTTCAGATGTGTATATATTGCAATTTCATGAGGGTGAAGTTAAATGGGGTGGACAGTTCCAGGTGCCGCCTTCAGACTCAGAAGGAATGTGTCATCGTTGTCCCGCATTCTCCATGTTTTTATATCTACACTAGGGGTGAGCGACCTGTGGGTCAGGAGCCAGATATGGCTCTTGGGCAGTTCAAGTGTGGTTCTCAGCCAAGATCTTTCCTAGGCCCTGTTCTGCATTAATGGTTCTGTGTCTTACTTCAGGTGAAACTAGAGTGGCCATACCTCCCCTTTAAAAGAGGACACTTATGAAAAATATATGGGCTGGAACCAATGCAGCCCTGCTACATGTATTTTTCATAAGTGTCCTCTTTTAAAGGGGAGGTATGGACAGTGGTGAAACGCAGCTGTTCCTCTGCAGATCATTTAATTTTATTTATTTATTTATTTAAATAGACTTATACCCCACCCCTCCTGCCAAAGCAGCTCGAGGCAGCTAACAAAACATAAAAATACAATAAAATATTATAATAAAACAAAAATAATACAAATACATAATAAAACATATGTATGCAGTAAAAAAACTCAACACATAAATCTCCTCATTCCCTAACCTAGTCCCCCCAACTCTTCACCCTTCTCCCTCACAAAAAGCCTGGCAGAACAGCCAGGTCTTGCATCTTTGTTGAAAGGAGGGGAGATCCGGGGCCTCCTGGGCCTCTGCCAGAAGGGAGTTCCACAGCCTCAGTACAGCCACCAATAACGCCCTCTCCATAGTCGCCCCCCAGGATACCTGGATGACCTCAAGAAAGGCAATCCTGCAGTGACCAATCCATAGCCTGGGCAGTGAGGTGATTCCACAAATGGGTAGGACGTAGGCCATGTAGGGCTTTATAGGTAAGCACCAACATCTTGAATTGGGCCTGAAAGACTATAGGCAACCAGTGCAGAGAATGGATCACTGGTGTAATGTGCTCCCAGCGACCCATTCCCCATAAGGAGATGAGCCGCTGCATTGGCCCTGTCAGCCAATCATGAAGTACATTTGTGGGAGACATTTGTGGGAGGATGCATGTGTACATGTCTTGTGACTCTCGACCATGTGAGGATTTTGGTACTCTTAGGCTTGGGAACGTTGCCCACCCTAGGACTGACCCACCCCACAGATGTTTGTGAAGGACATGGATACAATAACAATAAAAGCCATAAAAAGATCGGGGGAGGGGGGATCTGCGCATGCATGAGAGCGGAGAGCTGGGACCTGTCTGAGCTCCGTACGCCCAGCTCTCGAAATACCAGCATAAAGCAAGAAAAAAAAATTAAAACTCTTGAAACGGCACACCAATGGCAGGGAGAAACAAAGGCAAACAGAAAATCTCCCAAAGTAATGCGCTGGAGCGCTTCTGTCAGAAGAAGCTGAGCACAAAGCCTGAAGAAGCAGCGAGCGGGAGAAGCGGGGAAAAAATGGCGGCGGCGGCTGCAGAGCCTGAATGAGAGGAGGAGCAGGCCACATCAGACTCAGACCAAGAAGAAGGTGAGTGGGGAGCCCTGCACAAGCTGATATTAAAAATGAGAAAAGAGCGCAGAGTGGAAATGAAAAAGATCGAGCTCTCAGTTGAAACGGGGAACAGGAAACTGGAGGCATTGGCTGGGAGGATAGAGGTGGCTGAAGGAAGGATTTCTTCTTTAGAAGATCACTCCAGCACTGTCTCAGATCAGCTAGATAAACTGAGAAAGGAGGTGGATTTCTTACAAAGCAAATGCGAAGATCTTGAAAACAGATCTCGCAAGGGGAACCTGCGTATAAATGGAATAAAAGGGTCAAATGGGGCAGAAAACATTCAAAACTGATAAGGGGATTGCTGAAGGAAAACTTCCCAGAGGATGCAGCCATGCACGAGGCTGAAATTGACAGGGTCCATAGAACAGGGCACCCCGGGCAAAAGGACAATGATATCCCATGCACCATCATAGTCAAATTTGCCAAATTTCAAGTGAAAGAAGAAATATTAAGGAAAGCCAGACTTAAAAGGAGCTTAACATTCCAGCAGAAGGCGGTGAAGATTTTCCCTGACTATGCTGCGGAGACCATCAAGAAGAGAATGAAGTGGAACAAATATTTTGGGTCTCTAATAGAAAGGAACTTGAAGCCACAGCTAGTCTTTCCAACAAAAATGATGATAACCTACAAGGGAAGCAGGAGAGTTTTACAGCCACAGAGGACTTAGAAGCATTTGTGCTGAGCACTCCTGTGGCCATGGGGAGACAGGCAGAAGAAGGATGAACAATTAGGGCACAATGCTGGCCCTATAAGAAGGTGCTAGGGATAAATAATAGGAACCATGGTTGGGGGATTATGTTGGGGTAAAACCGTTAAAAAATGTTTTAAAGGATGTTGTAAATCAAAGGGTATTAATGGATTAAGATAATGCTGGTCAGAGCTAGCCTCACTCTGGGGGGCTAGAAGGTTATATTTAATTAAGATGAAACAATGAGCTGGGGGGGGGGGATGCGGAGTGACACAGGGTATGTGTCAAAATCAGACGGAGAAGGGTCCCAGCAGAATCTCAGAGGAGAGGTATAGGAGGCTGTCAGGCCACAGAATATGGTGGCAGGGAAAAGGGTTAGGGAGGGGATGGGAAAAGAGGGGGAGGGGGGC
>QEPC01008356.1:278798-290797 GCA_003113815.1 Sphenodon punctatus | reverse complement strand
AGCCCCCCCGCAGCAGCTACAAGCAGGTAGGTGGTCAGTTTCAGGTGTTCTCCCTGTATAAGGGGATATGCAGCTCTCAGACACCAGAAAAATCAAAAATTGCTGCATTCTTAGAAGGTATACAATTACCTAAACTAAATAAAGATCAGGGTTCATTCCTGAATGTGCCAATTACAGAAAAAGAGGTATTAGAAGCAATAGCAACTTTTAAAAGGAATAAAGCGGGGACCCTGAATGAATTCTATAAGGCATTTGCACCAGTCTTAGCACCTCACCTTACAATAGTATTCAACAACATACTAAGTGAAAAAGTGATGCCACAGGACTTTTATAAGGCTCTGATCACTTTAATACATAAGCCAGGAAGACAGGCGAATGTATGTGGCAGCTACAGGCCTATTTCCCTATTAAATACTGACTTTAAATTATTCTCCAAAATTCTTGCCATGAGACTTAGGGTGATAGCAGGGGAGATAATTCACAAAAAACAATCCGGATTTATTCCTGGCAGGCAAGGCAAAGATAACATCAGGAGAACTATCAATATAATATATGCACTACAAAAACAAAAAAACCCGGCCATGATTATCTCTGCTTATGCGGAAAAGGCCTTTGATTTTGTAGAACCAGAGTGTCTATTTATGGTACTAGAAAATATGGGGTTTGAGGGTAACTTTCTGAAATGCATAAGGGCAATCTACAAAAACCTGCAATCAAGATTAATGATAAACGGTAGTCTATCTGAATACTTTAGGATCCAGAGGGGCACTAGACAGGGATGCCCGTTGTCACCTCTACTTTTCAACTTGGTTTTAGAGGTACTGGCGTGTGTGATAAGGCAAAACAACAATATTGTAGGAATTCAGATTGAGAAGCAAACAGCGAAGCTTTCATTATACACAGATGATCTACTCATGGACTTAGCAGAACCGGAGAAATCTCTGCCAGAACTCCTCAAAGTCATAGACCAGTTCAGGGAGATTTCAGGGTACAAAATTAACAAAGACAAATCCTTTGCTCTGATTTATGGTCATAATAGAGAAAGGGAGGAGAAATTAAATGAGATATCCCCATTTCCTAAGGCTAAGGGGGGAATAAAATACCTGGGAGTCACGATTACTAAAGATTTGAAGGATCTTTATACAGCCAATTTCATTCCACTTATCAAGAATTTAAGAGAGGAGATTAAGCCGTGGAAGAACCTAATGGTCTCCTGGATGGGAAAGATTAATCTCTACAAGATGATTATATTACCAAAGATTCTATATAGATTTATGACCTTACCAATTCAGGTTCCGAACTCTTTCTATAGGATGAGTGATTCATTGATGAGTGAAATAATTTGAAATGGGAAAAAGACGAGAATAAAAAAATTAGCACTAAGGAGACCCCAGGATAGGAGGGGGATTAACCTGCCAGACTTAAAGCTCTATCATATGGCGGCATCTTTGAATGCGCTACCAGACTGGTATAGGGAGGTAGAAGCTCCGGAATGGGTGAGCTTAGAAAGAGAGATACTGCAGGTGGAGTCCCTAAAAGACCTTATAGCTGACAGGGGCACTATTAGAAGAGAACATAAGTGCGAACACCCCTTTTTGGGCACTCTTATGAAGTATTGGCATACAATGCAAAATAAATTAAAAATGACAGGTGGTCTATTACCATATACAGCGTTAGAATCCATGCAAGTGAGAGCAGCAAATGGCCCCCACTTTGAGGAATATATTAAAATCAAAGGGTATGAGCAGAATGCAGCAACTATTCAAAGAGGGGAAGTTTGTAACACACAAAAAATTGGAGGAAGCACTTCAAATGAGGGTAGACTCCTTTCAATACTTGCAATTACAACACTTTGCGACATGTCGACGAAACAGAGGAGGTTTTGGCAGGGAACCCTTCAAACTGGAGGAAATTCTTTTCAAACAGACAAAAGCCGCAGGGAGAGTAGGGAAGATTTACAAGGAACGAAAGAATCTGTTGTATGACAAATCAATAGCATATTTGGAGAGATGGAGTAGAGACCTACACATTGACATAGAGACCTACATATTGACATAGGAGAGCAGGAAAAGAAAAAGATTTGGCAGCACATGAACACATGCACGCACTCTTTAGAGGTCAAGGAGACCCAGATTAAGCTGGTGCTGAGATTCTGTCTGACCCCAACCAGACTTAGCTATGGCATGCCCAGGGAGAAAGGCCTCTCCTGGAGGGGATGTGGGGAAAGAGCCGATTACAAGCACTGTTGGTGGAGCTGCAGCAGGGTGCAGATCTTCTGGGGAAAGGTTTGGAAAATGGTAAATAGGATAGCAGGAGAGATAATCCCTTTAAAACCGGAGACACCGCTGCTGGGTCTCTACCCGGAAAAGAGAAATAAGGAATTCCACCTAGAATCTTGTAAGGTAACGTTCTTAGCTGCGCTAAATATAATTGCTAGACACTGGAAAGGGGTGGAAGAGATTACAATGGCAGAATGGGTAAACAGGTTGTGATACATGTTCACATTGGAGAAGTTACATCACAACCTGAGGGGCAAAGCTCATCACTTTGAGGGAGTATGGGCCCCTATTATGGAGGTGTTAGAAGGGAAGAAGATGGAGAAAGAGGAGTACAGTACGCTCTTCAGATCTTAAGAAACTACAGGCATGTTTGTATTGCCAGATTGTTGTTTTATTGTCCTATCACCCAAACAGATTTAAAACAGACTTAAGACTTAAGGGTGAGAGGAACTGATGACACGAGAAGGAGAAGAAGAACCATCACAAGAAGTGAAGTCTTCAAAGTGAATACAGCTACTAAAGACATGGATAACATTTGTACCTAAATTTAATGTTGGGACTTATTGGATATTGTACCTTATGTATAAATGGATGTACATGTAAAATTGGAATTCAAATAAACTGTTAAAAGACAAAAAAAATAAAAATAAAAAGAAAGCAATAAAATGATCATCAATAAATAACTACCAGGACTTATTAGGAGTGAGCATGTCATTTTTAAAATATCATAACAAAAACAAAATTTGTCATTTTCATTATCCTAATTGCAGTAACAAAAATGACAAAAAATAATAACGAAATCAATAACGATAACGAAAGTCGTTATTGAATTTGTTATTGCCTAGCATTCTGGCAGGTGTTTTTTGGAGGGAGCAGACATCTTGGAGCCAGAAACAGTGTTGAACTTTTGAACTGGGCCTGTGATAGGAGGGGAAGGACTTAATGGATGTAACTGCTGGCCAATGAGAAGTGCAATCAGGTCCCAGGTAGTTGAATGGCACCCTGTGATTGCTCAATGATTCCTGCCTCCCAGAACCAATCAGGGGGGCTCTGGGGGAGGGCACTGCAACCCTTTATACTGCAGGGCTGGGTTGCTTGACTCTGGTTCTGTGTTAGCTATTGCTCTGTCAGGGTGCATTTGCAGAATCTGTTGGTGCTTGCACTAAAAATCCTCCCGTATATATCCCTACCACTTTACCTTTCCAATCTTTATTCCTTACATTTTACCCTTATCCTTCCCCTGCCTGTCTCCCTGTACATATATATATAGAGAAAGATATAGGTAGTATAGTTTAGGGATATATATACAGAGATTATATTATAGATATAGAATAGAGATAGATTAGAGATAGTTGATGTAACTCTGGGTTTTCCTTTTCCCTTCCCCTGTCTGTCTCCCCTTGTCCATATATTATATAGCTATAGATATTAGTTGGGCATACATAGGTTAGGTTTAGCTTAGATTCTCTATATATTAGATAGATAGATTAGATTAGATATTGTGTGTATAACAATATCAATACTGATACCAAAAACAAAATCTTTGTTTGAAATTGGTACCAATACCGATCACAATAACAAAAAACAACATTTTATTATTAACAAAAATGAAAACAACACATTTTAATAACAAAAATGATAATGGAAAATGGCATGGGGTTGTGGTGCACACCCCTAGGAGCTATACTATCCACTCCTCTAGCCTTCCTCCCACTAGCAAACACCATGCTCAGCAGCTGGTCTTTGCAGATCTGGGCCCACAACAGAAACAAGTAAGAGAAATAGAGAAGTGGAAGCAGAAGGAGGAATGAACAGAGCTAAGACAACAGAAATCTGAGCCAAAGTCCATTGATATTCATGGAAAGATGCCCCTACTGAATTTGTTTGACTTTATTTATCCCTTGTGCACTCATGAAACTGCTGTGCTTTTCATTACTCCAACTCTTGGCCCATCCCTGAACCTGGTCGAGGTTATCTTGTGTCTGATTTTGTTCTTAGCTGCATAGCCCCGGTTACCTGGCACTTGCCCATGCAATTATCAATACAATTGCTTGGAGCTACGCTATGTGTGAGGTGTTGTGTCATCTATCTGAGCGCAGCCAAGATCGGAAGCCAGAATGAACAGTGACCTTGTGGCCCAAACCTATGAAAATCATCAGGCTGACACCACCAGGTGCTTCTTTCTCAACCAGGAGAGCACTCTGCTAAGACAGCGTTTGCAGAGGCAGCAGCTGGGGCTCTGGCACCAGAACCCAATTAAGCAGTTTTACTCTTGTGTGGCTTTAAAGAAGTATAAATTGCCAACAGCATCGTTCCAATGTTATCAGCATGTTTATTGACATGAGTCTGGGTTTCCCTTTCCTCTCCCCATTGGATTCTGCTGACTAGTCGACTCCCTGCAAAACTAAGGCTGCTTTCACTTAAGTGAGGACAGGACACATAATATGCTAAGAGACTGTAAAAAAGCCCAATGCTTTTCACAAGAGAAAAGCAGCAATTTTTCCTCTGTGTGTTCTTTTTATCTCTCTTTCCTCTCCCAGATATTAAAGATCATTGCAGGTGTGAGGTTTTTGTAACCTGCTGAAGTATTTGGCCACTGGCTACTGGAGGCAGGAAAACTTTTGGATTTATTCATGGACACCTGTCAGAGACTGTCATTCCCTCAGCTGAACTATCGCCTGAGGTTTGCTGTTCTATAAATCAGCTCCTCTTGGACATAATAACTCTTCTTTATAGGTTCTTTCCCTCTCATAAATAAACCTCATTCCATATGTATATACTGCAAAAGGCAAACTTGATTTGCAGTCCCGCTCAGGCTGAGGTGGCATTTCTTCAACGCTTGACAGAGTGCCCAAGGAAGCTTGCTAGCTCCCGGGTGTGCTCGGAAGGGACCTTGCTCAAGTGCCTTTCTGCCTGTCTGAGCCACTCAACCTTAGTCCACCAGGTCTCATCAACTGAAAGGCTGGTCTGGGAAACTTCCAACAATGCTTGGGTCCTTTACACAGGAAGTGGTGTGGGCAGATCTATAGGTGGAGCTCTTTCTACCAAGGGCACAATCCTCTGCATGTTTATTTATTTATTTTATTTATTTGTTTACATTTATTAGCCCCCCCCCCCCCTCATGCCCATGGCATCTCGGGACCACGTACAACATAAAAACAATACTAAAACAAAAATGAAACAATTAAAAAAAAAATAAAACCCATCTAAAAAACCCCACTTACCACCCACCCCCCATTTTATTTATCCCAACCCACCATTCCCTCCTCCAAAGGCCTGGGAGAACAGCCAGGTCTTGCAGGCCTGGCAGAAGGCCAAAAAACTTGGGGCCAGATGGGCTTCCTCCGGGAGGGAGTTCCACAATTGCAGTACGGCCACTGAGAACGCCCTCTCCATTGTGGCCCCCCCCCCCGTTTTACACAGGGGACCTCCAAGAAGGCACCCCCGGTGGACCACAGGGGTCATTCTGGGGCATGGAGGGTGAGGCGGTCCCTGAGGTATGAAGGGCCAAGACCGTGTAGGGCCTTATAGGCCAAAACCAACATCTTGAATCTGGCTCGGTACACTACAGGCAGTCAGTGCAGCATGCGGAGCATGGGGGTGATGTGCTCCCGCCGGCTCTTTCCCATAAGGAAATGAGCCGCCTCATTCTGCACTAGCTTCAGCCTCCAAACCAGTGTCAAGGGAAGCCCCACGTACAGCGTATTGAAGTAGTCCAGCCTCGAGGTGATGAAGGCATGGACAATGGTGGCCAGGTCGGGTCTGGAGACATATGGTCGCAGCATCTGCACCAGATACAGCTGGCGGAAGGCAGTTTTAGCCACTGTCTCCACCTGCCAATCCAGGTGGAGATCTGAGTCCAACAATACCCCCAGACTCCAAACCTGCTGGGCTACGGGAGGGCGGACCCCCTCTACGAGGGGAGCTGACACCTCCTTTGCCCTACCCACCACCATCACCTCCGTCTTATCAGGATTGCGCTTCAGTCTTCTCTGCCATAACCAGTCCGCCAAGGCCTCCAAACGTTGGGAGAGTACTGAGACGGCAGGACCTGGGTCAGTTGAAAAAGAGAGGTAAAGGTGGGTGTCATCAGCATATTGGTGGCAACACACACCAAACCCTCTTACGATCTCCCCCAAGGGCTGCATATATACATAAAACAACAATGGAGACAGAATGGAACCTTGTGGAATGCTGCATTCCACGGGCCGGGGGCTAGATGATTCAGCCCCCAGGACAACCCACTGGCTTCTCCCTGAGCGGAATGAGCAGAACCACTCAAGGATAGTCCCATTCAGACCCCCCAGGGCTCATAATCATCTCAACAGTAGCCCTTGGTCCACTGTATCAAAAGCGGCTGAGAGATCTAGCAGGACCAAAAATGTTGAACGTCCTGCATCCATCTTATGGTGAAGATCGTCCACCAAGGCCACCAGCGCCATCTCTGTACCATAGCCAGGGCAGAACCCAGATTGAAATGGGTCAAGGAAACCAATGCCATCAAGATGCACCTGGAGCTGCAGTGCCACCGCCCGTTCAATAACCTTTCCTAAAAAGGGACGATTAGAGACAGGTCAGTAGCTGCCAAGTACGTCCACATACAAAGATGGCTTCTTCAGCAGGGGGTATACCACGGCTTCCTTGATACTGGGGGACAGCCTTCCCTGCCAATGGGACGCGTTGATTACCCTCGCCAGCACCGTCTCCAAAATCTCCCTGGAGGCCTTCACCAACCAGGACAGGCATGGATCTAATTCACAACTGGTGGCTCTAATAGACCCCAGAACACCCACAGCATCGGCTGACATCACTTCCTGAAACTCATCCCAAGAAGCTGGACCAGATGGGGCCTCCACAGCCTTGTGCTCCACCTCTACTGCCCCTAATTCAATGTCGAAGTTGCTCCGGATCCAAGCGATCTTGTCTGCAAAGTAGATGGCAAACTCCTCACAGTGGGCCTGGGACAAGTCCCCGTCCAAGCGGAGGAAGGCCAGACTGACCAGCCCCCACACCACCCAGAACAGCTCCACTGGATGCGACTTTGCAGACGCTATGAGGGTGGCAAAAAAATCTTTCTTTGCTGTCCTCACAGCCTCAACATAGGGCCGCAAATGGGCCCTACGGAGAAGTCGGTCGGATTCAGCATGAGTCCGACGCCAGCGTTGCTCTAGTCGCCTACCTGCCTGCTTCATACATTGCAGCGCCTCGGTAAACCAAGGAGCCCTGCGGTGACGAGACTGTGGTAGGAGACCATCTTTCCTAACTCTTAATATTGCTACAAGTCCCATTGAACTGAATGGAGTTCGGAATTCTTACCAGTGGTAAGGGCTGGTGCAGGTGTCATAGTTTTTAATTAATTATTATTAATTCGTAATTATATCCTACCCATCCCACAAAATGTAGGTTCTGGGTGGCTCACAATGGTCAAAATTCATACATTAAAAAGAAAAATCAGTAAAAGTTTCCGACCCTGAATCTTTAACTCGGGGTGCTGCCCGGTTCGGCCAGCCTGGGGGCGCTGCCCAGCTCACATGCATGTGAATTAACTTTAAAGGTGCTTTTACTCTTCCTCAAAATGGAGGTTGTCTGTGCTCACTGCACCCTAAATGATGGTTTACACTAAATTTCAAATGGCCAAGCCACAAACACACAAGACAACACAAAATATAACCTATTAAGCACATTATTCCATGCAAAGAGACATATAACCCGATCATTTGTGCCCCCATCAATTCATGCTGCACCCACCCATAGACAGTTCATTTGTGCCCCATAATCAATTCATGCTGCCCCACCCCATAATCAGTTGCAACCCCATATAATCAATTCATGCTGCCTGTCACCCATAATCAGTTTGTTTGTGCTCCCATAATCAATTCATGCTGCTAACCCCACCCCCTAATCAGTTAGTCGCATCCCCATATAATCAGTTCATGCTGCCCCACCCCATAACCACTGTGCCCCGCACCATAATTAGTTCATGATGACTCCCTGTCTGCTCCTACCCCCACCCCCCACAACTGTGAAGAGTGTCAGCAGGCCCCACCCTCCCACCCAGCAAGCCCTCCCTCCCCTCCCGCTTCCCCCTCCCCTACCTGTGGAGTGGAGCGGTGGCTGGGGCGGCGGCGCTGTTTTCAGTGGTCCACCCATTCCTGCCACTCTCTACTCTCCCTAGGTCAGCGGGCAGCAGTGCTCATTTTGCACATGCACATTATTGAGACAAATGTGGTACACAGTAGTACACAGTAAATCAGTATATGGTACATAGTAAATCATGGTAAACGGTAACAGTAAATTTTGGTGGGATTCTCACCCACCAAGATCTCAAACAATTATCAAGTTTGTCCCAAGATCTCGGTAACGATTCTCAATTCTTGCAAGATTTACACGAGAAACAAATTGATTCTCATTTCAGCCCTAGTTACAGCATAGGGGCCTGGTGGTCTCTGTGAGACATCCCAGGTCAGTGCTCCTACTGCATTGCCACCTACAAGCCACTCAGAGAACTGTGAAGGGAAGCTTTAGGGTAAAGATTTTCACCTTCCACAGCAGATAGAGCTCAAACAGTTACCCAACAAAGCAGACAAACTAATTGAATCCAAATTATCTGAAATGATATGGACAAGTCAGGCCTCAAATAGTATCTGACCACTTTCCATATGACTACCCACTTTTCTTCTTTTCATATAATTTGTTCATTTGTTCTGTTCATTCCTTTTGTTTGTTTGGCTATTAGGCTATGTACTTTCATTTCAAGGAGGGTGTCTGGTTTCTTTTTTTACCCTACCCCTTTTCATTGGTTACTAGTGGATCATACTTTCAAAATCTGTATGCAGAAAATAGATGGATGAAAAACAGACTTGACGAAAGTGTGAAATATCAAAAGCATAAACAGATGCAAAGAAAAACAATTGGAACAATTGAAATTGTGAAAACTCGGTTACTTTAACATTGTGACGAATATCATTTGCATCAACTATAGCCTATCTGAATTTGTGGGGAAAAAACCCTACAAATATATATTCTACTACCCATTTCAGCACTAATAGCAGTCTTGCCGCACCCCGAGTCTTGATTTGTTGACCCAGCCCGCAACTCCATTGACCATGTTTGAATGTATAAACACAGGGCAAGAAGCGGTCTGAATAATGTAGCAGCCATCTGCCTTGTCTATCATCTCTGGATCTTCTTGGTCTGTGGTACTAGTTCATGTGTCTTGTTCTGTACCTGTCTTGTCTCTGTGAGCTCAGGTTTGATCCACCTAACTTTGAACTTGTGATGATAATTCCTGGTTGATACAGATTCTGACTCTGGCCTCACATGCTCGTCTGGCTACTGATTTTGGGAGAATCCTGGTACCAACTACGACTTTGACTCATGACCTCTGATGCTCCTCTAACCTGCTCCTCTAACCTTCCAGTTGCTGACTTAACTTAGCTCCTGAGTAGTTAGGTAATTAGCTACTGTGTGTCCCGGGTACCTGGGTCAGAGCAAGACAAGTGTCCAAGGTTATGCTGTCAGTTATTGACAACAAGGAAATTAACTATGTCTCCTGAGTGGTCTGCCAGTGGTTTTACTACAGGATCATTATTCCTGCCATTTCAGAGACAAAAGCTTTTGAAGAAATTAGGATTTTCTGTTCAATTCATGAATAGAAAAAAAGACTGAAAATTCCAAGGCAGACTATGAACAAAGAACAGTTTACACAAGCAGGATACTTAAGTTGTGGGCTATGATGATACTCAAATTGATCTACTCGCTCAACCCCATAGAAGAGAATATGACTGATGCAGTGCTTTAGGATCAGAGCTTTGATCCTGAATGAGGCAGATTTTGGCAGGTGAGTTCAGTATCTCTTCTAGGCTCCATCTCTGAACTCATTTTAGGTCAGAGATCAGCTCCCAGATTTAGACAAAGACCTTGTTTCAGTCAAAACAATAGGTATAAACAGATGCAGAGTCTGCCCACACCTGGAGCTGCACTGGGGGTGCACCCCTGTGTCCACCCACTTCTTTTAGACAGACCAGCAGGTGTCCCCGTGCTGTGGGCCCCCCACCATAGAGTTGCAGCCACCCAGCTGAAGCTTTAGGCTGGTGGCTGCAACTCAATGGTGCTGACTGGGGCTAGGGATGGGCGAACAGATCGCTGTTCAGGTTCGGCCATTCGGTTAGGTCCAGTTTGGTTTGCCCATTTGGTTCAGCCCTTCGGTTCGTGCGCCGCATTTGGGTACGGCCCTTCGGTTCAGTCGTGTTCGGTTCAGCTCGGGCATTCGGAAAAAGTATCGCAAGAACCCATGATCACGCCGCAAACTGGAAATTTGAGTGTGTGTGGAGCTTGTGTGGGTGAGAGCATGTGTGTTGTGGCTGGCTGGGTGTTTGGTTGTGATTTGTGTGTTTTGGTTGTGTGGTGTGTGTTGGTTTTGGTTTGGTTGGTTGGTAAGTGTTGGTGGGTGCTGTCTGCGCGTGTTGGCTGTGTGTTTTTAAAAAAATGGAGAAGAAGATGACCAGTGCCACTACCATTAAACTCCGGGCCTGGGGGAAGGCCAAGGTGGCGGAGCTGGTGGTGGAGGAAGAGGTTCCTCCGGCCACTGCTGGACCTTCGGTGGTGGAGGAGGAGCCAGAGCCGGCGGGCACAGGAGGTGCTGCTGCCACTGCTGCCAGGTTTGTAAACTTTTTTTTACTTTGAGGACAAGAAACTTAGGCTCTAAGACTCTATCCATTACAGTGAGCTCACTGGCGTGCGGGTGGGTTCATGGGTGGTGGACATCAGTCAGGCACAAACAGTGGGCATCAGCGGGTAGCAGAGGATGTTTGCCACAGAGAGAGAGGGTACTGTAGTGTGTGTGTGTGAGGGGGGCTCTTTCAGCAGTCAGGCACGAGCGCGAGCAGTACCCCCACCCAAACATGTGCCAGGCTAAAAGGGTCTCCACTCTCCAGTTGCCATCCCATTCCCTACGCACCCCCAAATAAGGGCAGGATTTGCACATGCCAGCCACCAGGGTCTTTCCAGTTGCCATCCATAGCTCCCCAAGGAGAGTAGGATTTGCACATGCCAGCAAGGGTACTTCCGGTTGCCATCGCTACTAGCACCTAAAGAAGGGCAGGATTTGCATGTGCCAGCCAGGGTCTCATTCCTCTGCAAAACCCAAAGAAGGGCAGGATTTGCACGTGCAAGCCAGGGTCTCATCCCTCCACAGCACCCAAGGAAGGGCAGGATTTTCACGTGCCAGCCAGGGTCACATCTCCCATTGCTATCGCTACTAGCACCCCAAAGAGGGCAGGATTTGCATGTGCCAGACAGGGACTCTCCATTCCCATCCCAAGTCCCCCAAGGAGGGAGGACTAGAGACAACATCATCATAAATGCATGATATTACTTTGGTGTTCTTAATGTGTTCCCATTTCAGAGAGGAATCGGATGCCATCCCCAGCACTGGTGCCACTGCCAGGCCATGGAGGACCTCAAGCCAAGGTCGCCAGTGACACCCCCAGACATTCGGCAGACAAGGTCGGATGTCTGGAGGTTTTATGACAAGGGCGACAGACAGGGGCAGATTGGGAAGTCAAAGTAGTGCGGGAAAAAATAGCCTTAGTGGCTCTGTGCCAGTGGCAAAGCTGCTGGTGTGCCAGAAATGGGCCAAGGGGGGCGTGGCTTGGGGGCGGACAGAGTGCACCAGATTTGGGGCCTATCAGAGCTGAGTCCCCAGGCTCAGATCCTCAG
>QEPC01008356.1:246563-256574 GCA_003113815.1 Sphenodon punctatus | reverse complement strand
GCCAGATAGATAGATAGATAGATAGATAGATCTTCCTGCCTGCCTGCCTATCTTATATGGGCATTCATATCATTATTGTATTATAGCACAGATTAGGGCATACATCTCTCTGGAGTTGTTGTTTCTTGGTTCCCAGGTTTGCTAATGAAGAATTTTATTCCAAGTTAAATTTTAACTAAAACAAAAAACCTAACAGTTTTTAAAAACGTTAAGCGTTCTGTTTCCAAAACAAAAAACATTCCTCTTAAAACAGTTGTTAAAAATACATTTTACCCCAACTTAAACTTAAAAAAACATGAAAATTAATTACAATTACAATCCAAAAAACATTTAACATACATTACAACAAAAAATAAATGTCAAAAAGCATGGAAATGATTTACAGATTTTCTATCTATATTCCATAATTTTCAATCAGCATTAAGGGAAGATATGTACTTACTTTATTACCATACCTACTTACTCTTACTATTATTTACCATTAAGTAACCTATCACATTATTTCTTTAAAGGTTGTTTATTTGTTAGCATAAGTCGCCTATGAAAAATCTTTCAAGCTGCCTTAACTCTGTCCTTTACATGTATAGAAATTGTATTCACTTTATACAATGAAATGTTGACAATGTTAGTGTAGACATCTTTATACAATTGGTTGTATACAATGCAGTTATGCGTAAAAGGACAGAGTTAAGGTAGTTTGAAAAACATTTTGTAGGCGACATATGCTAATAAATAAAAGACATTTAAAGAAATAATGTGATAGTTTACTTATCTGTAAATATTAGTAAGTGTAAGTAGGAATGGTAATAAAGTAAGTACATATCTTCCCTTAATGTTGATGGCAAATTATGGAATATAGATAGAAAATCTGTAAATAATCTCCATGCTTTTTGGTGTTTAATTTTTGTTGAAATGTATGTTAAATGTTTTTTGGATTGTAATTGTAATTCATTTTCATTGTTTTGAAATTTAAGTTAGGGTAAAATGTATTTTTGAAATGTTTTTAAAGAGGAAAGGTTTTTGTTTTGGAAATGGTTCTGCCTTTAACATTTTTTGAAACGGTTAGATTTTTTTGTTTTAGATACTTTTTTCATTGGGGGGGCAGGTGTGTGTGTGTCCTGGATCTGGGCCTGGATTTAGTTTCTTCCTTGATCCCCAAGTACTAGAAAGTTTGTTCATGTGTTTCATGAACACAAAAGTTTGTTCATGTAACAAGGGAGCAGAAATGAGGGCATGCAGACTCATATGTTGTAAGCTGAATGTTTATAGCAAGACTTTTTTTGTTTACCCTCCCCCTTCCACAAAATGGTCCATCTCCCCAAGGAATGGGGGGGGGATGTTTGCAGTGATAATGGGAGTGCAATGGGAGTCCCGCTACTCTAATAGTTCAAGAGCTTCATCACTGAACGATCAGACTCCTGAACAACAATGTATCTTCACAGGGAGTCCCTGCAAGTCACTCAAGTCACTCTCAATGTTCAACAAAGCATTGCACTTATCTGCAAGGGTGTAGCTACCATAGGGACAGGCTGGACATTTGTCCCAGGGCCCACTGTGACTGGGGGTCCATCCCTATGGCAGCTAAGCCCGCTGTGGCGCTGCGCTGCCACCTGTCCCATTTTTTTTTTAAAAAAAAAAACAACCTCAAAGTTGCAGCTTGGCTGCCCCTCCCCCAGCTGATGTTCTCCCCACAGCCTGGGAAGCCCCCCCCACACACACACACTTACTGTGCAATTGCAAAGCTGAAGCTGTTCTTCCACTGCGTGCTCCCTCCCTGATTCCTTGCAGGCTGCACCAAAGCTTTTTTTAAACAAACAAACAAACAAAAAAAACTCAGGACAGCTATGCCTCGCAGCAGAAGGTCGCTGCCTTGTAAAGAAGGTTCAGCGAGATGGCTCTGAACATGCTCACAAATGGGTTTGTGCTTGCGCACCCTTCTCTACCCGCATATATCAAGCTCACTAGTTTGAAAAATCACTCCGTGACAGTCTTGAACCCCCCCAGTATATAAAGCACCTCCTTTCCACTTATAGATACCCAACAGTTCCTTCCAAAGGGTGGGCATTTGTGAGAATGTTGAGAGCCATCTCGAAGAACCTTGTTTACAAGGCAGCAACCTTCTGTTCTTCTTTGAGTGGCTCCTCCCATTCTCACAAATGGAAACGTACCAAGCCTAGAAACATTTGGGTTCTTTTTATTTAAGTTTCATGATTTTTAGGGCCCAGCTCATGATTTTTGAACATTGAGGCATCCTTGGGGTTGGAGATTTGTTTGTGGCATTCTATTCATGCATGTCTTCAAATGCTGGGATTTGGGGGGAGGAATCATACTGCTCTTCAGGGTGGGGAGTGGAAAACAAGGGAACCTGGGGGAGGGATGGAATAGGCAATTTGCAAGGGGGTGGGAGTAGGGTTGTCACCTATGCAAATGTGTAAGGAACACTTATGAAAAATACATGTTGCAGGACCTGCATTTGCACCTTAGTCATCAATGCAGGCCCTGCAACATGTATTTTTCATAAGCATTCCTTAAATATTTGCGTAAGTGACAACCCTAGTTGCCATCTTTTGCAATCTGATCCTGAGACTCGCATTTGGCCTATAGGAGTCTTGGGGTCAAATGGCAAAAGGTGGCAACCCTAGTGTGGAGTATGAGGGCTAGTTCCCCACTGATCTTCTTCCAGGCCAGGGTGTTTGAGAGGAGGGGCATGAGCAGGTGAAGAAGGTCACAGGTGTTTGCACTGCTAGAGCAGAAACCTCAAACTCCTAAACTTGGTGGAGACAGACTTCTTGGATTTTGGTACATCCTTGTAGTTGCCCCCTCCCCATCCCTGATCTTCTCATAAGTCTTGAAATCAATTTCTGAAGGTCATACTGAAGGTCCCGGAATGATCGCCTGGTGCGTTGGCTTATGCTGTGTCTGTTCAGCTCTATATATCATGCATATTTTGTACACCTGCTTGTCTGTTTTGCACAGTGGGGGGCGGAAAGAGGGGAGGGAGAAGAGCAGGGGAGTCTATGGTGATGGGCGGGGGGGGGGGACAAAGTCCATTTCTTGTCCCTGGGCCCATTCCAACCTAGCTACGCCCCTGCTTATCTGAGTTGTGGGACACCCACAAAAGGTCTCAAATGGTGTCCCAAAAAACATGAATAATCTTGTGAGACACTCCAGGAATATTTAGAGTGTATGTCTCATATTAACATTTCCAAACACTACTCATATGTTGCGGCATGATAAAAGGCACACAACTTTCCATACCACTGTGCAAAATCTGCCCCACGGAGTGAATAAACAAAAGTCATGTAACTTTCCCTTGTCACATAACTTTCCATAGTCACATAATTTTAACTTTCCACAGTCACATAAATTTCTATAGTCACACAACTTTCACTTTCCATAGTCACATAACTTTCCATAGTCACATAGCTTTCCAAACAGAAGGTTTAGGGCTAGTGTTGTGAAGGGGGAAGATGAGCCCAAGACCTGCTCACACTTTTCACTGCACCAAGCACCATTGTGTATCAATTTTATAGCACTACTCAATTTCATGTCAATTACACTCCTGCCAGCTTCAGACTGCTGTAGCTTGAGTCATGTAACATTATTCATGAGTTGAGTCAAGTAACATTAATCACACTTCTTTTTAATGGCGGTCAGCAGCCAGCATCTGCTGTACTATGCATGTACTACCTAGTAGAATGAAATTTTTAATCTTTAATATTTCCTTATTGGCTGTATCAAACACTATCATACTATAGAAGCACCTGATGTAGCGCTCATACTCCAAGGCTCTGAAATCTGGGGGTTCAACTCATTCGGGGGGAGGAGATATGGTTCACTCAAAATCCTCCACACAGAGTGAATGATAAAAATCACATAACTTTTCATAGTCACATAACTTTCCAAATAGGAGGTTTGGGGCTGGTGTTGTGAAGGGGGAAGATGAGCCTGAGCCCTGCTCAAAATCCTCCCCATGGAGTGAATGAATGTCACGTAACCTTCCATACCATTGCACACGCGCCATCCAGCAGAACTGATTTTTAATGTTTAATTACTCATTTTTTGCTACACCAAGCACTGTCATCTTATAGTATCACTCAGTGGTTATCCCATACTCCAAGGCTCTGAAATCTGGGGGCTCAACCTGTTCACGGGTAGGAGCTATGGATCACTCAAAAACCTTCCCATTGAGTGAATGAATAAAAGTCACGTAACTTTTCATAGTCACATAACTTTCCAAATGGGAAGTTTGGGGCTGGTGTTATGAAGGGGGAAGATGATCCCAAGCCCTGCTCAAAATCCTCCCCATGGAGTGAATGAATACAAGTCATGCAACTTTTCATTTGGAGTGGATGAATAAAAGTCATGCAACTTTTCATCTAGAATGAATAGTATGGAGTGAGGCAAGAGGGTAATTGACAGGAAACAAACTAGAGAGTCCTCTTGCAGGGGCTTCTCAGGCAAGAGGGTAATTGACATGAAAACAACTAGCGCTCATGCAGCTTTTCATAGGAGTGAAAAGTACAGTGAGGCAAGAGGGTAATTGACATGAAACTGACTAGATCGTCCTCTTGCTGGTGGTTTCTGAAACAAGAGGGTAATTGACATGAAGCTGATTAGAGCTTAAAGTCTTTGTGACAGAGCTGGCTCCTGATAAAGTTACGTAATTTTAAAAAGCAGAGTCACATAACTTTTCTTATGCTGTTTTTTCTAACAACACAAATGGTGGTCAACGGCTGCTCGACTGCACATGTGCCATCCAGCAGAACTGATATTTAATGTTTAATAACTCAGTTTTGGCTGCACCAAGCACTATCATACTACAATAGCATTTGATTGAGATCTCAGGCTACAAGGCTGTGAAATCTGGGGGCTCAAATCATCGTAGGGAAGGAGATAGACATTGGATAATTTGGGTATTACTTGATAAGATCTGATACGTTGTTAAACATATGTTTATAGTTTTCTAAAAATCATAATGTATTTAATCATATTTTGGATTACAGAGTAATTATAGACTATATTTTGTTTATTACACAACCACTTGTATTCAGTTTTGGGACTTTATAGTCTTTTTTGAGATGGATAATGGATAATTTTGGTATTATTTGATAAGATGATTGGATATGTTGTAAAGTACGTTTATTGTTTTCTTATAAAAATTATACTGTATTGTATTAAATTTTGGATTATAGAGTAATCATATAACATTATATATTATAACAGAATGCATTCAATTCCAGATTCACGTTATTTTGAAGAAGACCAATAGCCTGAAACATATCAATAAGGATCGTGGATTCTGGATTGACCTTCATATGATGTCTTCACTTGTTTATTGAGTTTATTTGGTGTAACTATGGGTGTTTTCAGACTTGACGGGGCCAATTGGCCCTGTCACGAAATCAATGAATTCATCCCCCACCAGGATGACCCGTAACGCCCTAACAGATGTGCCGCGGGATCCCAGCGGCTAATCGGGGAGGGGGAGGGGCCGCACGGTGCAACATGCGGCCGCACGGCCCTGCCCCCTCCACACTCCCTGACGCCCANGGGGGGGGGGACAAAGTCCATTTCTTGTCCCTGGGCCCATTCCAACCTAGCTACGCCCCTGCTTATCTGAGTTGTGGGACACCCACAAAAGGTCTCAAATGGTGTCCCAAAAAACATGAATAATCTTGTGAGACACTCCAGGAATATTTAGAGTGTATGTCTCATATTAACATTTCCAAACACTACTCATATGTTGCGGCATGATAAAAGGCACACAACTTTCCATACCACTGTGCAAAATCTGCCCCACGGAGTGAATAAACAAAAGTCATGTAACTTTCCCTTGTCACATAACTTTCCATAGTCACATAATTTTAACTTTCCACAGTCACATAAATTTCTATAGTCACACAACTTTCACTTTCCATAGTCACATAACTTTCCATAGTCACATAGCTTTCCAAACAGAAGGTTTAGGGCTAGTGTTGTGAAGGGGGAAGATGAGCCCAAGACCTGCTCACACTTTTCACTGCACCAAGCACCATTGTGTATCAATTTTATAGCACTACTCAATTTCATGTCAATTACACTCCTGCCAGCTTCAGACTGCTGTAGCTTGAGTCATGTAACATTATTCATGAGTTGAGTCAAGTAACATTAATCACACTTCTTTTTAATGGCGGTCAGCAGCCAGCATCTGCTGTACTATGCATGTACTACCTAGTAGAATGAAATTTTTAATCTTTAATATTTCCTTATTGGCTGTATCAAACACTATCATACTATAGAAGCACCTGATGTAGCGCTCATACTCCAAGGCTCTGAAATCTGGGGGTTCAACTCATTCGGGGGGAGGAGATATGGTTCACTCAAAATCCTCCACACAGAGTGAATGATAAAAATCACATAACTTTTCATAGTCACATAACTTTCCAAATAGGAGGTTTGGGGCTGGTGTTGTGAAGGGGGAAGATGAGCCTGAGCCCTGCTCAAAATCCTCCCCATGGAGTGAATGAATGTCACGTAACCTTCCATACCATTGCACACGCGCCATCCAGCAGAACTGATTTTTAATGTTTAATTACTCATTTTTTGCTACACCAAGCACTGTCATCTTATAGTATCACTCAGTGGTTATCCCATACTCCAAGGCTCTGAAATCAGGGGGCTCAACCTGTTCACGGGTAGGAGCTATGGATCACTCAAAAACCTTCCCATTGAGTGAATGAATAAAAGTCACGTAACTTTTCATAGTCACATAACTTTCCAAATGGGAAGTTTGGGGCTGGTGTTATGAAGGGGGAAGATGATCCCAAGCCCTGCTCAAAATCCTCCCCATGGAGTGAATGAATACAAGTCATGCAACTTTTCATTTGGAGTGGATGAATAAAAGTCATGCAACTTTTCATCTAGAATGAATAGTATGGAGTGAGGCAAGAGGGTAATTGACAGGAAACAAACTAGAGAGTCCTCTTGCAGGGGCTTCTCAGGCAAGAGGGTAATTGACATGAAAACAACTAGCGCTCATGCAGCTTTTCATAGGAGTGAAAAGTACAGTGAGGCAAGAGGGTAATTGACATGAAACTGACTAGATCGTCCTCTTGCTGGTGGTTTCTGAAACAAGAGGGTAATTGACATGAAGCTGATTAGAGCTTAAAGTCTTTGTGACAGAGCTGGCTCCTGATAAAGTTACGTAATTTTAAAAAGCAGAGTCACATAACTTTTCTTATGCTGTTTTTTCTAACAACACAAATGGTGGTCAACGGCTGCTCGACTGCACATGTGCCATCCAGCAGAACTGATATTTAATGTTTAATAACTCAGTTTTGGCTGCACCAAGCACTATCATACTACAATAGCATTTGATTGAGATCTCAGGCTACAAGGCTGTGAAATCTGGGGGCTCAAATCATCGTAGGGAAGGAGATAGACATTGGATAATTTGGGTATTACTTGATAAGATCTGATACGTTGTTAAACATATGTTTATAGTTTTCTAAAAATCATAATGTATTTAATCATATTTTGGATTACAGAGTAATTATAGACTATATTTTGTTTATTACACAACCACTTGTATTCAGTTTTGGGACTTTATAGTCTTTTTTGAGATGGATAATGGATAATTTTGGTATTATTTGATAAGATGATTGGATATGTTGTAAAGTACGTTTATTGTTTTCTTATAAAAATTATACTGTATTGTATTAAATTTTGGATTATAGAGTAATCATATAACATTATATATTATAACAGAATGCATTCAATTCCAGATTCACGTTATTTTGAAGAAGACCAATAGCCTGAAACATATCAATAAGGATCGTGGATTCTGGATTGACCTTCATATGATGTCTTCACTTGTTTATTGAGTTTATTTGGTGTAACTATGGGTGTTTTCAGACTTGACGGGGCCAATTGGCCCTGTCACGAAATCAATGAATTCATCCCCCACCAGGATGACCCGTAACGCCCTAACAGATGTGCCGCGGGATCCCAGCGGCTAATCGGGGAGGGGGAGGGGCCGCACGGTGCAACATGCGGCCGCACGGCCCTGCCCCCTCCACACTCCCTGACGCCCACCCTCTGGGCAGACGGGCGGCCACCGCGGCCAATGCTGCCGCAGCGCTCGCCTGCTATGGCCCCGGGCCGGAATCCCTCTGGGGATTCCAGGCTGTGGCCACCATCCAGACATGACGGCGGGGGTCACCACGGTGGGGAATCACCTTCACCACGCGACGGCCTCTGCTCCCGCCGCTGCGGCCGCTCACGTGGTGAATGTGATTCCCCACCATGGTAACATCTGGGGGGGAACATCCGTTCCCCCCAACAGACGTTACGTGGTCCAAGCCACCACAGGGAATTGACTGTGGTTGACATTGACCACGTAACGTCTGAAAATACCCTATATTTAATGCTTGATGCATATTATAGTTGACTTCTTTTTTATGTTATGTTAAATTTTATTTGAATTTATAACAATTCCCTTTGTATTATTGTTTCTGCTTTTAGTGTCGCTACTCAGGGGATTGTGTTTTTCACTGACATCCCTAGTGTTGTATGGTGGTTACTAAGTCTGTGTATTCAGATTACAAGTGAACCCAGCATTTTCCCCAAAACATAATATCTATGATCTTGAACTGGACCCTCAAACCTACAGCACGTATCCAGCTTGGAGCTGTGCTACTCTCTTACTCTCAGCTTGGGGAGCCTGTAGTGAACCTTCCCCACCAGCAGATGCTGCCGGTGTCACAGAACTGCAGTCTCCTCCAGCACTGCAGCCAGGCCCAACCCAGCCAGGGAGAAATTGTGAGGCCTTGGCAGCCTCATCTCACCCCCTCCCCAAACCAGTGAGGTACCTGAGCCACCTCCATGACCCATTCCCACCCAGGGATTCCAGTTTCCATAAGCCAACTGGCAATGACTCCCTTCTGAGCCAGAACCATACCTCATTCCTTCTCACTTAGCGACTCCCTCTCTGAGCCAGGCAGCCCCATGTCCCATTCTCACTCCCCAAACCAGCAACCTCCCCAGAGCCTAGTCTCATACTCTATTTCGCCCAAGTCAGTGACACCCTCAAGCCAGCCAGCCCCATGCCCCATCACCCCCAAACCAGCAACTCCTCACTTGAGTCAGCCCCATGTTCCATTATCCCCTCTCCTAAGTCAGCCACCTGCCTCACTCTCCCTCAATACAGAGATCCCCCTGACTCAAACCCATGCCCTGTTCCACCCTCCCCAAGTTAACAACCTCCCCACCAAGCTAGCTGTATTCTCCACCTTCCCCAAACTAGTGCTTCCCTTTTAAAAATGGTAGCAGATTTAACAATTTTTGACTACATTTTCCTTCCTTATAGGCTTTACAGAACCTCACTGCACTTCTGTGCCAAAATAATCAATACACAGAGATCCCATGTTCACTGTTTTTTCCATATTGACAATGATTGGAAAAATGCAATGCACACAGGCAAAGACACAAATACTGATAAACATAAAATATACTAAAACCACAAATACAAATAGAGATACATCATTAGCCATTAGTGTAAATAATTAATAAAATAACAACAAAACAACAAACAACAACCACAAATAAAATAATAATAAATAATAATAACAATAATAATAACAACTTCATATTTAATAAATAATACATAACTTTAAATAACTATAGTAATAATATAACACCCCTCCATCCCTGCTGAATGGTCTTCAGGGAGCTTCACAACATTAATTTAATAAAACGACCTAAAATCCATGTAAAAACCAATTTAAACAGTTTAAAGGGGGTAAGGGGGAAAGAAAAAAATACATTAAGGAGGACCCACAGTAGATCCTCTAAAAGCACTTGGACAATAAAAAAAATCAGGTGCTTTTAAAAAGTGAGTATGGAGGAACTGAAACTAATAGCAGCACTCATCCCCCCCTGGTGAGCAGGGCTCCACCCCACAGCCACAAGCCAAAGGTGCAAGCCCACCCCCAGAAGCCCCCAGCAGCCTTTGCAGTGCGCATCCCCCCC
>QEPC01008356.1:191399-220083 GCA_003113815.1 Sphenodon punctatus | reverse complement strand
CCTGCTGTTCAGGAACAGTGACTAGCTCAGAAGGTGTTGGGAAGGGGGGAGGCAGATAATTAGTTTCGTTTCTTGCAAGCCTCTCCACCCCTGGTGCCTGGAAGTCTGCTCCTCAGTGACTGACACCTCCCTGTCATGTTTGACCTTCCAGTGAACCTTTTTTTGCCACCCGAACGCGATCTGAACTGACCAAACTGTTCGGCCATTTCACCGTTCGGTGTTCGGTTTGTTTGGTATGTTCGCGTTCGTGTTCGAGTTCGGTCATCCGAACAGGCCGAGTTCAGGCCGAACTCCGAACTGCCTAACCGCGTTCGCCCATCCCTACCAGAACTGCACACAGTATTAGAGATGATGGGGCAAGGGATAGCAACTATCAATCCTTATTTCTGCATACACTTCCCTTTTGTTAGCCATTCTGTTGATATGACTACTACTACAACTCCTTGACACAACCCCATTGTGTTAGACATCAGTATATAGGACCCCCTGTACAATCGCATAGGGAAAACTGTAGCTGAAATAGATGGTGGGTTTACTATTTGCATATATTATTCATATTTTCAGGTAGTCCTTCAAATCCCCACACAATATCCATGACTGTATCTGGAACTTGCACATCTGGTTGTTTGGTTATTATGGTATTTCGTACTGTGTTTTCTTAAAATTTTCATTTGGTTTTTCATTTTTTCGATCATTTCATTATTTCAGTTGCCTCATTTTTGACAACTGTACATGTGCAATGGTGCATTTATTGCCAAAATAACATAACAGAAAATGCTGAAATAATCAAACAAAAAAACCTTTTAAAATATTACTACCCGAGCAAAAGAGAATGCAAGAATATCGTGTCAATGCGTGCACACGTGCGTGCACACACACACCTGATACCAGGGCTGAAAAATGATGATGATGTGCAAATAGCATAGTGTGATTTTCTGATGTGGTGCCCACAGACAGCTTCAATCTTTTGACTGCTGCATCTTGTCTAGGTAGTTTACAGAATTATCTGCCTCCTGACTTTTAACAAAGCTGTTGTCCTGAGCTGCCTTTGCTGCCAAGAATTGCTTTGAAATCATAACCCAGCTGAATCGATAATACTTTTGCCTGCTCAGCTGGCTCTCAGGGAGGGAGAACCTTAAGAATATGTTTATCAGAACCATTGCATTGGCCTTTGAACATGCAGATTAGGGCTCAAACAGCAAGCCACTGTAGTAGCGACATTCATTCTGCTACTTGCATTCCGCTACTTCCACCAGCTGCAAAAATAGCAAAACAATGTTTGTTTCAACAGTTTCAATCTTCCACAATTTCCATTGGCACTGAGAAGTTGTGGAACAATGTTTGTTCCAACAGTTTCTGAGATTGTTCCAACAATTTCCGAATTAGTGGAATGCTGGTCGGAAAACTAAAGAAAGTCGCAGGCAATTCCAATATGGTGGAATGAAACAGCGGAGTGGAAAAAGGAGTTGCCACTTCACCCCTAATTTGCAGATGGCCATTATCCCTGCCTGTTGGGGTCCAGCGGTGGATCCTCGTCTTGGGATTTCTCCAGGCTCATGACGTAGAACGTACTCTGTTTGGGGTGTGAACAGATGTGATGCTGGCCCAGTTTGGTAGGGATGGGTGAATGCGGTTTGGAAGTTCAGAGTTCAGACTGAACTCGACCAGTTCGGTCGACTGAACTGAACTTACCGAACTCGATTTTCAAACCGAACTGAACCGAATTTCCGAACTCGGATCTGTTTGCCCATCCCTAAAAGATAATATTCAATTTAGTTTAATGGGGTTTGAATTTCCGAATTTTTTTTGGAAGTTGGGAGTTTGGACCAAACTCAAATAGTTCGGTTGACCAAACTGAACTTCCAAACTGAACCAAATTTCTGAACTGAACCGAACCGAACCAAATTTCCAAACTCGGTTCTGTTCGCCCATCCCTACAGTTTGGCCTGGGACTTGCCTCCGTTTTTAGGGATGTGGGAACAGAACGGGATTCGGATGTTTGACCATTCAGCCCAAAAACCTAGTTCATGTTTGTGGGTTTGGTCCAGCGGAGTTAGGTTCTGCCGAATGTTTGGTAGAGTTCAGACCTGCTGGGAAGCTTGGGGCGCTCCAAGGACCCCCAGAGGGACCCGGGGTCACATGGCAGGCCATCGGAAACCCAGCAGCAGCAGCAGCAGCAGCAGCAGAGACCAGGAAGGCTTGGTGCTTAGCACCCCGGATTGCCCGGGCAGGCAGGCTCAGTGCTTGGCCCCTGAGGTTGCCTGTGGCACTAAGGCTGGCCGTCTGAGACCCAGAATCAGCAGTAGCAGAGACCGGGAAGGCTTAGGGCTCAGTGGCTGGCCTGGAAGCTCTACTTGGCCAGGCATTTCAGACTGCCAGGCATCGGTGGAGCAGCGACAGACATTGGATTGCCCGGCAGCAGAACCCATGGCAGCAGCAGCAGCAGCAGCAGCAGACAGACAGACACCTTGATGAAAAGCAACTGTTCCACCAACTTGGACCCCAGTCTCATGTCCCCTGCCATAGAGAACACCCACTCACTGGGGACACTCGTTGGTGGGCAGGACAACAAACCCTTGGCCACTTTGGACAGGGCTGGCCACACGTCCCTCGGAGAGCTGTGTCGCCACCATATTCTGCCCCTCCCATCAGTGCTGTCAGTGGTGCAGCAGCAGCAGAAATGGAGAAGAGAATCAGGAGAGGCCAGTCTGTTGCCTGTGAGGCAGGCAATGGGGCACGTGACAGAGGTGGCAGCGGCCGTGCCAGCAGAGTGGCAGGCATCAGCAACAGCCCGCACCCATCACCATGCCCCAAACTGCACAAGCCTGATTTTGGAAGACAGGCTTCAGAGGCTCCCAGCAGTGGCATTAGGGATGTGGTTTGTTGTCACCTCCTGCCAGCGTCCTCCACTGCCATGCAGGGCACTGAGAGGCCTGCATTCCAGGAGGCTGCACCTGTCTCTGCTGTGGCTGCAGGAGCAGGTGCAGGTGCTTCGGGGTCAGATGCTCATCTTGGGCCACCAAAGTCCCCCAATATTGATGTGATCCCCAGCAGTCCAGGGCTGGTGGATCCCACCCCAGCTGCTAGAGGCAGGGCCCAATCCCCGGGCAATGGCAGTAGGGAGAGGAGCAGCAGCAGCAGCAGCAGCAGCAGTAGCAGTAGAAGCCATAGGGGCCACAGGGAGAGTTGCAGCAGCATGGGCAGTCGATCAGCTTCAGGGTCCCAGTACTCCCCTTCGTGGGACATATCTCAGATTGGGGAGAGTGAAGCAGATACTAGTTCTGTGGAGGAGATGTCCGGTGCTGTGGTGATGGCTGTTCCTCTGAGAGCTGTGTCACCACCATGTTCTGTCCCTCCCATCAGCGCTGTCAGTGGTGCAGCAGCAGCAGTCAGTTGAGGCCCAGAAGCACCATGGTGGAGTTGGGGTGGGGGCATCTGCCAAGTCCATCGGCACATAAGCACTGGGGAGAAAGCTGTCTTTCAACTGAAAGCCACGTGTATGTATATATATATATATATATATACACACACATGCACTACACTAACTCTAACTGCTTATTAACTATTCTAAACCTATGCAACTTAATTTAATACTATCTATTATCTATACAAAGGCCTAGTCCTACAAACACACTAAATATTAGAACTAAATCACTAAACACTATCTCTATAACTAAGATAACTCCGACATCTATCTATCTATCTAGCTAGGATGCGGGGGAAACACAAACAACACAGGGAGGGGTACAAAACTGAAATGAACCCTAAATCAATCTAATTCTAGTCTAAATAAATAAAAAAACAGGGGAAGGGACTCAGGGTTGGAATATATAGAGGGAGAGGGAAAGGATTCAGTGGAGGGGTTGGGAGGAAGAACACAGGGAGAGGTAAAAAAATAAAAATAACTCCTAAATCTATCTAATCTAAGGTAAATAAATGAAGTTAGGGAGGTAAATATGTGGGAACAGGTGAAAGAGGAGCAGGATGGGAATGGATTGTTAGGAAAGCAAACTGCTGGGAGACGGACACTTCTGGAAAGGATCATTGGCTAGCTCAGAAGGATTCAGAAGCGGGAGGGTAATAACTGATTTTATTTGCTGTGCCTGCCTTTCCACAAGCCCCATTGGCTCCATGCAGCCTAGCGGTGGCCAAATGCAGACAGCGAAGCCAGTGGTCAGAGGAAAAGAGAGATTGTGATTGGGCATGCAGGCTGCTATTCCAATCCTCTCCACTCCTGGCACTAGGAAGTCTGCTCCTCAGGTGCCCCCCTCCTCCTTGGGCTTGTTTACCCCGTTTTCCCCGCCCGAACTCATCCGAATGCACCCGAACGCAGCCGAACTGTTCAGGGGTTTGGGCGTTCAGTTCAGCTGTATGAACTGGCTGAGTTTGGGCCGAACACCGAACAGCCAAACAGCGTTCACACATCCCTATTCATTTTTGTTCTCCTGCTGCCAGATGTTGGCCAGCTACTGCCCCGCAATGGGTAGACAGCTGGCCTACGGCTGAAATGAGAATCAATTTGATTCTCTCAAGAATCTCATGAGAATCGACAAACAGCAAGACCGTACCAGGATCTTGCTAACTTTTCAAGATTCTCATGTGATTCTCACTAAAAAAAACCCAACTGTTTACGTGTAAAATGGCCACCAGGCTGTTTTGCGCATGCATGAGCTTTTCTATAAGGGGCAGTTGTTCTGCGTATGCACAAAATGGTGACTGTGAATGCAAAGAATGGCTGACATTTTCCAAAATGGCAGAGGTACTGCCAAAGCCATTTTGGAAAAGGGCTGCATATGTGCAGAACAGACACAGTAGTCATTGTGTGCATGTGCAGTTTTTCTCTTTCTTTTTTTTAAATTGAGGGGAAAAATGTCAATGTCTAGGCGCATCCCGGCGGTGGGGGAGTGGCCTCCCAGGGAGGCTCTGGAATGGGAAAAGTGGCGCACACACAGACGTCCTAAGTGATTGGGATCCAGATTTGCACCAACAGTCCAGGGGGCTCCCTGTCACTTGGGGAAAATGTCACTCTCACCTCTCCTGCACCTCCCATCCATACAAAGTGACAGTCAGCTGACCTCAGTTAGCTGTCACTTGGCACAGGTGGGAGGCGCTGAAGAGGGGGAAACGGCACCCGGACTTTGCAGAGTGACAGCCAGGTGGCTACGCAGCAACAGCCTCAGCTAGCTATCACTTTGCATGAGCACTCCCCTCTCTCCAGCATCTCCGAGCTGGGAGGTGTTGGAGAGGGGGGAGGAACGTCTGGACTTGCAGGGTGAGAAATACGCAGCTCTGCAGCAATGGCCCAGGCTGGCTGTAATTTTCCTTGAGCAGAGAGGAGTTCCCTCCATCCACAGTTTGACGGCAGCTCTTCCCGTGCCCAATTCTGCTGTGCCCAATTGGCCCAGGAGTCCTGTCCTGTGTGGACAGTTCCTCCTCGTGACGCCCTGGGGAGTGGAGGGACCTGTGCCATCAGCCCCATGCCCAGATTAAGGGTTGAGGGCTGTACGTTTGAACAGCCGTCCCCCCACAAGGAGTGGTGGCTGCAGTGGTTCGCCCCCAGGCTGGGGCAGGACCTCGCCACTGTCACTGTCAGGCTGTGTCTCTTCAGGGGAAAGCAGTAATGGTAAGAAGGAGAGGAAGGGAAATCCCAGAGCCAGAGGCTCCTCTGGTCCCATCCACCACCATCCCCCCCCCCCACACACACACACCTTGCTGCTGCCCTCTCCCTCCTTCTCATCTACTCCCCACTCTCAGATGGTGTGGTGTCTTGTGCCTGATGCGGGGAGGGATGGTTGAAGGGCAGAACAATCATGCCGTGATGCCTCCCACCCAAACAGGAATGAGATCCCCCAAGAGAGAAGACAGCACCCAGAAGTGAGGGAATGGGAGGGAGCGTGAGCTTGCACTGCTGGGGGGATGGATCCCTAGGTGTGTCTGTTAGGGGCCTACTCTCTGGTTGCACACCTGATCAGAATAGTGGGAGAAGAGGTTATGAATTATATAACCTGATGATCAGAAATATGCCATGATTTAAATAAAGAAGCAATATTCCAATTCTAATATGTATGATTGTCAACTAGTTGTGTTTGGTGTAATTTTAATAATTGGAAATACTAAGAACAATAATGTAAGAAAATTATGAATTGGAAATATTGTGTAAAAATTATAAAATATAACTTCATATGGGTCACAAAAGTATGCCTGAACCAGACATACTCAATTTAGCAAATCCATACTGGTAAATTTTCTGTAATAAAATCCATCTGTTGTGTGGCCAAGCTCTGGAACAAAGAAAGTGAATTGACCAGTGGGAGGCAGAGGTACAGATATTTTTACCTGCCAAGTAATAAAATACGCACTTCTTAGGAAGTGTGTGTTTGGGCCTTTTCACACAGACACTCTAACACTGATAAAATGGGTGTTACATTTTATTATACATGTTGCAGGGAACCCATAGCCCACACCAGCAGCCTTGTAACATGTATAATAAAATGTAACACCCATTTTATCAGTAGAGTGTCTGTGTGAAAAGGGCCCATGTGGTGGTGGGATCCAATTAGCATGAAGAAACAGAGTTGATACTGATGCTCATGAAAGAAGCGTTGACTTTTAAAAAGAAAAAGGAAATATTATTTTTGTTTTATTCTTGATCCTCTGGGATGAGAAAGTGTTATGGACTTTGACTAACATTTGAACTAAGGATGAGAAATATATCACAGGGATATTTTGAATGTGTGTCGCTTGTGTGATTTTTAACCTCATTTTTTGTAGTAACTGTCTATATCTCTGAATTAATTTCCCTTGTTCACTTTCATTTAAACTTGATTTCTTTTTATAAATTTTTCCTTTATCTTAAAGCTGGAGCATATGCCTTTGCAGAAACTAGCTACAGAATTCTAAAATGTTCTTCTGTTAGAAAAAGGCAAGTCTACCTACATACATTTCCTGTAATGAGAATATCCTAAATTGCAGATGAATAAGGGATTACATTTGTGAATCTGGCTTGGGGTCTTTGGGATGAACACAACCTCTTTTAAGAGTGGATAGAGAGATACTAGATTGCAAGAGCAGTACTAGCATAGGTGACCCATGGGGGGCTGGGCCAAAGGAGGAGGGAGTGGCATACATATTTTATTATAAATAAAATAAATAAATTAAATAAATTTTCAAAAGTCCTATAGAACTCCAGCCTAACCCCCACTCCTGTGTCCCCTACTATCAACGGTTACCAGTCACCTACATGCCAGCAGCCTGTGATTACTACAATTGGGGGAAAGGACTAGTCATGGCTGTGTTTGGAGGTGCAGTGGAGTCTCTGGGAAACCCAAAAACTGGTTATAGGGTATGAGCTCTCATTGCTTGGAGATGGGACCCAAGGGGTATGCCTAATTGGCTGATTGGGGACCTATTCTGGTTGTACACCTGGTCATAATATTTTCCCAGGACTGCTCTCAGGAGAGAGAACAGTGCCATTCTATCCCTTCCTTTAGGCTGAGTTAAATATAGATCTGGTGACATCCAAACAGTTTCAAGAAAAGTAGCAGGGGTTTTGTGTCAAAAGAAAGAATTCCCTTTTGGCAGAATGTATCTGTTTTCTCAGCAAAAGTCCATGAGAATTTTTTTTTACCCTAGAAATAATTTTTTTTTTTCTGCCCTCCTATAGCAGCCTTGTTTTTTCATTGAAAAACTGGGGAGAGAAGGAAATGTCCAAAAAGCCACACCCAAAACAAATCCAGAAATAAAAACAAAAACAAAAAAACCCTCCAGAAGTTTTAATGAAATAAATAAAATAAATGCAAGTGATATTTTCCAAGCAGCTCCTGTTATAAAGGCTCACCCTAGCCATGCATTAGGAATTATTATGATTAGAATACAAAATGATTGAGATAAATTAGAAAGACTGGAAGAAACAAAATGAGATTTAACAAAGACAAATGCAAAGTATTACAGACTGGAATGAAAAACCAAGTGCACAAGCATAAAATGAACAGGCTAGCAGCAGCTAGGAAGCAGCCCTGCAGAGCATCACTATAGACTGATTGGATGTTTTCACACAAGACACTCTCCACCCACTATCCACCCGCCTCCCACCCACTATACATGTTACAGGGCACCATAGGGCAACACTACAGCTCTGTAACATGTATAGTGGGTGCGTGGTGGGCGGGTAGTGGGCGGAGAGTGTCTTGTGTGAAAACGGCCATTATAGAATCACAAATTGAATGCGAGTCAATTATGGGTGTTAACAAATGTGATGGTGCCCCGCTTAGGCCTGCTTGAAACCACTTTGGCCTGTAGACCACTGTTCTATTTGTTGGGGGCCATCCAGATGTTTGGGCTGGAGTTCATTCAGGCATGTTGGCAGCTAGCCTGGGCTGAGACTTTGGGGTCACAACTTGGCCTGACTGCCAACACACTCATGGAATGGCCTGCCTGACCGGACATGTCTGGTAGTCTGCTCTTCTCAGCCTGGAGTGACCATTATGATGAGTGGCCATGGTGGCCATCGTTGGCTGTCACTGCCCATCATGGGGGGTGGGGGAGGAGGTTGCTGGGCACAGCATGGGGGGGGGTTCCCCCACCCCCAGTACCGGATGCATGAACGTTTGTTCCATAGCCAGACCCAGTCCTGACTTGGAAGCAAGCAGCTTCCTGGTCCAGATCAGTTTGTGACAGCGGCACTCTGCTGTTATGTATGTTATTACCCATAGGACTGAAACAATAATGAAATTCCTTCTTGCGAGAATCTCGCAACCCTGATGAAATCTCACGAGATTCTTGAGAATCCCCAAAATACCCCCCAAAAGGTCTGCACATGCACAAATGGCTGCAAATGCACAGAACTGTCCTGGCAGTTATTGTTGCATATGTGCAGACCATTTTTGTGTGTGGCTCTTTTGAGGTTCGTGAGAATCTCACAAGAATGCCTGAGAAGCCTACAGTTGAGATTTTGGGGAAGGGAGAAATCTCATTTCAGCCCTACCAATGTGACACTCTTGTAAAAGAGGCAAATACCCCTTGGCAGTGCATTAGCAGAAGCTTCATCTCCAAGACAAGGGGAAGCAGTGATGCCACTTTAGGCACTGGTGAAACCTCACCTGGAGTTAGGGTTGCCACATCTCTGGGGTTTCACCCAGAGTCTCCAGGGAATCCTCAATTTCTCTAGGTCAACCTGGGGCACCCCTGGTAACATAGAGAAACCAGAGATTTTTGTATGGTAGGGGCAGCAACATTAGCAAGGGGGTAGGCCATAGGTACTTTCCTGCCACATTTCTTTTTTGGTCCTGCCCTTATGGAGCATCATAAGCTTATGACACTCTGTAAGGAGTATGGGGTACTTCAGAAAGGGTCATGCCAGCTAGGGATGGGTGAACTTGACCAGTTCGGTCAACCGAACCAAACTTCCGAACCGAACCGAATTTCCAAACTGAACCGAACCGAATTTATGAACTCGGTTCTGTTCACCCATCCCTAATGCCAGGCCCTTTACTCTGCCCCTTTTCTAATGTAGCCCTGCCTCTGTGGACATCACATGACATTGTGATGTCATGATGCTCCATATGATGTCATTATGCTCCATAAGGGGAGGGGTTGCATCAGAAAGGGGCATGACAGCCCTTTTGCCCTGCTCCCACTGATGTGGACCTGTCTCCTCCGTGTGAAAGCCAAGAGAGGGTGAAAACAGACGTGACAGTGGTCCATGTTGGCCCACTGGCCCAGGATATACCTACACATTTGTTCTGTCCCTGTAAGATGTTCACCCGCGTATGCCCTGAGCCGTGCATCCGGCTGCTATGGGATGCATCCTCCAAAGAAGATGGGAGATGCATCCCAGGCTAAACTGAGCTAACAGGCATAGGCATGTCTGTTAGTTCTGACCAACCCCATTGTGAGGCTGTCCCCAAGATTTGGGGCCTCCACAAACCCGCAGAGCATCTGCATTAGGATGAGTGAGTGTGTCCCCAGTAGACCCCAAACCCGTTGGGCTTTAGGACCCCGTGGAATCCATGTCCAGTCAAACTGTTCCTCAGTTGAGGCAGTGAGGAGGGAGGAGCTGCAGTTACATGGCTCTGTTGATGGTTGGTTCTGAACTGGGGCTGAGAGCTGGGGCTGGTGAGGGAAGGAGCCTGTGAAGCAAGTGCCAGGTGGGGTGGGGGTGCGCAGGGAGTGGGAGGGGTTTGCAAAGCAGCAGCCACTGGGAGGCACTGGGTCTCCCCTCTGCAGCAGGACCAAGCAGAGGAGCAGCCACAGACCTACCTTCTCCTTCCCAGGCACCATGCAGCAGTCAACCCACCCTGCAGGAGCCACCCCAAGCCTCGCCCAGTACATGGGGGGAGAAAGGATAGTACAGGAGCCACAGCAAGGGGAGGAAGGTAGCAGAGGGGGGTCAGGGGCATTGTGGGGTGGGGTGGAGGGATATTACTGGGTGCACGGAGGAAGTGGGGCCAGGGGGAGGGACTGTCTGCTGAGAACCTATGGGAGAGTGTGGGGGACAGGGCACCTGTAGCAGGGGCTTCCCCTCTTGTGTTTATTGTGTTTGTAAGCAAACGCCAGACTGCTAACTGGACATCAGCCTGGGTTGTACCACTATTTGTGAGGGGGGGGATTTACCCTCCTAGGGGCCCTTTGAACATTAGTGCAAACTCCAAGGGCGGTATACAAGTTAGAAGTGGGGGTGCTTAAGGGGTTTGCTTAGAAAGAGAAGAATTCAATTCATACATTTGTTCAAACACTACACGGTGTTGCTAGACTCCAGAGTCTAAGGGGAAAAGGTAATTTAATTGACTTCCTCCCTCTCCCTCCCCACCCCCTGTGCAGCTCCTCTACCCCTAGTTCTGCCTCGCCTGGACCCCTGCCCAGCACCCAGGCCAGGATTTGGTCTGGTGGAGGTAGAACTGTGGTTCCCTGAAAGCTCCTTGGAGCGGTGCTAGCGCTGCTCCAAAGAGCTTTGATAAACTCCATGAGGGGAACCAGTCCTTTTGAATCGTATCCCCAGGAAGAATTGGATTCTTCGGATCAATATGATTGGTCCCATAATCAGACCAATCGTATTGATCTGATCCAAGTATTCCCATTTGTATTCTGCAATGAGGAACAAAACTGGGGGTGGGGTGAGCAATGGTGGAGCAAGATAAGGGGTGGTAGCAGAGTGGGATTTGTGGGGGCAACTCCATTTTTTGCACTTAGACCCATTTAAACATACCCCTAGCGCTCACCTGACCGACCAAACAGCTGATTGGGGGGGCTGAAGAATTTAACTTGGAGTTCTGAGAGGAGTGCCCCATCAGCTGTTTGGTGGGCTGGTGCATGGGCCAAACAGCTCATGCAGGGGTTCATGATCAGAGGACCTCTGGCCTGAAGCTGCTGCAGTTTAACACAAGGTCAGCTGCTAACAAATCATCCGCAATCTGGGAGTTGATCCTGGATTGTGCAGCTGATCTCATGTGTATCACAGAGACCTAGCTGGACATAGAATCGGGGCCTTTCTTGACTGACCGGTGCTGGCCAGGTACTCTGTGCAGCATCAGCTATGCCCAGAGGGATGGGGGCGCGAGGGGTGTAGCCATTGTTTTTTGGGATTCATGGTCTGTTAGGAGGTAACCAGAGAAGCTGATGTCGAGCTGTGAGGGTCTCCACCTTGTGATTGATTTGGCAGGAGACAGTTTGGGGGTGCTGCTGGTATACCATGCACCTACCTGTACAGCAGCATCCCTACATGCTCTGATGGAGCTGGTGTCAGAGGTGGTGTTGCGGTCCCCAATGATGATAGGCTTGGGAGACGTCAACATCCACGCTGACACCAGCCTCGATGGGGCAGAGTGTGAATTCATGGCCACCATGGCAACCATGGACCTGTTTCAAGTTGTCATCGGCATTACGGACACACCCTGGACCTAATCTTTTGCACTGGCCTTGAGGCAGTGGATCTGTTAGTGGGGGAGGTGTCATCAGAGCCCTTGTCATGGACAGATCATTACCTTCTGTGAACTTGTCTCCCAGCACATGTCTGCCCCCAGAAGGGTGCAGAACCAGTTTGGTTGGTTCGCCCCCGGAGTTTGATGGAACCAAAGAGGTTCCAGAATGCTCTTGGGGGAATTACCCTCTGATCTTGACGGCTGTCCGCTCGATGGCCATGTGGCTCTGTGGAACACCTTGTTGAATGAGACCATTGACCAGACAGCTCATAGATGTCTGCTCCCTCGGCATCGGCACCACAGGCTGCCATGGATTGTGGGGAGGCGACAGCTGAAGCAGGAAGGGCAGCAGTTGGAGCGATGGTGGTGTCAATCTTGTGCTGAAGCTGATCGATTGGGACATAGAGTCAGTTTATGGGCCTATGGTGTGGCTGTCAGGGCAACAAAAAAGGAGTTTTTTGCTACCCTGATAGCATCTGCGAAGTCTCGTCCAGCCAGCAGAGCTTTTCCAGATGGTGAGGGGGTTGGTCAGTGTGGCCTCCCACTGCCTGAAACTGGAATCTTCCAGTGCCCGCTGTGACATGTTTGTTGAGTACTTTGCAAATAAAATCGCTCGGATTCACCATGACTTCAACTCTGCACTTATAACAATAGTGTTACTAATAAATTATTGGGATCGAGATCGTCATAAAACACCACTCCAATGTGGTACAAAAACAAAACTTTATTGGAACGGCACACCTTGGTTTTCTATTCTTGGCAGGATTATACTACACACACAGTATTATACAGATAGTCCCCAGATAAAGATATCTTACGTGTCCTGTGACTGGCCATATCCTGGAAGCACGCAGGCTGATTCAGGGAAAAGACTGAGAGAGGGCCCTTTGGTGCTGGAGAGTAGAGCTGCTGGCGAGCGAAGACAAGTTGTGATCCGTGTGTGCAAGGTCTGGAAGGGAGTGAAACCACGTGATTCACCAACTGGTGACCACTAGCCTTCACCCAAAGTCATGTTGTATGACCAGGTTCTTTTATACAGTTCTGAGGTACAGGTCAGTAATAGCCAGATGCCATGTCATGGTGACATCACACAGTTCTTTAGCATATCAGAAGAACGTCTTCCTGGGAGGAAGGGCCCTTAGCATATTAACATCTGTATCTTTCCTTGATTGTTCTTTTCCTGGCCTGGAAGTCAGTAGCAGAGTTGCAAATGTCCCACTTATCTGTTCACAATGGGTTTCATTTGTCAACTCCAGTTGTTCAGCAGGAGACTTTGTTAAGCATGTGTGGCGGTGCCAGGAGAAGATACTTGTCTGGCTATGCCTTTGTTAGTATGCTGATGGGGCCTTATCCACATGTTGAGTCATCTCAGCTTGAATTCCATCACAATCTCAGGCCTGCTGGCTGTTCTGGACCATCTCTCTGCTCTTTGCCTTTGCTTGACCGAAGTTAGGTCTGGCTTCCTTTGTCCAGGCCAGGAGAACATAAGATATCAATAACACTATATTCTATTGCCACAATAGGAGAACCAGAGGTTATAGAGACCCTTTCTTGTCCAGTTTTGTGGGATCTGTTTCAGTGGATGGAACTGTTCTTGAATGGTTCCACTCCTTCCTAACTGGGAGAACTCAGTGAGTGATGCTCAGGGATTGTTCTTCATCTCCCTGGAACCTCTTGTGTGGAATCCTGCAGGGTTCCATTCTGTTCCCTCTCTTGTTCAAAGTGTATATGCATCCCCTGGGCGAGGTCGTGAGACAGTTTGGGGTGTGGTGTCATCAATATGCTGATGACACCAAGCTCTGCCTTTCTTTTTCATCCAACCCAGATCCAGCAGTCTCAGTGCTTACCTGATCTCTGACAGCTGTGGGGGATTGGATGAGGGTGAACTATCTGAAAGTAAATCCTGACAAGACAGAGGTAATGCTGATTGGGAAGGCAGTAGGTGTGCCATCCTCCATCATTGATGGGGTTCATCCCCCACTGGTCTCCCAGGTTCGAAGTCTGGGGTACCCCTCAATCCGCAGCTCCACCTGGATCTTCGGGCGGGAGCTATGGCGAGGAGTGCTTTTTGTCAGTTACATCTAGTATGGTAGCTTCAGCTTATGTCTCGGACTCCTACCTAGCCACTGTCATTCATCACCTCAAGACTAGACTATTGCAACATGCTCTACCCCTGGTGATGGTCCCAAGACTGCAGTTGGTGCAGAATGTGGCAGCCCATCTCCTTACTGGAACAGGTCACCGTGACCACATTACACCAGTGCTCCATGCTCTGCACTGGTTGCCCATAGGCTTCTGGGCCCGATTCAAGGTGTTGGTACTTACCTATAAAGCCCTAAATGGTCTAGGTCCCTCCTATCTGTGGAATCACTTCACTTTCCATGTCCTGGATCGACCCCTGTGGTCTGCCGGGAGCGCCCTTATTGATGTCACCCGGGTGGCCCGGGGGGCTACAATGGAGAGGGCGTTATCGGTGGCTGCACCTAGGCTGTGGAATTTCCTTCCAGTGAAGGCCCAGGTGGCCCCAGACCTCACCTCATTTCAACATCAGTGCAAGACTTGGCTGTTCCACCAGGCCTTTGGTGAGGGTGATGTGTGAGGGGTGGGTGAGGGAGGGTGGGGTCTTTTTCTATATTTTTATGCCACCCCCTTTTATTTGTATTATTTATTTTATGATTGTGATTTTTAATGATATTTTAATTTTTGTAAGCCACCTCGAGCTGCATAAGCAGGATTAAGCGGGTATAAATGATGGAATAAATAAATAAATATACCAGGCAACAGATTTGATTTCTCAAAGGGGTTTTATTATTTCTTATTTACCCCAATGCTCAGAGTAGCATGTTCCTTCAAAAGCCAGCCTCACTCCTTGGATGGTCTGAGGGCGAAAAGTGGGATGTGCTGGTGGAGATACTTATTCTCACTGTCCTGAGGCCTACAAAAAAACCAGACAGTGGTTAGGCTATGCAGTTAGTGTGCATCCCTACCTGTCATGCTGAGTGGGCTTGTATTAATATTCCTTGTGTTTTTCTAATCTGTCTGTTGTAGTCTCTTATTACTTCCTTTCTTAACGTTTGGGCTCTTTGAAGTGGGGACTATAATTTTCTCCTCTAGTGGCCAATACAATGGGGGTGGTGCTAACACTAATAGTAGTAATAGGTGAAGATCACAAACATTTATTCATCATTTATCCTTCTCATTAAGAGACGAAAGGTTTTATGGCTAATGCAGTAGATTGGGACTCAGGTAAACTGGGGTCATTTCCCAGATCTGCCACAGACTCCCTAAAGGAAGTAATTTAATCTCCCCACCTGTTCTTCATCTATAATGATGCCTCCTTTGTCTGTCTCATCTACTTACGTTGTAAGTAGGAGTGAAACAAGAATCAATTTTATTCTTGCAAAAATCTCATGAGAATCGAGAACCTTTAATGATATCTTGGGACAATCTCGATAATGGTGTGAGATCTCACTGAGAATCTCTTTAAAAAGAAAAAATGCATGTGCAAATGACTGCTGCGGCCGTTCTGCACATCCGTGGCCATTTTCCAAAATGGCGCTGAATGCATCACCACCATTTTGGAAAAGGGCAGCCACACATGTACAGAATGGCTGCCCTTTTCCAAAATGGCAGCAACACTGACAGCACCATTTTGGAAAAGGGCAGCACATGCGCAGAATGACCACAGTGGCCATTTTGCTCATGCACAGTTCTTTTTTCTTTTTAAATGAGATTTTCAGCGAGAATGGTGTTGAGAATGGTTGATTCTCAGCTTGTTCTCGAAAAGGAAAATCTTGCCAAGAGTCCAGTTCTCAAATATTGAGATCTCCTTTCAGCCCTAATTGTAAGCTCTTTTGGGTAGGACCCAGAACCTAGAACAGTGGGGCAAGCATCTTGGTTGAAGACGGTAGTCATTAACATTATCTTTTTGACATATAGGGAAACTCAGGTATAGCGTGGTCACTTGGCAAATTATGGAACCAGAAATGGAATCCAGTGGGTTTGAAATTTTCAGTGCACCACCAAATACTCTGCAGGGTGACTGAAGTCAGACTTGATGATGTTCCCTTTTCCGCTGCAGCTGATGGATGAGTAATTAAATAATTAATTATCGGTGTGCCACTGAGTTTTATGGCTGTGTTTATACCTCTTTTACTGGTGGAGGGAACATACTTTGCTTGTGCTGGTGCAGTCCTGAAGCAGATGGTGCATCTAACCCTCCTGCTTTGTGTGCACGTGTGTGCATGTGTCTCTGCTTTCTTCCTTTTACTTGTTTGCAATGAATTTACAAATCCTTTAAGTATGGAACACTGAGCCTTCCCCCAGGAAAGACAGATGGCAGAAGAAGCATTAGAAATACATTCAAAGCAGCTTTTTTCAGTTAATATCTATCTATATATATGTCTTCAAATGACTCATTTGTTCGACACTCCTGCCCTTCTCCTCTTGGTACTTTCACGGGTATGGTGTGCCTAAGAGCTTCATTTACACCACACAGGAAGTGTTAACAAGGTGCAAGTGACTGAGATAAACATATGCAAACTATTACAGCAGCAGGGAAGTGAAGTCACCTCCAGAGAGGGTTATTATTTCTCCCTTGTAACAGGGACACCCTAAGAAGCTCATTCAGACAACACCTCTCCTCCTTGGTTCCTTAGTCTTTTTGCCTTGCACTGTAGCAAAGCATCCAGTTAAGTCTCTTTCACATTTCCCCTGATGGGGAAACCAGCAAAGTACAGTCTGGCTACCCCATGGGGAGGAAGTGTTGTGTGGAGGTGCTTTTCGAAGCACAGCAGCAACCTGAAGTGAGCAGCTCTGACAAGCAACACTCCCTTCCCCTCTTGTAGTGAATGTTGTGCTAATTACCACAGCATCTAGTTTCCCCGCATTCCATTAGCGCACCCCTTGCATCCAGTGACAGAGAACAAGGAATCAGCAAGGGGTACAGAAAATGGAAGGATGAATTCACACAAATCTCAGGCCTTTTTTAAACGAAATGCACCCACTCATGCCCACGCAGTAGACATGGGTGGATGTATCCCATTTGGAAGAGGCGGTGGGTGGGCGTGTGCACTCCCATGAAACACACACCTCCACCCACCTCCATCCACCACACTCTCATGGATCAACCAGCAAAAATGCAGGTTGCTCCATACAGGCACATGGGTGGGGATGGGTGTGCACCTGTCTGCACACATACACCCCCGCACCACCATGAACATGAACTACTGATGGGGGAGTGGGGCGTCCATTTAAAAATTGCCTCAGAATCGGGGTTTGTGCCACTATCCTATCCACTCTATGAAATAATTTAGAGTCGTGTGCTTGGGTTTTGAGTGAAGCCAACTGATCCTGAGTTCAGAGGTCCTGATCCAACCCCTGAACTCTGTTTCCTACTATGAGCATTATCAATGAGACAATACCAACATCAGGTGAGTGTCCACCTGTTCATTTATTAGGTGTTTGTCCCCACCGGCCATGTGACCTCTACCCACCAGAACTTGCAGCACCCACTCACAGAAGGATCTTGAAGCATGTGGAGCCCACCATGTGGGCAAAGCCCCCTTCGCCCACTGTATGGAGGTGATGGGCATTTGTTGCCCCCCAGCAGAGCGAGGAGACAGGGAGAAGAGTGCAGCAGCAGGGAGGCATTTCTAGAATGCTCGCCACCAGAGAATATTAGGTTACTAGGCAACCAGCCCCGAAGTGCGCAGACGCAGAGGCACAGCACAGACAAACAAGAGCAGCCCCTCCCCCTTTTAGGAGGGGTTAGCGTTGCTCGGGGCTGCATGAGGCAGCATTCGAGTCGGAATCCGGGTGAAACAGCAGCAAACATGCTGCTGCTAATCTCCATCTCAGGGTATCAGAGCAGAGGCAGCTCCAGCAATGGGATGGGGCGAGCCAGGAAGAAAGGAGCAGCCGCGACAGGGAAGAGTGGAGCAGCATGACGGGAGCGGTGACTCACCACTGAGGAGCAACAGGATTGTGAGGTGGTGGGGGATGGGACGGCGGTTCCATCAAGGGCCGAACACCTAGCCCACTTGGCTGAGTGTGAGGTGCTATTGCTCACTTGCAGCCAGAAGCCCCCAGCTGGGGGCCTGGGTTGTTGAGCCAAAAGGGCATGCAGGGCCATTGGGGAACAAGGGACCCAAGGACAAGAGGAGTGGGGTGCCCGTGGCAGGGCACACTCCCCCACCATCTGTGGGTGCATCTGTGCATCGCGGGGGAAGGGTAGTGAACCCCCCAAGCAAGATACAGGGATGATGGGGCGGGGAGCAGGTCCAGCCCTAGACCAATCTCCACAAGGGGCCTGAGGGGCTGGGAACAAAGGGGGAACAAGAGGGCCTTGCCCCCATCGGGGTCTGCGGCTCAAGGGGAGCCCATGGCCGGGGAGATGCAAGAGTGCACGGGGGTTATGAGCAACAGTGGCCCGATAATTGATGCCTTGTACGAAGACCAGGCCCAAAGCATAGGGAAGGCCCAGAACCCTGGGCCCAGCACACAAGGACACCATTAAGGTGCAGGGTGGTTGGATAAAGGGGTTTAATGTGGGAGGCCCGATACCAGCAAAAGGCCCAAATACCAGGGCCCAGTGCACAAGCAAGGTGTATGGATGACTACAGGGTCCTCAGTATGGCACAATACCAATGCCAGGCGGCCTTGTTCACACACCCGGCAGTGCCATACAGAGGTGGGGAACAGGGCACCCGACAAGGTGGGAAGGGTGGGGAGTGGGGCCTCATCTTCCCGCAAGAACGAGGGGCCGCCAGCAACCAGGAGATGGCTGGAGGGGACAACCCAGCAGAGCGAGCCAGGAGATAGTGAAATGTGGCAGAGGATACAGGAACTGGAGTGTGAGCTGTGAGGGGATGGACAAGGGGACCCACTGGAGCACGAAGCAGGAGGTATGGAACCACAGGGACCCTGGAGTGAACACAGTCATGTTGAGTATGAGGGGGAAGGAGAAATGGCAATGGATTGCAGGGTGTTGGATGAATATGGCCACCAAGGTATGGAGAGCGAGGCAATGGTCCAAACCATGGGGGCTCTGAACTTCCAGATAGGGCCAGTTCCTTGTAGGCCAGCCTGCTTTGGCCCCTGCCATCGTGCTGCAGCAGAAGGGGCCTCAGCTAATGAAGGTGAATGGGGCAAGGGCATGGGTCATGCCATTAGGGGTTCCAGAAGGAACTCAAGGTGGGATGGACACGTTGGTGGATAAAGAGGGGGAGGGCCCCTCCTTAATGGGTGTGGTCGGGGCAACCGTGGGCACGGTAGTACCCATGGGAGCTAATGAACTTCCTGGAAAGGTGCACGTACAAGGGTCCCTCCCAGGGGGTGCAGTCGTAGCCCCAATAGGTCTGAGCAAAACCAGACTCCGGCAGAACAGGGGGCTAGTTGTGTGGCGGTAGATCAAGGGATTAGCCAAGCAATGGCTCCCCGCCCACCCGGGGGAACTATCCCAGTGGTAAGTGCCCCATTCGGGAACCATTTAGCCCAGGTGACAAAAGAAAACATTTGGCGAGGAGAGTACGTGGACCTGTACGGCCTCATGTTCAGTGATCCTATTGTGGATCATTCCAAGCAAGCAGAAGGGAAGGACAAAGAAAAATTTCTGCGCCCAAAGGCGGACTGGAATTAGGAAAATTGGACTTTGGCATTCACAGTGTATATGGCTGTAATCATGCAGGCAGACCTGAGGCAGGGATTGGAATTGCACAAGTACTCGGATGTTGTGTGACGTGCACACTAGACAGGACACCCAGGGGCGTGGCTGCGCTATGATGAAGCTTTTCGTCATAGGGCAGCAAATACACTGGGGCTCCATGGGATGTTCACGCACCTGACCTGTGGCTAGAGTGCATGATCGATGCAACCAGTGCCCCATGATCAGATAGCGGGCACCCGTTGGTCAGAGAGCACGTACCAAAATAATTGACCACAATAAAGTATGCATCATTTGATGTGGCGGTTGAAAAAGCTAAGGCTATGGGACGGGGTGCCCTACTGTCAGCGCGTCGGCTGCAGAATAGGAATGGCCAACGAAACAGTGACTGGGACGGAGCTGGGAGGCGGGGCTAATCCATGCTGCAGCGTGTTCTGGGTCCAGCTCCTCCCTCCTCCCTTGGCAATTGGGAACTCATGCAGGGCTTCAGGGCGGAGTGGCGCCCTGCCTGGAGCTCATTAGCTAATTAGGCAAGATTGCTATATATAGTACTGGCAGGGGCCATAAGCCTCTGCCAGTAATCACTTGTGAGAGACTGGCCCCTCTACTGCCTTGGAGATTTCTGTGTCAGGTTTTGGTTGTGCCTTGAGACTGTGAGCGATCCCTGTGTTTCCCCAACCCCCCTTTGGAGTGAGTCTGTGAGCGAGTGAGTATATTCTGTCTGTCTTGTTTGTCTCTGTGCAAAAGGAAGGTGAATCCCTGGTTTGGGTACTTCCTACCCCTTGTTCCTTATTTTCTAGTTCCTCCCTGCTATTCCTTATCAAGTCGTGTTCCTTCTGAGTGTGTACCCTATCCCCTCACTCCTCCCTTGTTTCCCATCCCCCTCCTGAGACACCCGCCTCCTGGGATTCCCCTTCCCCTTCCCCTCACGCCCCCCACCACGGTGCCCAGGGACCCTGAGTACTCCCCTGAGAATCTGGATCCCTTCCCTGGTGTTGTTTGTGCCTTTGGGGCAAGTGGCTTCCTCTCCCTGAGTCCCAATGATGACAAGGGTTGCTCTCTGATTCGGAGAGAAAGCCCACCTTCTACCCTGAGGGACATTGTATACCACCGAGGGAACCTAGTATTGAGAGGAGGTTGCCCCTTGTCTTTGTGGGGTTCAGTCCTTCTGACCCTTTCCTACCTTTCCGACCTCTATACCCCCCTCCCCGGTGACACCTACTGGCAAATTGTGACATTAAGTCAGTGGTCCGCTTGCTACCAGTGTATCCTGAGAGTTTCCACCTTCTGGGCTTTTCCTTCGAAGGGCAGTACTATTACAACTGGGTTATGCCAATGGGATGCTCGATATCCTGCTCTGCCTTTGAGAGATTCAGCTCACTCATTGAATGGATCTTTCAGCAGAGATTGCAGGCAGGAGATTTGACAAAATATCTCTATGACTTCTTGCTCATAGGCTGCCCCAATCAAAGGGACTGTGCTGAGGAGCTTTGCCTGTTCCAGGCAGTAGCTAAGGAGCTAGGTGTCCCCTTGGCCCTGGAAAAAACTGAGGGGCCTGCAACTAGGCTTACCTATCTGGGTATTGAGCTGGACACTGAGAATAGGTTGTCTAGATTACCAGGGGATAAGTTAGTGAGCATGAGAGAGAAGATCATGGAGTGTATGGCTGCGCGTAGGATTACTGTCCGCACCTTGCAATCCTTGGTTGGGATCCTTAATTTTGCATGTCGTGTCATAGCGCCAGGCAGGGCATTCCTATTGAGGTTGTATGGGAAACTAAAAGGGGAGCCCCACCAAATTATAGAATTCGAGTAATGGCGGGTATGAGACAAGATCTAGGGACATGGTTGACCTTCCTGGAGGGATTCAATGGGATCAGCTTCTGGAGGGAACAGTGGTTGCTTAAGGCTGACTTACAGGTTCACTCTGACGCTGCAGGGGGAGTGGGCTTTGGGGTTTATATTTGTGGGGTCTCGATGGTGTGCTGCACCATGGCTGGAAGCATGGCATCAGTCGGGGGCCACCAGGGATCTCACATTCCTAGAATTATTCCTGATAGTCATGGCAGTTTTGTTGCGGGCAGGACTATTTGCCAATCCCACCTTAATTTTCTGGTGCGATAACATGACGGTTGTCCATGTGGTAAGCACACTGTCTTCCTGCTCCCCCCGGGTTATGAATCTGGTGCGGACCATGGTGGGCGCATATCTGAAGGACGATATTTTGTTCACCGCCCACCATGTCCTGGGCACTGACAACAGTATAGCCGATGCCCTTTCTCGGTTTCAGATGGACCGATTCTGGGAAATGGCACCAGAGGCCAGAGAGTTAGCCAATCTATTGCCACCGGGAGTCTGGAATCTTGGGAACTAGAGCTGCCATCCATTGTCCAGGGATCTTTAGCACCCAGAACCCAAGCAGCCTACGGTAGGGCCTTCAAGGAATTTCAATGCTTCAGGGCAGAAAAATGCTGGGGTTTGGGGTTCCCAATTTTGGAAGTGGAGGTGATCCAATTTGCTATGGCCCTTAGGGGTAGAGAACTAGTGGCAGGCAGAATAGGGGGCAAAATAGCAGCCCTTAATTTCATGAACAGATTGAAAGGGTATCCCTTGTCAGACAAAGGTTTCTATATGAAGCATATGCTTGAAAGTTGGGCCAGAACATCAGAGGCTCCACCCATAATCAGGGCCCCAGTAACTACCTCCATATTGGTCCAACTGGTAAACTCCCTTCCGGGGGTATGTCGGGATTATTTTGAGGCCCAGCTGTTCAGAACTGCATATGTGTTATTATTATTATTATTAACAAACATTTATATAGCGCCAGCAGTGTACCTGGCACTTTACAAAGTAATAAAATAGACACGGTCCCTGCCCCTAGGGCTTACAATCTGAGAGACAGGAGCTGGGGGAGAGACTTAGGAAGGGGAACAGAGGGAGAGACAAGGGGTCTAACATTCATGAAGATGCGAGGTCTCAAGTGCACGTACTTGGCTTGGTTACGATGAGAATGACAGCAGGCAGGTCCATGTTGCAAGGATAAGGGTAAACCGATCGTAGGTATAGGAATAGTGGCTCAGCAGGATAAAGAGTCAGACAGAGCAGAGCGAAAGAGGTGAGTTTTAAGGAGAGATTTGAAGGTATGAAGGGAGGGGGCAAGGCGGATGTGGACAGGGAGGGAGTTCCAGGCATGGGGGGCAGCAAGTGAGAAGGGATGAAGGTGCTTAGGGGAGCAGGGAAGGCGTGGAAGGGTGAGAGAAGGGACAGAGGAGGAGCGAAGTGCAACGTTCTTTGGGGGGTTTAGAATCAGTGAGGTGGTGGCTGCCTCTGGCAGAGACATTGGTACAAAGGCGTTGAGGTTAGATGATTTAGAATGGGTTGCAGATAGCTTGAGGATACGCCTTCGACATTCAAAGACAGATGAAAGGGGTAGGGGACAAGTGGTAGAACTGTTTCCCAGCAGGGTGAAAGCCATCAGCCCATTGGCCCAGATGAAGGATTATTTGGCTATCCGCTCACAGAATCCTGGGGTTCTATTTATACACAGAAGGGGCAATCCCCTTACCAGTTACCAATTTGGTGCAGTATTGCGAATAGCACTGGTGGCTGTGGGTTTGTCGCCGGGGCAATTGGGGTCACATTCCTTCCAGATTGGGGCAGCAACAACAGCAGCAGTGGCCAGATTGCCAGAACGGGCTATCAAGGCAGTGGGGAGATGGCGTTCAGGTGCATATAAAAAGTATATCCGACCAGCACCTGAAATAACTGCTTGTGTTTTCCACTGGAATCTGAGCCCGACATGACACTGAGGCGAGTGGTGTGGATCGTGGGCCATAGCTTGGTTCGTGGGCCAGCAGAACTGCCATGACAACTGCCTGGGGATCACAATTGGATTTGGAACATTTAGCAACCATTAAATGGTTGGGAAAAAGTGGGACGTGCTGGCACCATTTGCTCCCGCTATTGAGAAGTCAAGGGAACATGAAACCACCTCAGATCTTAGTACTTCACTTGTGGGGAAATGACCTCACAACCCAGAAAGGGGTAAAATTATTAATAAGCGTTAAACAGGATTTATTGGTAGTTAAGCAATGGTTTCCAGGGGTACATTTGGTTGGGACTAGTTGGGTTCCTAGATTAACTTGGTCAAAAGCTCGCAAACTAGGAAAAGTAGATAGAACCCGGAAGAACCTCAGCAGAGAAATAACTAAGGGGTTAATAGGTTTAGGGGGATTGGCCATACAGCACGGGGGTTTAGTGCGTGACAGACCGGACCTGTACCTTGGAGCTGGAGTGCATTTACCCACTGCAGTTAATGAGGGTTACCTGAGGGCATTGGCCGGACACCTGAGAGGTGTGTTGAAGGAGTAGGCGGTGGGTGTCAAGGGGGTACTGTGTACCCCCCTTTTGTGGCAGGGGTCCCGTATGCTAGGATAGGATAAATAGGTAAGGTATAGGATCAAGAGTCATCTCCTTAAGAGATGGGGAAGTGGTACCCAGTGTCATGCGGGGCACAGCAGGCACTGGGGTCATGACCCTGGGAGGGGTGTCTTAGTGGGGTTGGGAAGGACATGTGCTGTCCTCAGACCATGCAGGGATTTACCTCCTTACTCACGCCCAAAGTTGGGGCTTGTTCGCCCCCTTATTCGGCCAGAGCCTGAGTGTTGTCGAAGGGGGGCATGTTAATGTTGATGGCCTGATTAAGGATGACACATCCTGATCAGAGCACAAGTTAATAAGATCAGTTACAGCTAGCATACTGGACCCAAATTGCTGTGCAATTTACCCATCGGCCTTATCGATTGAATAATTAAAGAGTGCGGCCAGTTTTTGAACCCAACCACTGTCTCCGTTTATTATTTGGGGGTGCGGCGACAAGGTGAGTTTATTTATTTATTTATTTATTTATTTTATTTATTTATTTCCTTATATTTATATGCTGCCCCCCATGCCTATGACATCTCGGGGCGGCTTCCAACATAATATAAAACAATTTTTTAACATAAAAAGTCTATAACATCTAAATTAAAACAAATTTAAAACACCCCCCACAGAAATTAAACCCCCCCCCCTCCAAAGGCCTGGGCGAACATCCAAGTCTTACAAATACATCGAAAGGCCAACAGGCCCGGGGCCAGGCGAGCCTCCTCCGGGAGGGAGTTCCATAACTGCGGCCCGGCCACCGAGAACGCCCTCTCCATTGTGGCCCACCGTCTTACATGGGGGACCTCCAGAAAGGCACTCCCAGTGGACCGAAGGGAATGCTGTGAGGCACGGAGGGTGAGGCAGTCCCCAAGATATGAGGGCCCAGACCGTGCAGGGCTTTGTAAATCAATACTAACACCTTGAATCTGGCTCGGTACGCTATAGGCAGCCAGTGCAGAGCGCGGAGCACCAGTGTTATGTGCTCACGCCACCCCGTCCCCATCAGGAGACAGGCTGCCGCATTCTGCACTAGCTGCAGCCTCCAAACCAGAAACAAGGGACGCCCCACGTAGAGCACGTTGCAGTAGTCTGGCCTCAAGGTGATGAAGGCATGGACGAGAGTGGCCAGATCGGGCCTGGAGAGGTAAGGTCGAAGCCCCCGTACCAGATACAGCTGGCGAAAGGCGGCTTTAGCCACTGCCTCCACCTGCCGATCCAGACGCAGGCCCGAATCCAAAACCACCCCCAGACTCCGAACCTGAAGAGCAACAGGCGGGCGAACCCCCCCTATCAGGGGGGCCAGCACCTCCCCCGCCCTTCCCACCACCATCACCTCCGTCTTATCGGGATTGAGCTTCAGTCTGCTCTGCCGCATCCAATCCGCCACGGCCTCCAAACATTGGGAGAGTAACGAGACAGCAGGACCTGGGTCAGTTGAAAACGAGAGGTACAGCTGAGTATCATCAGCATATTGGTGACATCGCACCCCGAACCCTCTCACGATCTCCCCCAGGGGCTGCATATACACATTGAACAACAGTGGAGACAGAATGGAACCCTGCGGAACGCTGCAGGTCAAGGCCCGGGGGCTAGATGTTTCAGCCCCCAGCACCACCCGCTGGCTTCTACCCGAGAGGAATGAGCGGAACCATCCAAGGACAGTCCCGTCCAGACCCCCCAAGTCTCGCAGCCGTCTCAACAGCAGCCCATGGTCCACGGTATCAAAAGCGGCCGAGAGATCTAGCAGGATCACAAAGGTCGAACATCCTGCGTCCATCTCCCGGCGGAGATCATCCACCAAGGCCACCAACGCCGTCTCAGTACCGTAGCCGGGGCGGAACCCAGATTGAAAAGGGTCAAGGAAACCGATGCTGTCCAAATGCGCCTGGAACTGCAGTGCCACTGCCTGTTCAATAACCTTCCCTAAAAAGGGAAGATTAGAGACAGGACAGTAACTGGCGAGTGCGTCCACATCCAAAGATAGATGGCTTCTTCAGCAGGGGGTGCACCACAGCCTCCTTGAGACTGGGTGACAATCTCCCCTGCTGAAGGGACGCGTTCACTACCCTCGCCAGCACCGTCCCCAAGGTCTCCCTGGAGGCTTTCACTAACCAGGACGAGCATGGATCTAGTTCACAACTAGTGGCTCTGACAGACCCCAGGACATTCACCGCATCAGCTGGCGTCACTTCTTGAAACTCATCCCAGAAAGATCGACCAGATGGTGCCTCCATAACATCACTTACTGCTTCCAATCTGGTGTCAAAGTTACTCTGGATCTGAGCGATCTTGTCTGAAAAGTCGGTGGCAAACTCTTCACAGCGGGCCTGGGACAAGTCCCCATCCAGACGGAGGGGGGCCGGACTGACCAGCCCCCGCACCACCTGGAACAGCTCCGCTGGATGCGACTTCGCAGATGCTATGAGGGAAGCAAAGAACTCCTTCTTTGCTGTCCTCACAGCCTCAACATAGGACCGCAAGTGGGTCCTATCGAGAAGTTGGTCAGATTCAGAGCGAGACCAATGCTAGTATCGTTCTAGTCTCCTACCTACCTGTTTCATACACCGCAGCCCCTCAGTAAACCAAGGGGCCCTGCGGTGACGAGACGGAGGGAGAAGATGTCTCGGAGTCACCCTGTCGATGGCTTCCCCCAACAAGATCTTTCAATGATGGACAAGCTTATCTACAGAGCGGTCATCCGTGTCTAAGGTTAACTCCCTCAAAGCCTCGTGGAACCGCTGCGGTTCCATCAGCCTCCGAGGGCGGAGCAACCTAACTGGTCCATTCCCCTTCTGGAGGAGGTGCGCTGAGAGGCTGGCCTGTAGGAGATAATGATCCGTCCATGACAAGGGTGTGACCCTCATATCCCCCATTAACGGATCACCCGCCTCAAGGCCAGAACAAAGATCGGGTCGAGAATATGTCCCCCCACATGGGTTGGGCAGTTGATCACTTGGGACAAGTCCATGGTTGCCATGGCGGCCATGAACTCACGCTCCGCTCCTACAAGGCCGGCATTGACATGGGTGTTGAAGTCCCCCAGGACCAAGGTCCTGGAGGAGTTCAGTGCCCCCTCTGAGGCCAGCTCTGCTAGAGTGGCAAGGGGTGCTGCTGGACAGGAAAGGGCCTGGTATACCAGCAGCACCCCAAGCTTGCCCCCAGCCAAATCAAACACCACATGGAGGGCCTCAATACCTGAAATCTCCTGATCTGGATATCTCCTAACTGGCCACCCCTCTCTAAAAATAATATCTACACTTTCCCTCCCCCAGCCCCCTGTGCGGGGCTGGTGCTAAACAGCATACCCAGCTGGAACGAGGTCCGCTTAACCTGGTCCTGCCCCCTCGTCCAGCCAGGTTTCTGTGATACATGTACGGTCTGCTGCCCCATCCAGGATCAAATCCTGGATCACTGGGGTCTTATTCACGACGGACCTTGCATTCAACAACAGCAGCCCTTTACAGGCGGACCTGACACATGTCTGTATTATGTCAATTAGGTTGCAAATGTGGTCTAATGTGAACCCACGTGTCTGTCCCACCAATTGTGCAATGAGGAAAAATGGCATTTGCATTAGGTTTGTTGTGCTAAACCTGTGAGTGTGGGCTGCCCATTTATTAGACTATACACGATAAACATGTGAGTGTGGGGCTGAGCAGACTGTACCCCCAAGCCAGTGATTCAGATCTGCTGCTCCCTGCTTCTCTCATTCCAGCCGCCTCTGCCAGAAGCCAGCAGTCACTGATCCACAGTAGCCTGCCACTCCTGGCTAACCCATCCCCAACTCCATGGCTAATGCCTCCCTATCCCCATTCCCAACCATCCCACTGACTAATGCCTCCTGAGCCCCATTCCGAACTCCTTTTCCAACCACCACCTCTGTGCTCCTCCCAAGACCACCCTCTCCCCTTGCCTTCTGTGCACCCCCTGCCCCCCAGCATCCTCTTCCCCACACCATCTGTACACCCTAGCACCCCTTCCTCTGTGCTTCCTCTTCAGTGCCCCTCCCCTCAGCCCCATAGCATTCCTGCCCTCTGTGCTCCTCCCAGCACCTCCCACCCTCGTCTCGGCGCCCCTCAGGACCTGCCCTCCCTGCTCCCCCATCAGCACCCTAACCTAACTCAGCCTCACACAAGCACCCACCTAAGTCCCATTCCCTCCTCCCCCAAACTCTTTCCCAGTGAGTACATTCAGGGGATGGTGAGCAGGGATAGGTGTGGGGAGCATAGAGGGTGGGGTGTTGGGGGCAAGGGATCAGGGAGAGCGTAGTGTTGGGGTTAGGTGGTGGGGGTGTTGAGGGGTGGCAGTGATTAAGTGGTGCATGCAGGATAGTGAAAGGGAAGGTCCATATCCTGGATCTGTGCTATGGATCTGTCCTCTCTCCTTGTGTGCATGCCCTAATCTCTTCTCTCTTCCTCTGAGCTCAGTCTTTCAGTGCTTGTGGAACTGGATACAGGGGTCAGATCCAGGAACTAGAAAAGGAAAAAATAAAAGCTACATACAGGGTGCACACTTTCCCCTGAACATAAGGTTCCCCACCCCTGCCCTAAAAACACACAAGCACACTACTGCCATCAGTCTCCCTCTCTCTCTCCCTCTGTTCAAGCTCGTCTCATCAACTGTCTCTCTGACATCTCTACCTGGATGTCTCAACGTCAACTCAAACTCAACATGGCTAAAAC
>QEPC01008356.1:167225-183908 GCA_003113815.1 Sphenodon punctatus | reverse complement strand
CCAGCTCTGCTAGAGCAGTAAGGGATGCTGCTGGACAGGAAGGGGCCCGGTATACCAGCAGCACCCCTAGCTTGCCCCCAGCCAAATCAAACACCACATGGAGGGCCTCAATACCTGCAATCTCCTGAACTGGATACCTCCTAACAGGCCAGTCCTCTCTAAAAATAATCACTACACAACCTCCCCTGCCATCCGTGCGGGGCTGATGCTGCATGGCATACCTGGCTGGAACGAGATTGGCCAATGTTGGTCTGGCCATCTCATCCAGCCAGGTCTCCATAATACATACAATGTCCACAGCCCCATCCGAGATTACATCCTGGACAATTGGGGCCTTGTTGACAATGGACCTCGCGTTTAGCAACAACAGCCCCCCACGTGTGGACCTTGGACCTGGCTCCTCCCTCCACCCAAGCGGGGGGATGGAAAGCTGCACCTCTCGCAGGCACCTAGGTCCCCTAGGGGCACGCGCCATCCAATATGGGGGAAACAAAGACATACGCACACTGAGGGAAATGCACAAAGGGGGATACAACCCCCCCCAGAGGGTGGGATGCACACCCAGAGGGAGGACACACATGGGTGACACACATACGAGGGACACACACAGGAGAACACAGAAACACGGGACACACAAACACAGAGGAGGACACATACACACACAGGGACACACACATGCACACAGAGGGGGACTCTCTATCTCTCTTTCTCACAGACACACACACACTGATGAGGAGACACGACACATGGGGAGATGCACACAAACACACACACACACACATGGACATGGGGGGGACAAACACAAACACATGTGGGACACACACAGAGGAACATCGGGGATATACACACAAACACACACACGGTGGGACAGACACGCACACACGCATGGGGGGACACACACTGGGACATGAGAGTACAAGGACACATAAACCGGGGGATAACACACACATGGTAGGACCCAGACAGGGGACACACTCATGGAGGGGACAAGGACACAAACGCACGCACACACACATGGACAGGGGAGGATACACATGGAGGTGCACACACACACACACACACAGAGGTGGATACACACACATGGACAGACACACACAATACAGACACATGGGGGACAGACACACAGGGACACACATACACACAGGGGGACGCCCACACAAATACACACAGAGGGGGACACACAGACATGGACATAGACACACACAGGGGATGCACACACACACACAATGGGGGACATGGACACACACACACAGAGCGGGGGGCACACAGACAAACACACAGGGGACACACAAATGGTAGGACACAGACACTCACAGAGGGGGACACACACACACACACACATGGAACATACACACGCGGGTACTTAGTGTGTCCCCCGTGTAGCCCGGGACACTTCTATCAAAAGGGCATTCTCGGTGGCCACACCTAGGCTGTGGAACTCCCTCCCAGTGGAGGCCCGGGTGGCCCTGGATCTCCCCTCCTTATGTCGTATGTGTAAAACCTGGTGGTTCCACCTGCTTTTTGGTGAGGGAGATTTATTTATTTATTTATTTATCTACCGTTGCTTATATACCACCTACAACCCTACTCACTGTACAGCGACTCAGGGCGGCCCACAACCAGCAAAACAATCAATTCAATTCAATTTTATTACGGCACGGGCTCTCGCCCTGGCCTAAACATGACAAAATATACATAACGTGACATAACATTTTGACAATAAAAGATAAAATAACCATAAAAAATGAGATTAATATAAGCCACAGGCTCTATAGACATTTCAAAATTCGGTTAAACTCTACTATCCTCGCACCCAATGCGAACCATTAGGCCCCTTGGGGAAAGAAATTACATTTAACTGCTCAAGGGTAACTCTCCCTCTCCTTCGCTAGCGCTAGTACCCTAAGGCTGTATTCAGTACAGGCCAAATATGAGCCTAACTTAACTCGTCCTCATGGATTGGCCCGACTAAGGTCAACCCCTAGATAATCAAAACTCCCATGTTACATACACCCACCCTTCAAACTTTAACTCTTGACCACCTTGATTAATTCTATAATATCTTAATTTGCGGCGATTGAGCTAAGGTATCGAGCCCTTCTCTAAATCCTGCCTTTTTTTTCCGACCAAATGAATAAAGGACGCAACTGCCAACACTGCATCCTTATTTGATAACCCCAGAAAAAAAACATAACAATTAGTTGTTTCGAAGGATTGGCCATTCGGCAAAAAAGGAGATAGCCAGACCTGCTTGAGAGACTCATAGTATGGGCAACTAGCTAATAAGTGCTCCACAGACTCTAATTCCCTTTTGTGGCATGAGCATAGCCTACGATCCTCTGGAATCTTCAAAAACCTTCCCTCCAAGACTGCAGTCCTACTTAACTGCCATCTCAGCAAGGTATAAGCTCTCCGTAGCTTAGAATTCGCTAATATATCCAAATAGGCTTCAAAGCAAAATCGCTCTTTGATTAAGCCCAGGGAAGGGGCCACCTTCCATTCCCTTACTCGGACCAAATCTTCCTGATGCGCTATATCCTCTATTCTAATCATTAGCTGTGCTCGGATAGCGGGTATCGCAACCCCACTGAAATGCAGGAAATAAAAACCCAGCCCTTTCAATAGCTTTTCTAATTGGAGAAGCCATGGGTATAGCCGTGTTCCCTGATATCCCAACTCCTCCTTTAGACATAAGAGGGGCAACGACTCCTCCTGCTGAACTAAGAGTCTTAGCCAATATCTTACTAGGTGCTTTCTAGCTAAGGATGCAATTGATAACCTATCCAGTTCGGCCCTAAGAATTGCCCCCGGAACACTACCTGGGACACCCAACAATCGCCTGAAAAAGGAATTCTGGACCCTCTCCAAAGTAATTGTTTCAGGAAACGCAATTGTATCTAAGCCAAATAACATCATTGGCAGAATCTTTGCGTCATACACTTTCAGAAAGGTAGAAATGGGCAGACCTCTAGACAGATAATAAGCCTTAGTCAAGGCCCGTACTGTTTGGGTGGCCTTTGCTGCCCTAGTCCTAATATGGTGGTTCCATGCGCCCCGATTAGACAGGGTAACTCCTAAGTAGGTGAAGGACCTCACTAGCCCTATTTGCCCAGCGCTTGTTTTCCAAAACGCTGGTAGCTTTCTTTTTCCTAGGACCATTATCTTTGTCTTCTGAGTATTTAAGCCCAATCCATTCTGGTGGCAGTATTTAATAAATAACTCCAAGGCCCTTTTGATACCTATTTCAGTTTAGGCAAACAAAACCGCATCATCAGCAAACTGAAGACACCCCAGGCCCCTCCCTGCCACAACTGGTGGGTGACTGTCCACACTTGCCAAGCACTTCGGGAACAAAACAATCAAATACAAAATATACACAAGTAAAAATAACACTAAAACTCAGAATAAAATCAACTTAATCCTTCCTTCCCTCATCCCCCTCACTGAATACCTGGTGAAAAAGCCAGGTCTTACATTGACTACGAAGCATAGAGAGGTCCTAAGAGAGTCAGATCTCTACTGGGAGGGAGTTCTAGAATCGCAGTGCAGCCACCGAGAATGCCCTTTCAAATGTGGCCCCCCGGGAAAACCAGATGACCTCTAGCAGGGCACCCCCAGAAGACTGTAGGAGCCAATAAAGAACATGGGGGGGAGGGGAAGGCGTTCCCACAGACAGACAGGGCCCAGGCCGTGTAGGGCTTTAAATGTTAAAACCAACACCTTGAAGTGAACCTGGAAGACTATAGGCAGTCAGTGCAGGGAGCGGAGCACCAGTGTATTGTGCTCCCAGCAGCCCATCCCTGACAGGAGGCAAGCCGCTGCATTCTGCACCAGTTGATGTCTCCAAATTGTTATCAAGGGTAGCCCCACATAGAGCGTTTTGGAGTAGTCAAGCCATGAGGTGATAAATGCATGTATGATGGTGGCAAGGTTGGGGCCAGAGATATACAGTCGAAGACGACAAACCAGATGTAACTTACTAAAGACACTCCTCACTACAGTCACCACCTGGGCATCCAGGCGGAGCTGTGAGTTGAGGAGAACCCCCATACTCTGACCTTGAGGGACCAGAGTTGGATACACCCCATCAATGATGGGTGCCTCCACATACACATCCTTAACCACTAGCATCACCTCCATCTTGTCAGGATTCAGCTTGAGGCGACTTGTCCTCATCCAATCGCTCACCGCAGTCAGGCACTAGGTAAGCACCAAGACTGCAGGGTCTGGGTCAGATGAAAACAAGAGGTATATCTGGGTGTCATCAGCATATTGATAACATACCACTCCAAATCCTCTCACGATCTCACTCAATGGCTGCATATATATATTGAACATGAGAGGGGACAGAATAGATCCCTGTGGGACTCCACATGTAAGATCCCAGGGGGAAGATGAGCTCTCCCCAAGGACCATACACTGAGTTCTACCAGCCAGGAATGAGCAGATCCATCCAAGAGCGCCCCCCCTCCAGCATAGTCCCACAGATGTGTCACCAACAACTCGTGTTCCACCATGTCAAATGCTGCTGACAGATCTAACATAATCAGGAGAGTGGACCTACCTCAATCCAATTGTCAGCGCAGATCATGGACCAAAGCCACAACTGCAGTCTCCGTACCATGGCCCAAATGAATTCCTGAATGTGAAGGATCCAGGAAACCAATCCGGTCTAGATGCCCTTGGAGCTGTTTGACCATTGTGTGTTCAATAGAGACAGGTTGATAGCTGGCCAGGGCATCAATGTCAAGAGATGGCTTCTTGAGCAGGGGCCATAACACAGCCTCCTTCAGGCACTCCACAACCCTGCCCTCCACCAGGGAGGCACTGACCACCCGAGCCAGCAACGTTCCCAGCATCTCCCAGCTGGCCTTAACCAACCAGTATGGACATGGATCAAGTTCACATGTTGTGGCCCACATAGCCCCCAGCATTTCCACCACATCGGAGGCCAATATCAGATCAAATTGATCCCCCCAAAATGGGCCAAGGCAGGGCACTTATAGTCTCAGGTACACTCCCTGCCTCAAACGCAGAATCAATGCAGTGGTGAATATGAGCAATTTTGTCAGCAAACAAAATCTATAAAATTGTCATAGTGAGCACTGAATGCCTCCAGTTCCAGGTGGAGGGAGGCCGGACTGACCAGCCCCTTCACCACCCAGAAAAGTTCAGCTGAAATAGATTTTGTGGATGATATGAGGGTAGCAAAGAAGGCCTTCATTGCTGCCCACACAGCTACAGCATAGGCTCTAAAAGCAGCTCTTTGTCGCAATCAGTTGGTTTCAGCACGGGTCCGATGCCACCGTTGTGCTAACCACCTCCCTTCTTGCTTCAGCAGATGCAGGTCATCTGTAAACCATGGAGCCCTGCATCACCTATGCATGGGAAGTGGACGTCTGGGTTTTGTCCGGTCGATGGCTTCAGTGTAGAAGTGTAGGGTGAGATGGAGGGAGGAGGAAGAGGTGGTTTGGGTTTTGTGCCTTCTCTTTATATTGTATTTTTTTGTTTTATCAATTTTATTTGTTTTAACATTGTAAGCCACCCCGTGCTGCTTGAAGCAGGAGGGGTGGGGTAGTAAATAAATAAATAAATAAATAACCGTTACAGCCCTAATTGTCCTTTCCAGCTATCTGGGTTTGACCTGATGTCTCCAGATTTTAATCCATTGACTCCAGGCTTCACAGGAAGCCCATATTTATTCATGTGAACCTGGGGCATTTGGACAACCTGGAGAAACTGGGGATGCATAAGGGTGGGACCATAATGGAAAGTCAGGCAACCTGTAAAACCTGGAGTACCCAACTCACCCCAGTTGTGTTTGGGCATCAATTGGTACCTGAACGTGACCCAAAAGGCTACCTGACTCCCCGGGCTGACTCACCTCGCTGCTGGGCTGCTCCTTTCCAGTTGCTGATCCCTGCTTGCTGCTTCCTGCTCCTTCCCAGCCTGCATGCTACTCAGCTGAGCTGAGTTGGGAACTTGCCTTCTCAGCTTTTTCTGAGCAGTGGGGGAGAGAAGCTTCTCCCAACCTTCATGCTCACCCCCTTTCCTAGGGAGACCCAAAATGGGGTGAGCGCAGGATCCATGTGCACCCCTGATATCGGTCCCCCTGGGAATAAGGGACCCATTAGGAGGTGCATGCAGCTGGAAAGAGGCTTCCTTGCTCCACTCCCCCCTCCCCACTCAGAAAAAGTTGAGCAGGGAAGTCCCTGGCTCAGCTGAGCAGTAGTGACCAGAACTGGAGCAGCAGAAGCCTAGCAGTGAGAAGAGTCATTCCAGGCAGGGAGCTACAGGTGCGTGGATCACCATCATAAGACAACCCAGGATGCCCTAGTAATTTATTTATTTATTTAAAATATTTTAAAATACCTGTATTTTCAGGCACTGGGCACCCAATAGGGGGGCCAGATACCCCATCGGGTGTCCACTGGGGTTGCCCAGAAATGCAGATATTCCCTGTGGGTAGCAAATGTTCTACCCACTGCAGATCTAGTCACAATGCTCCAAAGGGGTGTGGCCATTCTAAAAGGGAGCATGAGAGCCCCTCCCTCCACCACACACTTCTGGCATGGTCTCACCCACTTTGGGTCAAAGCTTGAGGGAAGGTGGCACTGTAGCACAGAGTAGTCCTACAGGGCTGCTGCCCCTTTAAGAGGGGTCTGAGTGTGCCAACCTTAGGGCTGAGTGTGTGCATGGGCGTGGTCAACCCAGCCTGTAGCTAGAGACCAGCCTGAGGTGGATACAGGCTGATAGAGAAGGAGAGGGAGTGCAGGACACTAACCCTTTAAGGGCAGATAGCCTGGAGAACTGGCCACACCCACTCCTCCTTCATAAGAGGCTGCAAACCAGAGAAGGTTTCAGTCTCTGCCCTCCTGGAGCCAGTCTGCAGGGGAGCTGTCTAGTTCTGAAGCCTTGCTCGGGAGAAGGCTGAGCCCTGGACTTAAGCAGAAAAGAAGCCTGAATGCCTGACCAGCCAGTCTGCACTCTCCAGGGTCCTGAAGACTTGAAGGAAAGGAAGCTGTGGACCCAGGTATTGGGAAGACTGTGTCCAGGAGGGAGCCTGTTGCCTGGGAAGGCTTGGAGTGAGCCAGGGACAGATGGACTGACTTTAATGGACTTTGGGGGGGTTTCTAATGTCTATGTGTATAGTGAAGAGACTGAGCTGGACCTGCAGGCGGATGAACTGGCAGACCAGAGATACAAAGAAACGTTGTATCACTGAATAAAGACTGAGCTAATTTCCCATATGTAATGTGTGCATTGCTGATTCCCCCGGACGTGACAGCCCAATGGGTTGATCCTGCAGGGACTTACCCCTGGGAACCGCGCCCTACTGCAGATACTCAATGGAGAGCTGGAGCTGGGGGTGAAATCTCTCGTGGGTAATGCCGAAACTCAGTTCTCGGTTTTCCTCAGGAAACACAGAGGACTGGTGCATTCGGAGTTCCAAGGAAGGGTCCCATAGCCTCGAGGCCTCCACTCTACTAAGACTATTATTACAACTTGTCCCTTTGGACATTTGCCTATTTAGAGAAGGAAAAACCTAGCCATTGCACTTTGGCTGGGTTGCCCAGTGAATTTTCTCTAAATGTGAGGTTAATTCCTCAAAGCTTCTCTGTTTTTTTTTTTTTTCAGGTTTGAGGCATTGGGGCTAATTTTGCACATGGGAGGGGGGCAAGAGCCCTGTGGGCTTTTTATTCCATATCACCTGATAGGCTGAGGGAATTAGAAGCCAGGGGCTTTTGCCTGTCTGCTGTCTGGCTGGGGAGGAAGCCAGCATTTGAAATTTACAAGCACTGACCATGCTTGTAAACTTTGAAGGGATTAATTGGGGCTTCCCTCTCTCAGCCTATCATTTGATAAGCCAGGGAGGAAAGAATCCCAAGGTTTTCCCAGTTGGTAGGCTGGGAGAGAAACCTCAGAATCTGCCCAAGTATTGTCTGACAGTTCCCCAACAGTTCAAGTGGCAGCCTGAACACTCCACTCCTTGGACCCTCCAAAATACTTGCAATTCCCACCCCCTATTCGGAACACCCCTACTCTCAGGTGACAGCAGGTACACTCAGAAGAGCTGTGTCTGATTCCTTGCTCTGCTGACAAGTGACTGGGTGACCTTGAGCAAGTCAGATTGAACCTCCCTATGTCAATTTCCGAATCTGAAAAATGTGTACAGCAATACACTTACTTGCTTTCAATGCTTTGTCAAGTGAAAATGAGCCCAGCATTATTACTACTCAGTTATTAGCATCCAGTCCACCACAAATAGCAGCATGTGCAAAAAAAAAAACCAAATCCCAAAATAGCAACACCAAAAACCTCTTTGTGTCTCTTGCAAATAATCTCCAAAGGGCAGAAGCAAGAGACCTGTGGGTTTCTGTGGGATGGAGACAAATCTGTGTTTTTTCTACTGGGGGACGGGTTGCCTGCTGTGTGGTTCTATATGCAGGAATAAATATCTACTCTGTGTCTGTTTTTTGCTCGGTCCTGCTACGTCCTTCCGGCCCCAACTCCCATGCTCATGTTCTGTCTGGAGTTGAATAAATACGTGCATGGCCAGAAATTGATTTTCTAAAATTATAACATGCACACAAAACCCAACATGTATAAAATACACCGGCACACAAGGAACAATTGAATTCTTTCCTGCCCAAAAATCAATTGTAAAAGAGCATGTAAAAATACAATGGCACTAAAACGCCAAATAATTAGGTGATTGTGCTAAACAAACATCTTATTTTAAAATGGCTCAGTGGTACATGGCTGCAAGACAAGATCTAATCATAACGAACCAGGAAATGTAACGTTTTTCTGGGTGAGCAAACAGAAATGCAGAAGTCATTGTACAGAAAGAGGGGGGAGAAAATGGCAAGGTTGGAATTGACAAGAGGAGAGAAGGAAGCAGCAGCACAGGAAGGAGTAATAATAATAACACACTGCCATCATTATTCCTGAGCGGAAAGTGCAGCAAAAAGAAAAGTCGGGGAATGGAATTAAATCAAACATGATTACCAAAGAAATGGAAAGGCCCTTTTGTTTTCATGAGACATGTTTTCGCTCAGAATGGGAACGGAGAAAACTGTGCAGGAGTTCAGTTGCTGAATACAGCAGTAATAAACAGAACTCAGAATTATCTCTCCAGGATAAAGTGGAGAGAAGCCTGTGTCTGGAGCGCCAGAAATCAGGACTGGTTTCTAGGGAATGGCAAACGTGGTTCTGAAGTTCGGAGTTCAGCCCGAACTCGGCCTGCTCGGACGACTGAACCCGAATCCGAACACGAACTGACCGAACCGAACTCAATTCCGAATGTCGAAATGACCGAACAGTTCGGTCAATTCGGATTGCGTTCGGGTGAGTTCAGGTGCCAAAAAATGTCATTGGAAGGTCAAATGTGACAGGGAGGGGTAGTCAGCTGAGGAACAGACTTCCAGGCACCAGGGGTGGAGAGGCTTTCAAGAAATAAAACTATCTGCCTCCCCCTTCCCAACACCTTCTGAGCTAGTCACTGTTCCTGAACAGCAGGCGTTTCAGAAGGCTCCCTCTCCCAGCATTTCCCATCTCCCCAATCCATTTCAATCCTCCTCCCATTTCACCTATTCAACCCATCTACCTCCATATTCTCATTCATTTATTTAGCTTAGCTTAGATAGATTTAGTGGTTATTTTTTTGTTTTTACCCCTCCCTGTGTTCCCTTCCCTGTGTTCAATCTTCCTTCCTTCCTCCCTCGCCCCTCCATTGAATCCCTTCCCTCTCCCATATATTCCATCCCAGATTCCCTTCCCTTACCCTGTTTTTTCATTTAGAGTAGGATTATTAGATTGTTTTAAGTTTCATTTCAGTTCTGTACTGAAGTGAAGCTTAAACCTTAAACTGAAACCTTGTGCTGTTTGTGATCCCACCCCATTCCATAGATAGATAGATAGATAGATATATCAATAGATCGATAGATTAGATAGTAGACAGTTGTAGGAGTTAGCTTAGTGACAGAGATAGCGTTAGTGATTTAGTTTTAGTGTTTGTAGGAGTAGGCCTGTGTACTTATTAGATAATCCATTTAGTTCATAGCATTTAGAACAGTTAATAGCTGTTAGATTTAGTGTAGATAGATAGATATAATATTAGATAAAAAATTTAAATTAAAAAAAACCATATAAAAAAAACCCAAATAAAAAATCAAAAAACCATATAAAAACAAAACAAAAAAACCCATATAAAAACATTTCCTGAATGGCTGAACCCGAACCGAACGGCTGAACCGAACGGCTGAACCTGAACCCGGCGAATGAACCAAACGGCCGAACCGAACGCACCAGAACCAAACGCCCATCCCTAATGATTTCTTCTTTCTTGGAGCTCTTGGAGATTCCTGGTGTGACTTTGAGCAAGTCACTTGTGGGTAACATTTTCACTACTGCCTTAGCTGCCTTCTGTGCTTAAATCTCATTGGTTTACAATGCAGGCCTGTTTCAGGAAAGTCATTCCAATTTGGAAAAAAATCCACAAAATTGGAATAGCATGTAAAAATTCCAGACCTAAATAATTTGTCAGTCAGAATTCCAACAGGACTATTTTGTGCATGTGCAATAGGCAATTTGTTCATCTGTTCGGTCCAAGTTCCAGTCTGACCAAACACTTCAAGCAATTTTGCTTTATTGTGCCCATAAGTGTTTGCGGAGCCAAGGCATTAGGGCATTTTTACATGAGCATGAAATTTGTTGGATACAGCAATCTGCTGTGATCGCAAGGACATAGCAATATCCCTGCAAGTGTTGATTACATGACCACCCATATTGCATGTGGAAAAAGTCATGTGGTACTTGTTCAGCTGCATTTACTCCATCATCACTGATAATGAGGTTGTAGAGAAACGGCAATATCCGATGAACCATAAACGTGGTTTGTAGAGTGGAGCACTTCTCCAGTCGCATGTATATCATATCAAAATGGCAATGGGAGGAAACGTAACTTCATGCAATCTCATGCAAATGACATTTACATTTTAATTAGTGTCTTTATGGCATGAGTTTTGGAAAGCACATTAATAAGCAACCAATATTGGGGTTTTAAAAACTGAGATTAAGACACGAGTCATTCACACATGAACTTAATTCATGGGTTTAATTGCCTGCTCGCAGGAGATATGTCTTGTGTAAAAATGCCCCTAGAAATCTATGGAAAGCCATGGGGAGGGGGAGTTAGATGCCTCAGTGCTATTCATGTCCCATCTTTGCAATGGGACAAATAAGGATTTCTTTGTCTACCATATCTATTTAGAATTAACATTTTTGGAGAGAAAGTGTTTCTTATTGTGGGTACCATTCTCTTGATGTTTTAGTGTCAATACTAGCAGTTACCAGGGGCAGGAGTCCCATTAAAGTAAATGGGACAATGGTTCTCTTAAGCACATTGCTAACAACAAGACCCCAACCAGCAAAGACCTCTATCAAAGCAGAGAGAATGGGCAGGGGGGAGGGATTCATCCTATCCCTACTCACTTCTTTACCTCCCATGTAAGGGAATTTGTCTTACATGGGGATTGAGCTTCTAATATAGGAGTCGTGTAAGTTATGGTGAATACAAACTGCACTCCAGGAAGTGAAAATATACTACTGCCCCCCAAAGCCCCAGCAAATTGTGTATATTAAGTTAAATATGTTAAGTTAAACATGCACATTTTGCTTCCCTGAATATTCAAACTGCTTTTTGACCCCATGCAAACTGCTCTCCAGCCCAAAAAAGGTTGCTGATTTGCATATTCCACCCATGGTACTGGTGCAAAACCATAACTGAACTGAGTATTTGTATCCAAAAATGATTTTTACATAATGTACTTTGGGTAAAAACAAATGTGACGCTGACTCTGTGACCCCAGGACTCACTCATATGTGTGGTCTCACACTGCCAAATCTTGGCCTGGGACTGCCCTGGGCTGCATTCTCCAAAAATTTCTAAGGACACAGCCAGTGCAAAGGGCCACCCACAAAGGGCAACATGGGCTAGCATGTTTTTTTGCCCCGTCATCTCTGTCTTGGGGCAGGGGGTCTCCATGGCTGTCCATCATGGCAGGGATGAGACACTGGGAGTCGGGTAGGGTTGGGGCCAGTCACCCACAAGTTTGCTGAGCTCCCTGCCCTACCCCAAGGTGTGCAGGCAGTGGGATGGCTCCCTGTTCCCAAGCACATTAGTTTGGTGTCCCCCATCTACCCAAGGAAGGGTGGCTGCTGTTTCCCAGGCTATGGATCTGCCGTGCCACCCACACATCTGTTTTTACCCTTTGTACCAATCAATTCCTTGGGAAACAGCTGGTGGGAGAACATGACCCATGGATAGCCACTCAAGTATGCAGCATCATAATCATCTGTACAACCGGCTACGTGATCACTAAAAAGTCCTCAGTTACAGAAGGTGATGAATTAGCACATGTTAATTGTTAGGTCTGGAAACACCCTGTGTGTACTTTTCATTATATTTAGGTTTACAGAAAATTAGAACTTTCGGGGTTTGGTAAATTTCAATTCCTGAAAACCCCACAATAAAGCAGAAGGAAAATACCTGAAATTTGAATGGCCATTATTGGAAAAATATAAATTTCTAGCCCCTATCAAAATTTATATGAAAAAACTATTAATTAATAATTATTATTTCTTATTAATTAATTATTATTATTATTATTATATTGTCTGAATAAAACTTTTTTCAGCTGGGAAACATCAGGCAGATCTGTTTACCTTTTGCTCTGCTGCCGCTTAGAGCTTAAATGGAGAGTTAATTCCATAACCATGGTTAATAACTGAAATTCCAGATAGCTAATCAATTAACCAATTGTGTAAAGCTCTCTGTAAAGCAGTGGTTAACTGATTATTCAAAATACGGATGTATACCACTTTAACATTACGACTTAACTGATTTATTGTGTAACCAATTACTGCATAACCAATTTACCATATCATTTCCAGTTAACTTTTGTCATTTCCAGTTTACTTCTGGACCAATAGTAAAGCTTCATGCAGAAGATTACAACCAGATATCCAATGGGAAATGGAGTTAGACATAAAAGCAGTGCCCAGGAGGTAGACAGGAAAAAAATTATTTGCAAATCGAACTAGCTGGTAACCATGGAATGGATGGGGAAATGGCAGCACAGTAACATGGTAAGGGGTGCAAAGTGATGATAATGCTGTTAACTGATTAATCAGTTTAACTGTTAAATAATAAACAAATACTGCTTGGAAAGGGTAACCAATAACGGTGCAAATCACTTACCGCAAATCCAACAGTTACTGATTACCACTGGCTACCAGCTGCGAGAGCTGGTATCCTTCCCTGCTGCCTGTTCTTTTCATTGGGATGTCACTACTGCTGTGAAATTGGCTATGATTGCACAAAGGACAATTATGACTTCAGGTGAGAAACAAACAGCATAAGCAGGTGGGAATCTTTTTTTAAAAATTCAGAAACTATTTTCATGCAAATAACCTTAGCAATAAAGAACAAGGGAAGGAAATGTAGGTATCTGGTGATAATTGCATCTAAATAGATTGGGTTTTGTGTGTGTGTATTTTTTTAAAATTGACAATAAACCAGCTGCTTTTAAAACTTTTCTGGGTTCCAGTCCTTAGCTGCTCTCACTACAAAGTTTTTCAGCTCTCACAATCAATGAGCATAGGAGCCCTTGGTAGGTTAGAGCCATTCATCTCTCTCAGTGGGTCATTTATCACATGCAGCTGGTGTGTGGAGTGGGGAGGGAAAACATGATTGAGCTGCTGCCTTCTCTCTTGAAAAGGTGCAGCTTGAGTTGTGATATACCCAAGCCACCCAGCTGAGAAACACCTACCTGGCCCAAAGCCTTTGCAGTGGAGTCAAGGCCTCTAGTAGAGGCTCCTAAACTATGGGTCATGACCCCATCTGAGGTCACGCCATCCGAGAATGTGGTAACGCTGAAATGAATATCCATGTTGAATATCATCCATCAATTTAACCTCATTAGAACTTTATCTACTGAAATGAGTAATGACCACTATTCAGATTCATCTTTGCTAGATATCGGTTTCAGGTTTTCGGATCATTTTTTCCATTATATGGTTATCCAGATATTTAGATATTTGGTTGTTTGGTTACTTCATTCCAGCTATTTGTGCATGTGCATAAATAAAAAATTAAGTAACCAAATATCCGGACAACCAAAAAACAGGATAAACAAACAGCCAAAAACCAAGAAATGGACATGCAAATATCTGTTTCAGTTGTGAATATCATTTGAATATTTGGAGGGTTATGCAAAAATGTGAATATAAAACCTGTTATTCATTTCAGCAGTAGAATGGGGCCATGATCCCAGCTGATACACATTGCTTTGCTTGCGATTGTTGCTGTTGAGAGTTATGGGATTATATTTAAATCTCAAAATCAGATCAAGCAGGCAAAAAAAACACGGGAATTACTGGCTACATGATCAAGACCAATGAAGGCTACAGGAATGATCCACTGATACCAATGACCTCTGGGGTAAATTGTGGCAGTCCGAGTGGGTGTTTTTAAATAAAGAAGGCGATGGGGGTGGGGTCTGGCGGCTGAGTGGCACTGCCGCAGAGCACCCACTCAGGCGGAGTGAGTGAGAAGCACTTCAAATGAGCGGCTCCAAGGCAGCTACCCTAACTTTGGTTGTCCCCTCACAGAGCACTCTGTATTTCCTGGCAGCGCTTGATGAGTGATCATGAGTGGGTGCTCTAAGGCTTGCATCTGCACAATGTCACCTTCAGATGGGTGGTTGGATGTGTGGCTCCTGGGTGGCCATGTGAGGTAACATCTCATTTAAAGACATCTGTGAGTGTGTGCGCACACACATATGCACACATATGTGTTCCTCCTTTTAAGTTCTGCTCACCCCTCTTTGTACTACAGTGCTGGTTTGCTAAGTAAATGCCTAATCCTGCCTCCACTGAATTCAGTAGCAAGATGTACATCATTGTGGTTGGGTGAAGGCTCAGAGCCTTTCTGGGTTGAGAGTCTTCAAGTCTCTCAGATTTTGAGAGGGGAGCCAACACTAAGCAGAATTTGGCCCTGTTTATCTCATACATTTGTTCTATTGGCTCAACCTTTGCTCTCATTATGCATTCAGGATCATTGCTCAGTGTCATCGAGAGATCAAAGTGCCAGATATAGAAATGCTGGTTTGGTGCTGGCCTGACAGGCTGCAGAGTAGAGGCAGCAAGAGGAGCAGTAGGCAGTGCTACCAGACAGTAGGCACTTTGCTACCCATGGGTAATACCTACAATTTTGGCAAGCTTAATGAGTGCCCGTTCAGTAACTGAGTTTGGAAACTGAAAACCTGAAATTCCAGGTGCTCCCTTATTGTGTTACCAACTCTATTTTGCCAATTAACTGATTATCGTGTTACCAATTTACAATTTTGGTTTTCCATCCAGTGTACCATTATTTTATTTGGGGGGGGGGAGGGATTTATCCATTGTTTGGCTACTCTGTTTTAGCCAATTGTGTTGTGTTTCAGTGGCACAGACAGAAATATCCAGAAAAGTGAAAATGCACTAAAATACTCAAATGGTAGTTTGGTAAAGTGGTACAGGTAACAGCAACTCGGTAACACATCAGGTGGTAAATGGGTATCTCATTTAACACCTGACAATACCAAGTTGGTTTAAGTACTGTGATGCCATTGAGTTTACCCATTTGCAAAGGTAACCATTTCAGTTCTGTTCAAGAGCATTCTGCTTTGTGGGAGCCCAGTCCAGCTTGGCATTGGCAAATGATGTACGTAAGGTGACCAGAGACCCAGAAGTGGGACAGTCCTGCATTGGGGACTGTCTACCTGTTGCCGTTGCAGGATGCTGAAATGCCCTGCTTTCTGCTGAGCACCTCTGAGCATGGGAAGGGTACCTCACCCCTTGCTACATGATTGCATCAGCCCAACATGAGCCTCAGCTTTTGGGATCCACCTGCCACTGCCAGAGCGGGCCTTACACAGGGACAACAGTAGGCCCCCAGTTCTTTGCTTTCAGAGACCCAGCAGTCTGGAAGTTCCCAACAGCAGCTTCAGGACACTGGGAACACCTGTGGGCAGAGGGGCCCACCACTTGCCCCCCTCAGTCTGGAAACCCCACCCACCTCATTCCCACCCTGACCCCATGCCCTCTCATGATCCCACAGCCTTGGCCCTGGCTACCAACCACCATGAATGGAAGCAGCAGAATCCATGATTCCCAAGCAGCTGTCTGAGCACCTGAGGCTCCTAGATTTGTAAACGTCCCAACAGTTCCTATTGAGGAGGGTGTCACAGAGAGTTACTGGACTATAGGTATAACAAATATGTAAAGCTAAAGGTTAAACATGTATGTAATGTTAAGAACTGGAAACTCACTTCATGGAATAATGTAATGTAAAACTGAGAGATGCAGACTTAATCCAGGAAATGGAGAGAGACAAAGACAAGGATGGATGTGCAATGTGGATTCACTGAAGACACCAGACATACCCCATGAAGTTGCAAATTAAGTTCTTCCTGGGCCTACTGCTGGTAAACAAGACTTCTCCAGAGCGGGAAAATCACACAAAGGGATTGCAGAGGTACTTAAGGAAACATCTTTGCTACCAGGACAGTTGACACTAGACTTGAGACAATGGGAATAGGGCTGTAGCGGAATGTCGCAGTGGTAGCTATTTCCGCC
>QEPC01008356.1:135791-157368 GCA_003113815.1 Sphenodon punctatus | reverse complement strand
GTGAAAAACAAACTCTTTGCCCTTTTAAGCTCCAGGGCATCTTTAGACATAACAAAGATTGTGTGTCAAAACCTCTAAGTACATGTTTGGTCGTTGTGTGTAAGCACCATAACAATCCCAACACCAATTTGGCCACCCGTTGAACACACAATGTGAACACCATTGCATCACAAGGACAATTTGCGTGTTCCAGCTGAACACGTGGCCAACGTTGTGTCTAATGATATTGTGTAGTGTGTTAGCAGGTACAACATGGGGAACAAGGTGGCAGCACTTGTGGACTGAGATAGGGTGGCAAGTAGAACACTGATTTGCCCTAAGGTGAACTGTGTGTCTAAGCAGTGCCATATGGTGAACACAGGGCCAAACTAGTGTTCATATCAAGGTCAAAACACACAATCAGATACCCATTGATGTTATGTCTAAAGACACCCTTATTGCCAAAGAAAGAAATTTGGCAAATTTCTCAGGAGCACTGAATTTGAATTCTGGTAACTGAACTCGATGGTAACTGAACTGAATGAGTTCAGTTCACAAATATAAAGTTTCAGATTAGTTCCAGCTCTAACATTATTCACTATGTCCCATTGTCTTTCATTATTTGTATTTATTATTGTCACTAATGTGAGACCCAGGGCTCCTTTGCATTAGGCCCTTAACAAACACACACAGCAAAAGGTGGCCGCCACTCACAATGGCTTCTGTGATTCCATGGGTACAGAGTTTTCAATTTCCAGAGGCAGGGGGCTGATGCCAGGCATGGTGGGAACAGACAGAGAGCAGGAGGGGAGCTTCCCTGCTCTTCCCCCTTGTACCTTAGCATCTGCTGGACTGTTTGTTACCTACTGTTTCCTGCTGTGTGTGTGGGAAATGTGTACCACATAGGGCAGGAAGCAGGCTCTGCCATCACTGTATCAACAGGGCAGGAGAAACAGGCAGTTGTGCCAGCACGAGGGGCAGCAAACACCCCCTCTGCATTGCCCACCCTGCTCTGGATGAGACTGCCAGTGCTCTCTGAGTCATGGCTCTGCTTCCTCCCTTGCTCATAACACACCAACACCGGTTCATTATCCTTTTCACCCCATGACTTCCTGGTGCCATAGTCACTTACTGCTTGAACTGTGTGGGCAACCTTACCCGTGACACTTTAGGGGGATGGGGTAGAGGAGGACCCTACCCTCGACACTTTAGGGGCATGCCCACCCCACCAGACCTTTCCAAGGGGGCACTAGCTCCAGACTCCACCTCCATGGTTCATTAGCTTCTTTCCTCATGCAAACCACCATGTAATTACATCCATCTCAGCTCTCTGATTCTGCCTGCTGGATCACAGAGTGATTTTTGCACATGCATACTATGTATGTTCTTCTACACATCCCCAGTGCCCAACCAGCCCAGCTTTCACAGGTGCCTCATGTACATTTGGACCTGTTGGCTGCAAAATGCAGACCTTCTCCCCCCCTCTCCTCTGTTTTGCTCCAGCTCATGAATCCTTGATTCTTCTCTATGCTCTTTTTTCATTCATTCATTTTCTTTCTTTCTTTTTTTATAAAAAAAAAGACAAGAAAGAGAACAATCAGTATTACATTAGATGAGGCTGAAGGCAACAGCGTGAGGCAGATCCACAGCACAAGGACACACAGACAGCAAGGAAGCACACACCCAGGGGAGCAGAGACATAATGGAGATGACAGAGCAAAAGGGCGGGGTTGACACAGAGAGGCAAGCAGCAGAACATGGAAGAAACAAAGGGTGAAGCCACAGAGTGGGGAGGCTACCATGCTTTAGGTAGTCTTACCCCACTCTTGGTAGCTGGGCTACGTGATGCAGTCTATCGTGTGGCTGGTGGCCACCAGATGTTCCCCCTGTCCCAGTGCAGGGAGAGCAGCTGGTTGCTATGCTTCACATTGTTGGGGAAAAGTCTGGGGACACGAAACATAGCAGCCTAACCCCAAATGGGGTAAGGCTGCCCAAGGTAGGCCAACTCTTGTGACGGGGAGCATGTGAGGTTGTTGTGCATGGCTCTCAGTCTAACCAGGCTTATTGGGGGGAGGGGGAGCCCAGAGGAGCAGGTGCACGTCCCTCTCCCCACCCTGACCCGTCTCCCCACCCTGACCCATCTTCTGGTAGGGCTGGTCTGCCGAGAGCATATTACACCAATGCTCCGCTCTCTGCACTGGCTGCTGGTGGTTTTCTGGGCCCGATTCAATGTGTTGGTTTTGGCCTATAAAGCCCTAAATGGCCTAGGCCTTATCTATCTGCAGGACCGCCTCACTCCCTGGGTGCTGGACAGACCCCTGCGGTCATCTGGGGGTGCCCTGCTCAAGGTCCCCCGAGTCTTCTGGGTGGTCATGCAGGAGAGGGCGTTCTTGGTGGCCGCACCATGACTGTGGAACTCCCTTCCAGTGGAGGCCCGGTTGGCCCCAGATCTCCCCTTTTTTTGGAGAAGTTGTAAGACCTGGCTGTTCTGCCAGACATTTGGCAGGGGAGATGGGTGAGGGGGTGTTGGGTAGGGGTTATTTTTCTTTTTGTCCTCCTTTTAGTTGTTTTTAAATTGTTGGTTTAATGTTTTGCAATGTTTTAATGTAATGTTTTGCAAATTGTAAGCTGCCCCGAGCTGCCTGTGACAGGAGGGGCAGGGTATCAAAATTCTAAAAATAAAATCAATCAATCAATAAATTAATTAATAACAACAATATAAAATAGCAATATAAAAACAAATACATATCTATTAAAGCTATTCAATCTGGAGTTAAAAGACTAAAGAAACAACAACCCTCCCCCCTCCCACTATCCCTCTCCCCCACCAAACACTTGGCAGAACAGCCAGGTCTTACAACAACAGTGGAAGGAGGGGAGATCTGGGGACAAATGGGCCTCCACAGGGAGGGAGTTCCACAGCCTCGGAGCGGCCACTGAGAATGCCCTTTCCATGGTCCCTGTTAAGTAAAATCTGGGGGACCTCAAGAAAGGCACCCCCGGCAGACCACAGGGACTGCTTCAGAACACGGAGGTGAGGTGGTCTCACAGGTAAATGGGGTGTAGGCCGTATAGGCCTTTATAGGTTAAAAACAACAGTTTGAATCAGGCCTGGAAGACAATAGGCAGCCAGTGCAGCGCACAGGTGATTGGGGGAGAGGGACATAGAGGAGCATGTGCAGGAGCTCTTTTGGGCCCCTCCTCCTCTGATCAGCTGTTTATCAGGGGCGGGGCATGCACACTCTTCTGGGCTCTATCAGCTGTTTGTCAGGTGGATCGAAGGGAGGGGGACAGCCTGCACTCTTCCTAGTCTCCCCTCTCCTCTGATCCATTAAGCTGACAGCTGATTGAGGCTGGGGAAAGGGGTCTAGGAGAAGGGCACACACTCTTACTGGGCTTCATTTCCCTACCAGATGTCAGGGGGGGGGGAATCCTGTGCTCTCCTCCACTCCCACCCCCTAACAGCTGCCTATAAGCAGCAGGCCCAATCCTGCACTTCAGCAGGAGTCAGAGCTTCCAGCCCCATGCAATGACAGCAGCTCCAACAGGGACCGGCTGACCCAGTTTCTCTGCCACCGTGTGACTGGCTCCCTGTGCGTGCCCCACAATGTAGCAGTGGTGATCATTAGGGCTGAAACAGAAATCCACTGCAGTAGCTGTTTCTGATGGAAAGAGTTCTTCCACAATGAGCAGCACGGTGTAATAGAGACGTTTGTTCTGCTATTTTCATTCTGCTACTTCCGCCAGCACTTTCCAACATGTGGTCATGGTGCAAAAGTAGCAGAACAATGTTTCTTCAGACACTTTCCAACACTTTCCGAGATTTTCCAAGGGAGAATACTAGAAAAAAATGTCTCTCTAGAGTAAGAGGTGATACACCTTAAATTAACTCACTGGGTATTGGTTGGAAACTAGCTACAGCAAGTTAAATCCTTTAGATATCTTGGGATCACTTTTCAGACAAATGGTAAATGGTCCTCCCATTATAAATTGGCAACATCGGCCATAGGGGGTGCACCATTGGATATTGCTAGACTATTTGCTCATTTTGGGAGATTGGAGCTGACCTGGGCTGTGCGTGCATTTAATGCTAAAGTCCAATCAAAATTTCTTTACAGTGCAGAACCATGGGCGGTCCCTTTCCCCAAAGATCTAAACTGCCCGCAAAATAATTTTTTACAAAACAGGGCTTGAAGGCCCGTGGGGGGGGATGGTACAGCTGAGAAGCAGACTCCCTGGGCAAGGGGTGGAGAGGCTTGGATTAGCAGCCAGCCTGCCAAATCACCATCCCTCTTTTCCTGAGTCCACTGGCTTCGCAGTCTGTGATTGGTCACGGACTAGGATGCACGGAGCCAATGGGGCTTGTGGTAAGGCGGGTGCAGCGGGTAACAAAAGTCATTGCCCTCCCCCCTTCCAACTCCTTCTGAGCTAGCAGGCGTTTTCAGAAGTCTCGCTCTCCCAGCAGTTTGTGTTCTTCCCAGCCATCCTCCTTCTATTTCACCCATTTCCACAAATTTACCTCAGTAGTTTCATTTATTTAGATTAGATTAGATAGATTTAGGTGTTATTTTTATTTTTTACCCCTCCCTGTGTTCTTTCTTCCTACCCTCCATTGAATCCTTCCCTCCTCCCTGTATATATTCCATCCCTGATTCCTTTCCCCTGTTTTTGGATTTATTTAGAGTAGCATTAGATTGATTTAGGTTTCATTTCAGTTTTGTACCCCTCCATGTGTTGTTTCTTGTGAGCTGTCTGTGTTTCCACTCCCAACCTCCAATCCCTGTGTGTGGATAGATAGATCCTAGATAGATGTAGGTGTTAGCTTAGTTATAGAGATATATAGAGATAGTGTGTAGTGATTCGGTTTTAATATTTTATAGTGGTTTGTAGGACTAGGCCTTTAATATTCCGTTTAGTTCCATAGGTTTTAGAATAGTTAATATCAGTTAGAGTCAGTGTAGCTATATATAATAGATTACAAATTTGAATAAATTATATATATATATAAATCTTCCTGTGCATTCTTTGGGTGGGAGAAATGGAGAAGGAAAGCAGGAGAGGCCGGTCTGCTGCCCGTAAGATGGGCAATGGGACACGTGGCAGAGGTGGCAGGGGCCATGCCAGCAGAGTGGCAGCAGGCATCAGCAGCAGCCTGAGCCCATCACCATGCCCCAAACTGCACAGTCCTGATTTTGGCAGTCAGGCTTCAGAGGCTTCCAGCAGTGGCACTAGGGGTGTGGTTTGGCAGTACCTCCTGCCAGCATCCTCCACTGCCACGCAGGGCACTGGAAGGCCGGCATGCCAGGAGGCTGCGGCTGTCTCTGCTGCAGTTGCAGGATCAGGTGCAGGTGCTTTGGGGTTGTATGTTCCTCCAGGGCCACGAATGTCCCCGACCCCAATTGTTGAGGTGATTCCCAGCAGTCCAGGGCCACCCCAGCTGCTAGAGGCAGGGCCTGATCCCCAGACAATGGCAGCAAGAAGAGGAGCAGTAGCAGCAACAGCAGCTATAGGGGGCACAAGAAGAATGGCAGCAGCATGGTGGTCAGCTGATCAACCTCAGGGTCCCAGTAATCCCTTTTGCAGGACATCAATCAGATTAGGGACAGCAAGGCAGACACTCGTCCCACGGAGGAGATGTCTGGTGCTGAGATGATGGCTGTCCCTCCAAGAGCTGTGTCACCCCCATGTTCTTCCTCTCCCAGCAGCGCTGTCAGAGGTGCATCACCTGGTGCAGGCCACAGGGGTGGCTGGCCCCCCAGGAAATTTGGGGAACTTCCCCCCATGCGCTGTGGGGAACCACGCCGCTGCTTTAAAAACAAAAACAAAAACAGTGTTTTTGCTTCTGACAGCAGCAGCAGCCTCTAACTTCAGAGGCTGCTGCTTCTGTCAGTGATCTCTATCTCCCTTCTGGGACCCACTCTCAGAGTTGCTCTGAGAGTGGGTCCTGGAAGGAAAAATAAAGGCTCAGTTGCTCAGCTGCCCAAACCGCATTTTCTATTGAAAACGCGATTTGGGCAGCTGAGCCCCTTAGTCCACAGCACGCATAGGGCATGTGCTGTGGACGGAGGGGCTAGCCTTTTCCATTGCGCCTAATGGGTGCAATGGAAACTCTCACCTGGGCGCTTGATACAAATGCCCAGGTGAGAAGCTTTGAGCGGGCGGCTGAGGCAGGGACCAGCACGCATGCATGTTGCTCCCTGCCTCGGTTGCACATACTAGAGACAAGGCTGGAAGCGCAGTGTTGAGTTCTCCCTCAAACTGCGCACTGCCAGCCTCAGCCGCTTCCCTGCCTCTGCTGCTCTCCCCCCTCCTCCATTCTGCTGCTCAGAGCAGTGGCGGGGGGGAGAGCGGCAAGACAGGGAACTCTTTTTTTTTTAAGCTTAAATTGCCCGTGCATCCTGGCTCTGAGGAGCAGGACATGTGGGCAATTTAAAACAAGCCAATCCCCACCCCCACCTCTGGCTGCAGCCCGGGCCATCAGGGACCTCCGGAGCAGCATCCAGGTAAGTGATCCCTCCCCCCCACTCCCACCCCAAGGGTCCCCCCACTCCCAAGGGTCCCCCCACCCTGCTCCCACCCACTCCCATCCCCAGGGTCCCCCCACCCCGAAGGGTCCCCCCACCCGGCTCCCATTCCCCAAGGATCCTCCCACCTCCTGAGGGTCTACTCGGGCCTATTGCCTCAGTACACTCCAGAGCAGTGGCAAGATTTGGAGTGGCCGTCTGGAACATCCGCCGCCCATTCTTTTCTGCCTCAAGTGCCCTGGTTTCTGGGGGGGCTCCGGTATAAGACCGAATGATAGTAGGATTAGATGCAAGATAATATGTCTAAGCTGGCTCCCACCTACTGTTCGGATTCCGAATATCATATTCGATGTATATTGTATGTTGTTTTACCCTTGTATCTATTGTTATGTCATTTGTTAAAGGGCTGTGCCCTGCAAATAAACTTCTTTTATCCTATCCTGAGGGTCCCCCACCCTGCCCCTGTAACTGTGCATCTGGCGAGCTTTAGCTGTGTTTGCAATGTTGGAAATGGGGTGCTTTTTCAATTGTGAGATGTAAATGTGAGTCTGGCAAGCTTTAGCTGTGTTCACAATGCTGGAAATGGGGTGCTTTTTAAATCATGAGATATAACGGTGAGTCTGGTGATTCATGGGCCTTGAAATCCCCCTCCCCCCCAATGCACACACACACACACACGTGCACGCGTGCGCAGCAGACGACAAGAATACTGCTTCAGAAGGGACTTCTGAAACAGGAATTGGGGTTCCTCCAACAACATACAAGCAGAAAGTCCCTTCTTTCTGAATCAGATGGAGTCGGACTCCCCAGTTTAAATTTCCCCCCCACCCCCATTGGTAGCAAATCCCCAGAGGCCACCTGTCCTGGCTTGGTTTCCCTCCCCTGCCCTGGGTGCCCCCTGCCGGCTGACACATGCCCCCTCCTCCCCTCCACCGCCTCCGCTTCCGGGCTCACGCTGCAGCAGCAGCAGCAATCGGACTAGGAGATAAAGCTGTTTGTTTACAAACAGCTCCTCCCCACGTGCCGATCAGAAGGTTGTAGCCTTGTACAGAAGGTTTTTCGAGATGGCACCTAACATTGCTCCAACACCCCGGAATAAGGCAACACACACTGAGAAAACTCAGGTTAAAGGCCACACATTTATTAACTCGTTTACCAAGTTGGTGAGGGGGTATACTCCCTCCCGGGCCCCTTATACTAAATTTGGTATTAAAATACTTAAACTTAACTTAAAATTAACTCAATGGCCTGATGTCCCTCGGTACCGCTGACTTTGTGTGCACTAGGTCACTCTCACTTCAGCCCAAGGCTAAACAACAAGGAATCAAAATATTATTGATTTAATGGTCTCATTGTAGAGGTTAGGAATTTATTTTGGGTTACTGACTAAGGATGTAAGCCATGGGAAGCCTTTATTGTCTTTTTACGTTCAGCTACAGCCTCCATTTTTATTTTATTTCAAACTATTTGATGGACCTTAGCAGCCTCATTCCAGAGGTTAGAAAGTCCCTCCTGATCTTTTGACTATGGGGGTTAATCCTCACGAGGCAGTGAAATGGATAGTGATGTATTTTTTTCCCTTTTGTAATTGTTTTGTTTGCCTTGCTTTTTCTATGTTGCTGTATATGTCAACAATGACCTAAGATCACGTCTTTCTAATAATAATAAATTGAAACTTGAATCGCTCACTTCAGCCATCTGGCTGATCGGGGAGGGGTCACCCTCTAGTAACCAAAGTAGGAGGGAGGTGGAGGCTTCCTTACGGGGCCGTCCCTGTCCTCGTCCATATAGCTCGCCCCTCCCTCCTAAGCTGGGGTTTAAGCCGGCCCTCCTTGCCTTGGCTTAACCCTTTGCTCCATCTCTTAAGGAGATGCCTTCGCACACCCACTAACTTAACTACTATGCATAACAATAGGTTTACAAAAGCCCTGGGCCCCTGCCACCACAAACTCCAGCAATTTTCTTTGTTGGTTTGTACCCCCAACCCCAATCTCAGCACCATTGAGCCAGCCAGCACTTCAACGCGGCCAAGTATAGGTTCAAGTCTTCGTCTGACACGTGCACCCCATCAGATCAAAACAATTCCAGCCTAGAAAAATGGATGTCTTTCTAGAAACTTTCCCATTTCTTTATTGATCTTGCGGAGGACCTGGTCCACCTTGCCCGGATGGACCGCGTTCGTCCACGTAATCTGTTCCAGCATGTCGGACCAAACCAGGAGGGTGGAAGGCAACAATCAGGCTATCTCAGCCCAATCCCACTTCATCCTTACCACCTGCTCCATGCCCGACATCTGTGGGATGTTGTTCTCCCCCAGGTGGATTACCAGAATGTGCGGGTGCCACCCTCTGGCTGCCTCGTGAATGAGCGGCATGAGCTGCTCCCCTCTCATGCCCCTTCTCGCCCTCCACACTACCTCGGCCCTGTCTCCCAGACCCATCTGTGTGCCCCAGTGAGACTTCCCGGCCGCTCGTCCTGCCCAGAAAATGTTGCTGTGCCCCGTCATGCAAATCAGCTTTCATTGATCCTTCATGCTGGGGCCTGCAACTGAAAGAAGACAGGGGCGAGTTAGCGGGCGATATAATTATTGTGTGGATCCCCGCACATAGGTGCGGAATGTGGCTGACCTCCATCTACCCAACCTTCTTATCTCGCTATCAGACATCCCCAACTCTGCTGCATAGGTTGCCACTCCAATTCTAAATGAGTNCCCACTCCCATCCCCAGGGTCCCCCCACCCCGAAGGGTCCCCCCACCCGGCTCCCATTCCCCAAGGATCCTCCCACCTCCTGAGGGTCTACTCGGGCCTATTGCCTCAGTACACTCCAGAGCAGTGGCAAGATTTGGAGTGGCCGTCTGGAACATCCGCCGCCCATTCTTTTCTGCCTCAAGTGCCCTGGTTTCTGGGGGGGCTCCGGTATAAGACCGAATGATAGTAGGATTAGATGCAAGATAATATGTCTAAGCTGGCTCCCACCTACTGTTCGGATTCCGAATATCATATTCGATGTATATTGTATGTTGTTTTACCCTTGTATCTATTGTTATGTCATTTGTTAAAGGGCTGTGCCCTGCAAATAAACTTCTTTTATCCTATCCTGAGGGTCCCCCACCCTGCCCCTGTAACTGTGCATCTGGCGAGCTTTAGCTGTGTTTGCAATGTTGGAAATGGGGTGCTTTTTCAATTGTGAGATGTAAATGTGAGTCTGGCAAGCTTTAGCTGTGTTCACAATGCTGGAAATGGGGTGCTTTTTAAATCATGAGATATAACGGTGAGTCTGGTGATTCATGGGCCTTGAAATCCCCCTCCCCCCCAATGCACACACACACACACACGTGCACGCGCGCGCAGCAGATGACAAGAATACTGCTTCAGAAGGGACTTCTGAAACAGGAATTGGGGTTCCTCCAACAACATACAAGCAGAAAGTCCCTTCTTTCTGAATCAGATGGAGTCGGACTCCCCAGTTTAAATTTCCCCCCCACCCCCATTGGTAGCAAATCCCCAGAGGCCACCTGTCCTGGCTTGGTTTCCCTCCCCTGCCCTGGGTGCCCCCTGCCGGCTGACACATGCCCCCTCCTCCCCTCCACCGCCTCCGCTTCCGGGCTCACGCTGCAGCAGCAGCAGCAATCGGACTAGGAGATAAAGCTGTTTGTTTACAAACAGCTCCTCCCCACGTGCCGATCAGAAGGTTGTAGCCTTGTACAGAAGGTTTTTCGAGATGGCACCTAACATTGCTCCAACACCCCGGAATAAGGCAACACACACTGAGAAAACTCAGGTTAAAGGCCACACATTTATTAACTCGTTTACCAAGTTGGTGAGGGGGTATACTCCCTCCCGGGCCCCTTATACTAAATTTGGTATTAAAATACTTAAACTTAACTTAAAATTAACTCAATGGCCTGATGTCCCTCGGTACCGCTGACTTTGTGTGCACTAGGTCACTCTCACTTCAGCCCAAGGCTAAACAACAAGGAATCAAAATATTATTGATTTAATGGTCTCATTGTAGAGGTTAGGAATTTATTTTGGGTTACTGACTAAGGATGTAAGCCATTGGAAGCCTTTATTGTCTTTTTACGTTCAGCTACAGCCTTCATTTTTATTTTATTTCAAACTATTTTATGGACCTTAGCAGCCTCATTCCAGAGGTTAGAAAGTCCCTCCTGATCTTTTGACTATGGGGGTTAATCCTCACGAGGCAGTGAAATGGATAGTGATGTATTTTTTTCCCTTTTGTAATTGTTTTGTTTGCCTTGCTTTTTCTATGTTGCTGTATATGTCAACAATGACCTAAGATCACGTCTTTCTAATAATAATAAATTGAAACTTGAATCGCTCACTTCAGCCATCTGGCTGATCGGGGAGGGGTCACCCTCTAGTAACCAAAGTAGGAGGGAGGTGGAGGCTTCCTTACGGGGCCGTCCCTGTCCTCGTCCATATAGCTCGCCCCTCCCTCCTAAGCTGGGGTTTAAGCCGGCCCTCCTTGCCTTGGCTTAACACTTTGCTCCATCTCTTAAGGAGATGCCTTCGCACACCCACTAACTTAACTACTATGCATAACAATAGGTTTACAAAAGCCCTGGGCCCCTGCCACCACAAACTCCAGCAATTTTCTTTGTTGGTTTGTACCCCCAACCCCAATCTCAGCACCATTGAGCCAGCCAGCACTTCAACGCGGCCAAGTATAGGTTCAAGTCTTCGTCTGACACGTGCACCCCATCAGATCAAAACAATTCCAGCCTAGAAAAATGGATGTCTTTCTAGAAACTTTCCCATTTCTTTATTGATCTTGCGGAGGACCTGGTCCACCTTGCCCGGATGGACCGCGTTCGTCCACGTAATCTGTTCCAGCATGTCGGACCAAACCAGGAGGGTGGAAGGCAACAATCAGGCTATCTCAGCCCAATCCCACTTCATCCTTACCACCTGCTCCATGCCCGACATCTGTGGGATGTTGTTCTCCCCCAGGTGGATTACCAGAATGTGCGGGTGCCACCCTCTGGCTGCCTCGTGAATGAGCGGCATGAGCTGCTCCCCTCTCATGCCCCTTCTCGCCCTCCACACTACCTCGGCCCTGTCTCCCAGACCCATCTGTGTGCCCCAGTGAGACTTCCCGGCCGCTCGTCCTGCCCAGAAAATGTTGCTGTGCCCCGTCATGCAAATCAGCTTTCATTGATCCTTCATGCTGGGGCCTGCAACTGAAAGAAGACAGGGGCGAGTTAGCGGGCGATATAATTATTGTGTGGATCCCCGCACATAGGTGCGGAATGTGGCTGACCTCCATCTACCCAACCTTCTTATCTCGCTATCAGACATCCCCAACTCTGCTGCATAGGTTGCCACTCCAATTCTAAATGAGTCAGATGCATACCCATGGACAGGCAAATTCGCCACCGTCAGCGCCTTCTGCAGTACCACTGAGAATTGGTAGTGAGTTACCGCTGTGCCATTCATGTGGACAAGAAATGGGCCAGCCACTGACGGGCGTATTCCCATATACCGCCTCACCGTCGCGACAGGGCATAGCTCCGGGTCCGCGGCTCTCCGAAGCTTTATGTTAATACCCTGTTCCATGCTGATCTGTCTTTGATGCCCACAGCCTAATATCCAGAGATCCCTCCCCCAGTGATATGTCCTTGATGCTAACTACCCTGTGTGCCTTGTCCCTTTTGGAAGCTGCCACTAACTCGGATACTCAAAAATCCCCAAAGAAAGCCATTTAAAAGGCTGCATCGAAAAGAGCGGTCTCGAACTCACCTGTAGCTATCCTCCTTACCCCTGCTGAAATCACCCTCAGTATCTCCAGGAAGATAGGCTGCCTGATGTCTCGAGTCGGGCCCTTCTCCCTTGCTTAAGACTCTTAACAATTTCTTGGCAAAGAAACCTTGATCAGGTGGGGGTGCCCTGCCATCCTGCTGGTGAAGGAAATTGCGGCCAGTTTGAACCAAATAGTGGAAGGGGACAAGCCTTGAGAATTCAGCTCGAGAGAAAACTGCAGTTCCTGAGCTTCTGTGATGGGAAAACCCAGGTGCCACCACTTCCTTGGCCTGAACCCTTGGAATTCAGAAAAAGCCCTTTGGTAAGCCCTCCAAGTGGTAGGTGCTAGCACCCCTTGAACTGCCTTGAATACCTGAAACATCCAATGTTCCACATTCCCGGTGGCACTACCTTGGGTTCCAGGTTGGCTTCTGGTGTCCAGAAGATGGAAATGCTCCATCTGTTGGGGAGAGAGAGCATCGGCTATGCCGTTGTTAATTCCGGGGACATGCCTGGATGTGAACAAGATGTTATTTACCAAACACTGCAGTATGAAAGAGCGAAACAAACCCATAACCCTAGCTGACTTTGCCGATTGGGAGTTTATCACTTGAACCACTGCCGTGTTATCGCACCAGAATAGTACGGAGCGATTCGCGAACTTGTCTGGCCACAAGTGCATGGCCAGTACAATAGGGAATAACTCCAAAAAGGTGATGTCCCATGTCACACCCTCCAGGACCCATGCTTCCGGCCACTCGGCCGCACACCACTTACCTTGAAAATGCAGGCCAAAACCCAATGCTCCCACTGCATCACTCTCGACCTGTAATTCCGCCTCCAGCAGGAATTTTTGCCTCCAAAGACTGACCCAGGTGAAACCCCCAAGGAAGGTCTGCCATATCGCCAGGTCTTCCTTGATTTCGTTAGTTACCCACACATGATAGTGGTGACTGCTGGTGCACGGCACCATGGCATAAAGCTGGGAAATGAATGCCCGGCCTGGCACCACCACGCGACAGGCGAAATTCAGTTTTCCAATCAGGTTTTGTAATTCCCTAACCTTGATCTTCTTCCTTTTTAAACAGTTGCCAATTCCCTGCTGCAGTTCCCTCAGCTTCACCCCAGGGAGGCTTGACTCACCTGTGACCGTATCTAACTCAATCCCGAAGAAAGTTAGAACCGTGGTTGGTCCCACCATCTTTTATGGGACTAATGGAACCCCCAATTCCTCTGACAAGTCTTGAAAGGTATCCAGGAGGCGCTCACACTCCCCTGTGCCACTAGGGCCAAGGAACAAGAAGTCATCAATATAGTGAATGACATACTGAAGCCGGGCCCGGTGCCATACCAACCAATCTAGGAGTGAAATGAAGCATTCAAAGTCAGAGCAGGCTATAGAACAACCCATCGGCATGGCCTTGTCAACGTAAAATTTTCCTTGAAATTGAAATACAAGCAGCTCGCAGTCATCTGATTGGATCAGCAGCAACCGGAAGGCCGACTTAATGTCATACTTTGCCATCAGCGCCCCTGGGCCGCACTCCTTTGCCATGTCCATTGCCACATCAAACGACGCGTAGTGAACAGAGCACAGGTCTTCTGGGATCGCATCATTCACCGACCCCCCTTTTGGGTAGGAGAGGTGGTGAATGAAGCAATACTCGCTTGGCACTTTCTTTGGGACTATGCCTAAGGGGAACACGTGAAACCCAGGGGAGGGTGGGGACAAAAAGGGGCCAGCCACCCTGACCTCCACCAACTCCTTATGGATCTTGGCATACACCAAGTGTTCCATTTCCTTGACTGACTTCAAATTATCCACCCACTTTCTTGGCTGCACGCCCTTTGCCGGTATCTGAAAACCCTTTCCTAAAACCTTCCACTACATATTTTACTTCGCTCCGGGCTGGCCAATTGGCCAGAGCATGACTGAGGGTCTTATGCTGAATGGCATTGGCACCCTTGTTATTACCTTGCTCCCCCCTCAATTATGGTACTCCCTAGCCGACTGCCTACTCTTCCCCTGTGCCCGGACCCTGTTACAATGGCATGCTGCATGGTTGCCTGAGCAATGTGAACAGGCGTGTCAAAACCGACATGAGGAGCAGGTGCAGCTCCCTGACCCATTAAAATCCCAGCATGTGGACCCCCGAGAATTTGCCCAACGCCCTTCCACCCAAAAGGGGTCGTTGATGTAAACTACCACCCCAGACACCAGGGCATGGCCACTGTCCGTCTTGGTGATGTTCTTAGTACTCACCATACACTCCAGCCATATGTCTTGCGCATACATGTCCCATCTAAGTCCTGGTTTGATAGCTGCCTGCTTCCTAAATCCCTCATCTTAGCACAGCCAAGCCCCCAGGTTCCCCATGCCATAAGCCCTCCTCACAATGTCAATGTACTTCAGGAGCTCAACTGCCCAACCAGGGGTCGACTGCAGCATAACGCCCATCAGTACAGAAAAGGCAGCAGACCAGTTTGCCCAGTTGTGGTCAACTTTTGGCCTTTTAAACCTCTCCTTTTCCCCTTCCTTGGACACTGGGTCCAAGATGAGTTCAATATACAGCAAGGAGAATATATCCACATACTCCCCCTTCCAAATCTTGTCCCTAACTGCTTGAGTGAGGTGGGCACCCAATGGGGCATCAAGTTCCTTGTAAGAGCCTGGTAGAGGGGGACTAATTGGGGGAAACCCCACAGCACCTTGACTGACCTGCATGGTGATGACCTGCCCCCAAACTTGCTCCACTGGATTGGCCTCACCCTGCGCCCCTACGTTGCCTGCAGCGGTGGCTCTGCCAGGACCTGCGACCCCCCCAGCCAGTTGCTCCAGCCATGGGACCCAGGACCCGATCCACCCCAGCCTCGGCTGAGCGGGTGGATCCCCACTTGCCACCGGGGCTCCTCCCACCTTGGTACAGGGGCAATGAACTGCTGCCCCCAATGCCTGTGATTACTAGCCCCATTACCTGCAGCCACTGTTGTTGACTCCACAGGCTGTTCCAGCTGACCTGGGTTAAGTTCAGCTTCTAGCTGTTGGTCTGCTGTTGCTGCCCCCTGCTGGCGGAGATCCCTGTACCACCTCCGGACCCCATCACACTGCGATGATTGCTCTTCTTGATTGGCCCCTGGGTGTCTTTCTGATGCCAGCAAGCACACTGTCTCCTCAAGCGCCTCCATCCAACCCGCAAAGGCGTCCAGTCGATCCAGGACCTCCATGGATAAATCCCTCCGACCCCTGCATCTTGGCAGGGTGACACCTGACCTGTCTGGGGACAAATCATGCCTTTCCCCCTGTGTGGGGGGGAGGGAGAGCCTGGCGGGGATTCCTGCCTGCTTGGGGGAGTGGCCCTCCTACCCTGCCTGGGTGGGGAGGGGGTACCCGGTGGAGATTCCCACCTGCCTGGGTGGGTGGTTCCCCTGCCTCGTTCAGCTGCAGTTGATCCGTCACTCATAAGTCACTGCCCCCAGCCCACTTCCTCGTAATCCCTAAACCAAATGGATCTCTGCACCTGGCTGGACCCTCTCAACATGGGGGGGCTCCTGTGGTGGCACCTGAGCTGGCCCTTCTGCACCCCGGGCCTGGTTCGGCCCTTCCTAAAGTGACTGCGTGCCCTGGTCAGGATGTGATGGGGCCCCGCTGTGCTGGTCACCACCTGGTGTGACCACCCCAACTGGCCCAACCCCTTTCAGGGCAACGGCCTGCTGCCCCAGTCCCCATAGGATTTCTTCATGTTCCCCCATGTGCAGCTGAAGGGAAGGCAGCATGGCCTCAGCCTGCCGCTGAGCCCAGGCTAGCGCATGGGCTGACTCCCCTCGCGCCCGGTCCCCACCCACACCAGCCTTCTTGGGGACTCTGGGAGTCACCTTCTTCTTCCCCATAGCAGCGCCGGCAATCCCCCCCCAAAAGCCTGATCAGGCCGCTCACTGCTGGGCTTCTGCTGGGCCTCTGCTTCCCTGACTCCCTTCCTGGGGCAGGATCCATCCAGATTGGGTGTGGAGGGCATTGGGGGGTGGGAGTGGGCTAGGAGTTATAGCCCGCGGATCCGGCCGCTGGACTGTACATCTGCAGTGAGGCTGTGGAGAGTGGTGGGAAGTCCCCACCACCACCAAACAACCCAATCAGGCTGCTCACTGCTCACTGCTGGGCCTCTTCTATCTCCTAACCCCTTCCCCGGGGGCCAGATCCAACCAGATTGGTTGTGGAGGGCGTTGGGAGGTGGTTGTGGACTAAGAGCTATAGCCCACTGATCTGACCACCCAACTGTACCTCCACCATGAGGCTGCGGAGAGCGGTGGGGTGGAGCTTCCGCTCCGCTTGCACGAGGCTGATTGCATGTGGGGGTGGGGGGGGGCTAGGTGCAGTATCCCCTACGAACCTCAAAAAACATACCGCCGGTCCAGACCCACGTCATCCTCACCGCCCACCCAGTTGAATTCCTCGCCGCCTGTCCAGGCTGTGCCGCCCATCCAGGCAAAATAAAATGTTGCAATTGGGAGGCACGCAGGAGCTGCTGTTTGTAGCTCCTTCTGCGCCATCCTCCACGTGTGTCTGCGGGCGTCCTAAGGAAAAAGCAAGGATGGCGGCCACCAAATCCCGCATCGCGATATCAGCAGTACCGCCTACATGGTCCCCCGTGGCCCTATTCCTTGACTAGGGGGCAGGGCAAGTTGCGCTCCCTCTGATGCCGTTCCCCACCCATGGCGGGGGTAGGTGGGAGCGCTCGTTCTCACAACTGGGTTGTGCATGCTCACCCTATTCAAATAATAGCCACATGATGGTCTCAAGCTCCTGTAGTATAAAAAGTGCACTCCCCCTCAGAATGACAGTTCCTTCCAACCCTTTCTAGAAATAGAAGGAAAAAATTCTATGCGACTCTGGAAGGGTGGGTATTTGTGAGAATGTTCGGAGCCATCTCAAAGAACCTTATTTACAAGGTAGCAACCTTCTGTTCTTCTTCGAGTGCTCCTCTCATGCTATTTTTACTAAACATGAACGTGCTTGTGTGATCAAGTATTGTTAATAGCATGCAGCTATTTTGATGTGGCCCAAAGGTTTTGTATGTTTTAAATATGTGAACAGGAGTTTTTTATCCTGCGATGGCACTACCACTGATGGAGAGAGAGTGAGTTGTCCTACTCGACTCCCATCCACTTACTGCATGAGATGCTATTAGGCGGGTTCTCTCAGTCTCCAAGTTTGGTTTTACTCAGCAGCAAGGAGTTCCTAGTGTAAACTAATGTTCTGTCCATCACATCTTAATACTGAAAACTCTTTGTTGCTGGATTTTGGAGGCTCCGCCTACAATGGACAAGTCCTTCCCTAGCGCTCTGCCAACCCGCCAGTGGCAAAGCCGCCAGAAGACCCGCAAGCTGTTGGGGCCCCACATCAAGGCTTGGCACATGGCCCCTCAAACCCTTGGGCTGGCCCTGACCTCTGGGGTGTGTGTGTGTGTGTGTGTGTGTGTGTGTCTTTGCTAAAACTGCTTGTAAGTGAGGTTTAAGGTTTTCTGCCTGCTTTTAAACCTGGCAGAGGAGGTAATTATAACCTGACTAACCTAACTGGAATTGCTTGATTAAGTAATGTTATAACCCTTGGAACTCCTTGCTGCCGGGTTATGCCGCCTACCATTGCCCTGGCTCTGCCTACCATTGCCCTGGCTCTGCCTACCATTGCCCTGGATCTGACCACCATAGCCTGCCTGGCCTTACTTCCCCTCCAACCTCAAAACCCACCAGCCACCCCTGGTGGGCCATAAGGCAGGAGGGGGCAATAATTCCACCATTTGGGTGCGTTTTAAGTTGGTATGGGTGGATGATCCCAGGGAGGTGCAGTGTACTTTATGCCATTAGGTGAAGTGTGGGCAGGTGCTCACCAACCTTAGCACAACTGCCATGGCGAGGCATCTGAAGTCATGGAACAGCATTGTGCTGTTAAGTGGGCAGGCAGGGGCAGTGGATGTCAGTGGGTTCCTGACTGCAGCGGCCAGTCATCCGCCTCCATCAGTGGGCAAGTGTACTGCTCTAACAGCTGCGTCTAGCAGCAGGAGAGGTATCACTGCTAGGGGGAGCAGCAGCAGCAGCAGCAGCGTCAGTGCACCATGGAGGAGCTGGCGTGGGGGCAGTTTCCAAGTCCATCGGCAGCTGCAGGACGTGGAGGTCAGCATGGCTTTCAACTGAAAGCCACGTGCATGTTGGGGGAAATGATCACACTGAATGGACAGCCCTTCTCAATGGTCAGGAACATGGGGTTTAGGCACCTGATTGGCTTCCTGGCCCCCCAGTTTAAGCTGCCCTTGTGCACCACCATGAGTTGGCAGGTGGTGCCAGCCCTATACCAGGCTTTAAAGTAGCAGGTGAGGGAGAAGCTGGCAGGGGCTGGGGGTGCCACCGTCCACTTCACCACAGAACTATAGTTGAGCAGGAATGCGCAGCATGTCTAACTTGCAGTGATGGCGCACTGGTGGCAGGACTCAGAGGGAGCCTTTGACAGTGGCAGGAGGGGTCCCAAAGCAGGGTATAGCTGGGCCCTGCTTCAAGTGGAAGTCATGGATATCCCCCCACACCACTAGGAACATTGAGTCAGTCCTCACCACCATGGTGACAGAGTGGGTCACACCAGGCATGCCCTTCACCAAGGGATGTGTGCTGACAGGCAATGTGGCCAACATACTGAGGGCAGTCCATGAGGGGGGGCTTCACTAGTATCCCTTGCACCACACACCCCCTTCACATGAAGGACAGCGAGCTCCTCTGGGAGAAGCAGGCTGAACAAGGCTCCCCAGTGCAGTAGCTGGTGCAGGATGTGTCCACCTGGTGGAATTTGACGTTCCTGATGCTTGAGCGACTTCTTGAGAAGAAAGCCACCTTGCATCAGGTTCAAATGGTGACGGACAGCAGGGCACCTCCCGGGTGCAATGGGGAGGAATGGGAGATCCTGGCTCACATGGTCTTCATGCTCAGACCAATCTTGGCCATGACAGAGACCATCAGCTATTCAGGAGGTTGGAGGAAATTCTCCAGGGGTGGGATTGTGGCCCTGAGGGCAGGAAGGTGACTGATGAGGTGGTTGCCCTGGTGTGGCAGCTGAAGGCAGGGCTGAAGGCGCAGGTCGATGAGCTCATGCAGTGGATGGAATATGTTTTGGCAGCCATGCTGGATCCCAGGGTCAAGGGCAATGTGGCATGCAGGACAGAGCTCTATGGGCACTGGAAGGGTGACTTGGTGGAGAGGGTCCAACAGGCAGAGTGAGCTCTTGAGAGTGCACAGCAGCAGCAGCAGGATGCCCCTGGGGATGGTGGGAGTGGGAGAAATCACCCCTTTCAGCCAGGGGGGGGGTCTATCCTGCCCCCAGGCCTAGCAGTAGCAGCATCAGCAGCAGGCTGAGCAGCAGCAGCACCTCTATTGCCAGCAGAAGCAGCAGCTCATATGTGCAGGCCATTCTGGCAAGCTGTCATGCTCCAGCAACCAGAGTGTTAGGAAGAGGAGGAAGGGCTGTCAGGCTCTGGGGACCTGAGCCTAGGAATGGGAGGAGGGGTAGGCATGTAGGCAGGGTAAAGGAAGGAGGAGACAAGGAAAGTAACAAGGGAACCTCTCAGCCCCTCTCTGATACCAGGGAGACAGAGTTCTCAGCATAAGTACCAGCCAAGCTGGTCTAAGAAAACAGATGGCTCATCATCAAGGTCAAGGGACAGGAAATCAGAGGCAGGGAGTGAGGAAGCAGGGGTGAGGGTGTAGGGGGTCAGAGGCAAGGGGGCAAGGAGTCAGAGGCAAGGGGGAGAAACAGGGAACCAGAGACAGGGAGCAGTAGGGGAATCAAGGCTGGGGGAACAACAGGGAACAAGGAGGCCCAAGCTGGGGGAGCAATAGGGTTATAAGGTGGAACAAGGAAAAAACACAGGACACGCCAAACACAGGTGATAGGAGAATAGGTCAATAGGGAACAAGGCAGACTGTGAGGGACTAAGGACATGAGGGGGACAATGTAACATGGAAACATGACAGAGTGCAAGCAAGAGACAAACAGGGTATACACAGTGCAGGCCCACAAAGGGAACAAGAGTTACACACAACAGCAAGGGAGTGAAGTGCTACATACACAAGGAACACAAAGGGGTTAGCAGCACACAGAATATTTACCCACACAGAGCTCTAAAACAAACAGGCATGTAAACAAGGCACAAGGAAGAGAGGAGAAACAAGAGAAATGGGTCAAGCAAGCATCAAGGAGGGATGACAAGAAGCTCCGCACCTGCCACAGCCCTCAGCAGTTCTAATACTGCACAGAGCCAATCAGGCTGTGGCAGGTGGTCCCACACCCTCCACCAGGTGTAGATAGGGGACAGAGGGAGAGAGAGTGGGCAAATACCAAAAGAAGGAAGAGAGATGCTGCCAATAGTGAAGGAGGTAGGGAGCACCTTAGTCAAGCCCCAATGCCAGGGGTTCCAGGCCCAGCTGGGACACAAGCATGGGTTCGTGCACAACAGGGCAGGCAGCATGGCTGAGGGCACTGGTGGAGGTTACCTGAGGGAGTATGTCACAGAGAAACATGGGGTCACACACGTGTAACACGGGACTATATGTTTGGTAAATGTGTGGTGCCAAGGGTTTTACATGGATGTAATGTTACTATACATGTACACTATGTAATGTCAAAGGTCCCACATGTTTGTAAGGTTGAAAATGAGAACTGTAGAACTCAAATTAGGCCTCTCACACGTCACCAGTCTACCGGAAATACAAGAGATAACAAGATTTGTTTGGGAGGAACACTTGATAGACGGCCTCTTGATATGTAGATTGACTTCCATGTTTACCTGGGTTGACTATGTGCCCTGAACCACGATTCCCCAAGGCGGGAAATCTGAGACAAAGAAGAGCAAATGCTATTAAAATAGGAGTAAGATACAAAGAGAAATCATCATCTTCTTGCAAAGCTGCTGCGAGAGACATCTGCATATGAAAGGAGCAGCCAGCCTACAGCAGGCTGGGGACAGCATGAACTGAGAGACAGATTCTGCTCTCTAAGCCGAGGGCCCAGCCAGTCACCTTATGGCTGAGAAATCAGAACTTTTGGACTCGTTAGGGTAAGATGAATAACTTAGGAACTCAACCAGTATAAGTTAGGAATGCGTTATATTTACCTTTTATTTCTAGTTACCACTCTGTTTAACTATCTTGTTTATGTAATCAATAAACTTACTTCTTATTTTATGAAGAAGTGGTCAGTGTCTAATATTGGAACACAAGTGAGCTACAAGAGCCCTCAAGCTCTTGCGAACCCAGAGAGTAAAGAGTCTGTAAA
>QEPC01008356.1:105987-127747 GCA_003113815.1 Sphenodon punctatus | reverse complement strand
CTCCAGCCCCAGGACCCACCATCAGGGTTCTGGGCCTGTCATTCCACTCACAGGGAGCCATCATTCTACTTCATCTAGAAGCTGTCACTCAAGTCCCAGGATCCACCATCAGGGTTCTGGGGCCGTCATTCCGCTCATGGGGAGCTGTTATTCCACTGCATCAAGAAGCAGTCGCTCCAGCCCCAGGACCCACCATCAGGGTTCTGGGGCCTACATTCCAGGTAGGGAGGGATGTCATTCCACTTCATCTAGAAGCTTCCACTCTAGTCCCAGGACCCACTGTCAGGGTTCTGGGACCATCATTCCGCTCACGGGGAGCTGTCATTCCATGGCATCAAGAATCAGCCAGTCACTCCAGCCCCAGGACCCACCATCAGGTTTCTGGGACATCTCCAGATGTCTGGGACCTGCCAGCCCTGGTGCAATGGGAATCTCCAGGGCCAAGTGCCAAGCCTGCCTTCCTGGGCAACCCGGGGTGCCAAGCACCAAGCCTTCCTGATCTCTGCTGCTGCTGCCACCACTGGGTCTCTGATGGCCAGCCCTGGTGCCTCAGGCACCCCCAGGGGCCAAGCACCAAGTCTGTCTGCCTGGACAACCCAGGGTGCCAAGCACCAAGCCACCCTGGTTTCTGCTGCTGCTGCTGCTGCTGCTGCTTCTGATGCTGCTGCTGCCACAACTGGGTCTCCGATGGCCAACCCTGGCACCATGGGCACCCCCAGAGGCCAAGCACTGAGCCTGCCTGCCTGGGCAACCCATGGTGCAAAGCACCAAGCCTTCCCGGTCTCTGCTGCTGCGTCTTCTGGGTGTCTGATGGTCTGCCATGCCTCCACAAGCCCCCACTGGGGGTCCCCAGAGCACCCCAAGCCTCCCGGTGGTGCCAAATGCCACCAAACATTTGGGGAGGTCCAAACTCTGCCGGACCAACCCACAAACCCAATCTAATTTTTTAGTCCTAACTGCTGAATGCCCGAACATCCAAACTCTGTCCTATTTGCACATTCCTAGTAAAGAGAGATAGAGCTAAAGCCAATACTCAGGGAAGAGTGGAGTATAAAACAGTTTAGGATATGACAGCTGAAGAGTTTGAGGAGATGGCAAGAAAGGCACAAAGATAGCATTAAAATTCTAGAGGAAACAAGCAAAGCTTTTTAAAAAGCCTAAGTACAATGAGATGAGAGGGCTCTAGAGTTGGGAGATGGGCAGGCTGGGTGGGCCTGTATTCCAAACCTCCTTGGTAGGAAATGTGCCTAATGAAAGCTGAGAACTTAAACCTAAATGAGATTTGGTTTAAGGTGAAGGGAGACTCACCAAACCTGGGCTGAGAGCCATGCAAAGAGTAAAAAGAATAAAAGACTGTGTGACAAAAATAAAAGCTGTGACATTAGTGGAATAAGTTTCCCTAAATAATCTGGTTAGAGGCTTAACTAAAGAATACAGGGAGCTGAAAGTTGTAGAGAGTAAGAGGCTGAGAACGCTGGACACAGCCCTAAACAATCCTACCTGGAGTGGGGAGCTCTAAGCAAACATTACCTGAAGCTGAGAATTCTAAACAGATATAGGGAGAAGGACCCTTTGGTACGGCCCTAAAATAATAATAATGATAAGCTCCTGAGACAAAAATAACTCTAGACAAAAGTGGTAGCTTCTCAAGAAAAACAAAAAGAGTTCTAAAAGAGCTATGGGTTGGGGAACCCTTAGATCTCCTAAGAGGAGAAAAATAGAGCTCAGGTGGGGAATGTTGGGCATAGCCGTAAAACAAATGGAAAATCCTGAGACTGTGAGAGTGGAGAGCTCGAAGAAACAGAGAGTACTATTGTAAATATGTACTGTGTATGTATTCTGTGTAATCTGGTGCACACTCTGCATATGTATTCTCAGACAAGGCTTACTTTGGGTAACCCCGTCTTGTGGGGGAGGTATGTGGTAGAGTGGAGCCACAGAGGACTGGGAAAGAGTCAAAATGACTGCTGAGATGTCCCAAAATGGCCACTGGCAGGAAGTCAGTGTGTTTGGGGCATGGCACAATGTATAAAAGTAAGTGGCTGAGCTAGAGAGGGCACTCAGCAGTGTTGCCGGAGCAGTTGTGGCCAGAACGGCTGTCTGAATGTGTTGTGGGCAGAGGCAGTGTATTGATGCCTGGTAATACGTGGTGTTGGATAAGAGGAATTGGGATTAACTGTAAATTCCTGAGCGAAATAAGTTCTGCTAAAAAGCCAGAAACAGCCCTGAGACTGTTGGGAGACAGTATGGACTGAGACTTTGGGAGAGTGGGGAACTCTGGATGTGGGTAAGCCAGAAAGGGTTTAACCCCTAAACCTATATGAGAACTGTGTTTGTGCTGAATAAAAGCTATTTGAGTTAATTCCCCAAATATTTTGTTGTACTTGGGCCTGATCCTGACAAGACTTACACCAGGAAAAGTGACATATCCAATGATGTAACACAGAACCAGGATGTGAGCCACACACCCACAGTAGGAGCTGGGAGAGCATAACCTATTGCTCGGATGAGGAAAAGTGAGGATTGGGGTGTAGAGGATAGGCCTGGAACAAGAAATGTCTGTGAGTGCTGCTTCTGTTGGAACTAGGACATTCACCAAGATTCACATGAGGTGGAAACTTACTGGCTGCCCTGCTGTTTTCATTATTTTCTGTTATTTTTCACAAGTTTGACAGGCTAGTCCCAAGTCCGCCCTGCGTATACTCCTGGGGGCTATGGAGATGAAAACATACCAGCACTAAGCACTGGAAAAGTGCTGGAAATTGTCATAAATGTACTGTACATTTCTGTAAAACGGTTGTAAAATTCCCAGAAAAAGGAAAAATGACAAACAAATTCAAGAAACTAAGGGAAAGTACAAAAAAGTGTCAAAAAGCCCTAGAAAGTGACAAAAATGATGAAAAGTCCCAGAAAGTGATGAAAATAGCAGAAGCGCAGGATCATTGGAAACTGATGAAATACTGACAAACACCCGCAGTCACAAGCCCTCCCAAAAGGTCAGCATTTCCCTTCAAAACAGAAACGCTTGCTCCGTCTCAGCCCTACTAGAGGATGCCCCCCTCCAGGCCCTAGAGAAAAGGGCCAGCTGTGAAAGAAGCAGGAGGGAGATCCCTGGGAGGCTGAAGGCCACGCACCCTTGAGATACCAGGGCCATCAGCAGGCTCAGAGGCAAGCCTAGTGAGGGGCTAGTGCAATGGCTGTACTCAGGGCAAGTAGGCCTGAACTCACAATACAATGCAAATGCTGTTTCCTTTAGAAACAGATAATTTGCCTTCATTTGTGCAACATGGAAACTTACTGGCTTTTCTGTTGTTTTTGTCATTTGTCATTTATCATGAGTTTAACAGAGCTGCTAAGCCGATCCCAAGCCACAAGTGTACCCCGTGTGTACCCCCAAGATCTTTGGAGACACAAATGTGCCAACTAAGTGCCAGGGAAGTGCTGGAAATTGCCATAAAGGTGCTGTAAAACTGCTGTAAAAGTCCCAGAAAATGATTAAAAGTGACAAAAATGATGAACAAAAACAAAAAATGACAGAAAATGCTGGAAAGTGATGAAAAATGACCAAAAAAAGGCCAGAAAGTGACAAAATTGACAGGAAATGGTGAAAAAGTCATAGGTGTTGAAATAGACAATGGTGGAAGTGTGGAATTACTGGAGATAGATGAAGTACTGATGAACACTAACAAATGCTCATAATGAAAGGCTGGTATTTCCCTGCAGAATGGGAACACTTGTTCTTGTCTTAGCCCCAAGGGCGAGCCCAGTGGTGCCAAGAGGGCCAAAGCACTCAGTGTACAAAGGGACTGGGGGTTCTCAGGGGAGACTCCCCAACCCCCCAGGACTCTGGACTTTCTTCCCAAAGCAGATTTAGACCATCTTCCCCTGGAAGTGGGAGAGCACCATGCGAGGAGGGCCGTGGTGGGACAATCCCACATCGGGAGCTAATTCCCCAACCATGATAACATTAGAAATGAGTAATCCCTGTGCTGGTGATGGAGCCGTCCCATGGAACAGAGTAGAGAACAGCGAGTGCTATTCTGGTAAAGACCTTCCCCCATCAAGGAGAAAAACAGCCAAGGACCAAGCCAAGAAATTTGAGTGGCACTAGTCCTGTGAGGACTTACAGTCGGGCTGAGCTGTGGTGCATCACAGCTCCCCTTCAATTGCCTACATCATCTAGTAAAGGTGGATGATAATATGGACAGGTTGTTGCCACATGGTCTTATCACAAGCCTTGTTCACTAAAGTACAGAAGTTGTGTCCTGACCAATCCATTAATACCTGCAGCCATAGTCTAAGGGCTCTGTCTTGGCCTCTTTTATTCATGCTTTCCTAAGTGACACACGTACAGAAAATGTAAAAAAAAATAGAAAGCCACAATTCAAAAAATAAAAAAATCTACACCAGACTTTGCTGGAGGGCAGAGGAACACATCTAGTTACCTGCTTTTGCCTGACTTCCTGTAATAGTAACTTCTGCACTAGGGATGTGCAAACAGAGTTCGGGGGTTCGGTGTTCAGCCTGAACTCTGGGTGTTCGGGCCATTTGTGAACACCCTGAACCTGAACTGCCCCCCACCTGAACCGGCCAAACAAAGTTTGGATTTCAAACCCGTTCGGGCAGGGGACAGGGTAGAACCCAGTTTTCCCTCCCCGCTCCAGGCTGTGTGGGTGGAAGGGGTGCTCACCTCCCTCCCCTCTGCCCACCCTGGTAAAAATTATTTTAAAAACAAAAACAAAAACAAAAAATCCACCCGAGGGATCGACCTACCTGGTGGTGCTGGGGCTCTGGCCCCGGGTTTGGCGGTGGTAGTGGCAGTGGCAGCAGCGACGGGTCCGGCTCCGACGGCGCTCCATAGGGCTTCAGGCCTCTACTAGGCCTTCCGGGTCACCTGACCCAGAAGGCCTAGTAGAGGCCTGAAGCACTCCTGATCACCGCCAGAGCTGGCCTGCTGCCACTGCCGGACCCGGGGCCCGAGCCCCGGCACCACCAGGTAGGTTAATCCCTGGTGTTGGTTTTTTAAAAAAAATAATTAAAAAATTACCAAACTGGGCAGGCTGGGGGAGGGAGGTGAGCCCCAGAGACTCTTCCACCCATGCAGCCTGGAGGGGGGAAGGGAAAACAGTGTTCGCCCCCTGCCTGAACGGGTTCCCCAAACAGGCCGAACACTGAACACGCCGTTGTTCGCACATGCCTATTCAGCGCTTAAAGGCTTTAAGTTCCTCCCAACTTAACATCCTTTTCTTTGGTGAAACCTGGCCCATCCCCCAATCTGCTATATAAGGGAGCTCAGCTCAGCCAACCCCTTATTCAGGAAAGCTAGAGGTTGTGTTGTGCAAGGGTAGTTCCCTTCTCCTGGCCGTGCTCTTTTCTCCTGCCACTGTCACTCTCTGTCTGGTCTGCACTAGGAGAATATAAACACCTGCTTCTGGGGCCAGACTTGCCCTATTTATGGCCAAAGGAAAGGCCTTCCCACCCATCAAACCTTCATGCACCCACCCACCCTCACTGTCTGGGCTGTTTTGAATGTCTACCTCATGCAACATGCCCAAGGTCAAGCAACCCAGTCCTCAAAACTGCAGACTGTTTTATAAATGACTGGCCTTCCCCTTTACCAGCCATAAAAAGCAAGCACCACCCTACAACCCCACCTCATATTTTCCATGTTTGTTTTTTTATCTCTGTAGATAATTAAAAGCCTTTAGCCTCCACTCCAGGGCTTTCAAGCAGTCACCTCTGAGGAGCTACACTTAAAGATATTCTTGAGTCTCTGCCACGTGGAAGAGACTTCATTTGTCTTTGCAATCTTCTCATGCCAGCCTAATGCTATGCAAATATTTTGTCCGGTTTCAGCTCCATTAGGAAGAGTAACGGAGGAATGATGACTTAAGTGACAATTAGTGCTTGAGGGAAATGTTCATAAAAGAGCTTTCCTTTCCACATAATTAATCCAAAAGATGTTTCATCACCCCCTCCCCCGGTAATTGCCACAATTTGAAATACCATCATGCTCTGTAGTTTAACAGCTGTCCAAAGACAAGGGGAACAGCTCCTCTCACTGAATCCCCCCCCAAAAAAATCTTGTCCACGAATCCCTCCCAAATGGTGGTGGCTCCACCCATTCATCCAAAATCTGGGTAGGTAGACAGGTAAGGGGGCATATAGCAGGGTGCAACTGACTTAGGCTTTGTGCCAGCAAAGATGCTGGTGCTAATTGGGGCACAGGTGCTGCATGGGAAGCAGGACAGCACCTGATGGCTCCCACCTGAGTCTGAGCATCGCTGAGCCAGTCCAAGGCTTAAAGCCTGAGCAAGGTTTAAAGCCTGAGCAAGGCTCAATGCTGGAAGGGCTGTGGTAGAGGCAGGAGTTGGACGAAAGCTCTGCCTGTGATTAAGTGAGCTGCTTGACAGCAGCTTGGAAAGACCCTGAGAAAGCAAGAACTAGGCTGGGCTCTGCCTTCAACCAAACCCAGGCAGAGGGTGGTTGCCAAAACTGTGAAGGGGTGGGGGTGGTCTGCAGGAGGGACTGTGCCTGGCCTGCAAAGACTGTGAATCATGGAACTTCTTAAGAGAATGAACTCTGACATCCAAACAGCTCAGCACAGCTCTTAGGCTGCTTTTAGATAATGGTTTGCCATCGTGTGACCTGCTCGCGCGATTTTTCAAAATCTACACGTGACAGCAGTTGGGGATCGTGCGCATGGGAGGCAGTAGCGCATGATTTTCTGACCGCAAATTAAATACCTCACAATTGGGGTATTTAATTCTTGGTCGTAAAATCATGCACTATCGCCTCCCATGCGCATAATCCGTGACCGCTGTCACATGTAATCCTGCATTGTGGGATTTTTAAACATCGAGCGAGTGGGTCGCGCAAGAGCAACCCGCTTGTCTAAAAGCAACCTTAGGGCAGCCATCTCCAGCTCAGTGGGCATCCCAGTCAGGAAGGGGCCACCAACATTTATTTATTTATTTATTTATTTTCTAGATTTCTATACCACCCCATCCTGCCATGCAGCTCGGGGCGGTTAACAACAATAAAAACAGTATAAAAACATTTAAAACAAATATAAAATATATCAATAAAACAGGGCGTGGTACAGTCATAAATAAATATATAAGGTGGGGGATTAAAAATCACCCCCCCCTCCCTCCCAAAGGCCTGGGCAAACAGCCAGGTCTTACAGTTCCGCCGAAATGTCAAAAGGCTTGGGGCCAGGCGAGCTTCCTCCGGAAGGGAGTTCCACAGCCGCGGCCCTACCACCGAGAATGCTCGCTCCATCGTGGCCCCCCGCTTAACACGGGGGACCTCCAGGAGGGCACCCCCGGCAGACCGCAGGAGTCGTTCCGGGGCGCGAAGGGCGAGGCGGTCCCTAAGGTAAGAGGGGCCAAGGCCGTATAGGGCTTTATAGATCATTACTAGGACCTTGAACTTGGCCCGGCACACTATCGGCAGCCAGTGCAGCGCTCGGAGCACCGGTGTAATGTGCTCCCGGCGACCCGTCCCCGTAAGAAGACGGGCCGCCGCATTCTGCACCAGCTGCAGCCTCCGGGCCAAGAACAAGGGAAGCCCCACGTAGAGCGCGTTACAGTAGTCGAGCCGCGAGGTGACGAAGGCATGGATGAGGGAGGCCAGGTCCGGGCCAGAGACATACGGACGCAGCCTACGTACCAGATAAAGCTGGCGGAAGGCAGCCTTAGCGACTGCCTCCACCTGCCGCTCCAGCCGCAGGTCTGCGTCCAATATGACCCCCAGACTCCGGACCTGCTGAGCTACAGGGGGGCAAACCCCCCCAATCAGGGGGGCCACCACCCCCTTCGCCCTCCCCACCACCATCACCTCCGTCTTATCTGGGTTGAGCTTCAGTCTGCTCCGCCGCATCCAATCCGCCACGGCCTCCAAACATTGGGATAGCACCGAGACAGCAGGGTCTGGGTCGGTAGAAAACGAGAGGTACAGCTGAGTATCATCAGCATACTGGTGACATCGCACCCCGAACCCTCTCACGACCTCCCCCAAGGGCTGCATATAGATGTTAAATAATAATGGAGACAAGATCGATCCCTGCGGAACGCCACACGGTAAGGCGCGGGGGCTCGATGTTTCCTCCCCCAACACCACCCGCTGGCTCCTCCCCGAGAGGAATGAACGGAACCATTCAAGAACAGTCCCGTCCAGACCCCCCCGGTCACGCAGTCGTCTCAACAGCAGCCCATGGTCCACGGTGTCAAAAGCGGCCGAGAGATCGAGCAGGATGAGAAATGTCGAACATCCCGCATCCATCTCCCGGCGGAGGTCGTCCACCAAGGCCACCAACGCCGTCTCGGTGCCATAGCCGGGGCGGAACCCAGATTGAAAAGGGTCAAGGAGCCCGATATTATCTAGATGACCCTGGAGCTGGAGCGCCACTGCCCGCTCAATAACCTTCCCTAAAAAGGGAAGGTTAGAGACAGGTCGGTAGCTGGCGAGCGCGTCTACGTCCAACGATGGTTTTTTCAGCAGGGGGCGCACCACAGCCTCTTTTAAGCAAGGCGACAACCTCCCCTGCCGAAGGGACGCATTCACCACCCTCGCCAGCACCGTCCCCAACGTCTCCCCGGAAGCTTTTATTAACCAGGACGGGCATGGATCTAGTTGACAACACGTGGCCCTCACAGACCCCAGGACATCCACCACATCGGCTGGCGTCACTTCCTGAAACTCACCCCATAAAGATGGACCAGACGGACCCTCCGCCCCCCCGCGCTCTTCCCCTACTGCTATCAACCCAGCGTCGAAATCGGCCTGAATCCGAGCAATCTTGTCTGCGAAGTAGATGACAAACTCCTCACAGCGGGCCCGGGACAAGTCCCCATCCAGGCGAAGGGAGGCCGGACTAATCAGCCCCCGCACCAGGGGGAAGCAAGCAACATCAGGGGGAAGCAAGCCCAGCTCCTCAAGGCAGTTCTGGAAATCCAATCACGGGCGTGCAAAGCCACAGGCACGCAGGAGAACACTGGCATAGCAGCTCGCAACATATGGATCACCAGCCTGGGGGGGCCAAACCAAAGTCGTGATGACCTGGCATGCAGCAGCAAGCTCCCAAGATTCCCATGGTTGCACAATGGCGGATGGGGGCCCACGGTCAGGTCAGCGTAGGGTCGTGAATACAAGTTCCCTGGCTACCTTTGGCCCGCAAGACCCCCAAAGGGGTGGCCCGACAGCCACATGTAATGGAACAGGAGATTGAGGCCATCACCCACGGAAAGGAGGTCACTTACAAACAGCTGGACATTGCTGCTCTGCAACAGGGTTCCCTGGAGCATGGTGGCACACACTGGTCACTCCTCACCAGCCCAGCAATTGAAAACATGGCCTGTTCCACAGCTGGACATGGCCTGCACAAAGGCAGTGAGCTGGAGCACAACTGAAGTGCATGGCGAATGGCAGAGTATGAGTTCAGATGAAGCTAGAACAGTCAGCACTCAGAAGGGTGACCCTGCCCAGCTGATAGAGACCTGGCTTGGCAGGTCTGGGAACCTCAAACCCACACACTGGGCAGACACATTCCTGCTCGATAAGAGGAAGGGAGGCTGGCCAGGGGCCAGTGGAGGATGGGAAAGGAAACAATCAAGGGTCCGCCATATCATTTCATATCTGTATGGGACGTCTGCTGACCTTTCAACAACTGCCCCGCCAAACGGGGGGGGGGGGGATCTGCATACCGCATGCCCACCATATCGAGTAGGGGCTCAGACACCAGGGGGGGGTATGGTAGGGGTGAGTGGTCCAGGTGATCCAATGGGACAGTACCTGATGGCTAGTGTAAGTAGCATCATTGGTGTTGCAAACTGGTGCCGGTCAGTGCACAGGGGTAGCATCTGAGACCCCAGGCAGGTGTGCATGCCACACCCAGTTAGCTGCACGAACCACTGAGGCCCTGTGACAGATCAGCCATCTACATATGGGAGCTGGGTCACCTGCAAGGGCATGTTGGTGGTTGTGGAGTGGAGAGAGTTCAAAGAGTGATGGAGGGAGTGGAGGGAGCTATTTGGGAGCATGCGGAGTGGGTGGTAGAGCTGTGTGACAGAGGTCAGGGTGCGTTCGAGTGTATGTGTGGCTAGTGTGTTGTCGTAGTGCTGAGCATTGGTGAGTGATTGGAGTGCATGGCATGGAGTGTGTGCAGAGGGGGATAGAGGTGCGTAAGGGTGTGAGACTGTGGGGTGTGTGTGGGAGGGGTGTTGATTGCGAGGTGTGCTGCCTACGGGTGATAGGGTGTGTGAGAGATGTGATCACTAGGTGGGTAGCTGGCTCAGGGTACCTGTGCACAGGGTGTGTTGTCAGGTTGGGGGCTGGTGGGCATTCACTGGGTGTGGTACTCAGTTCATGGGATGTGATCACAGTCGTGGGAACATGATGCCCATTTTAGGCATCCCGCAAATGCGAGCTGCCCTGATAACCATCCTGGCCGCATGCTTCGGCCTCCTGGTGCAGGCATATGATCAATGGGCCAACCTCCTGCTCGCAGCCACCCGCTGGCATACCCATGGGCCATGCCACAGGAGGACAGTCAACCTGCGCCATGTGGCAATGGAGCAATGGGCGTGGAGGCTCAAGGCCAGGCACCAAGCAATGGTAGGGATGGCAGCATCGCAGCATATCCATATCATCCTCTCCAGGTTGCCCCTGAACGTTTATGGTCATCGGGTGACCCTACCCATGTAACAGTTAGGTTGGATGAGGTCACGGAGCAATGACTGGTGGGAGAACATACTGGCAACCTGGACCAATGAGGAATGGACTGACCACTTCCAGATTACCCACTCCCTGCTGAGCTGGCTTGGAGAGATCCTTGACACCCACCTCTGGAGGAATGCTACCAACATTCAGTACCCATTACATCTTGGGATGCGGGTGGCGATGGTAGTGTGGCACATGGCAACCTCGATTCCTGCTGGACCATCACATAATAGTTTGGTGTGGGGGCTGTGACCGTGAACAGGGCACTCCACGATGTATGTGACCTCATTGTCGAGCTGCTCCTGGAGCAGGTCATCCAGCTACGGGATCCGGAGTTGGTGATCCGGGGCTTTGAGGCAATGGGCTTCCCTCATGGCATTGGTGCTATCAACAACACGCTCATCCCAATCTTCTGCCCTCCTCATGGCAAGACTGACTACCTGAACAGGAAGCAAGCATTCTCTGTGAACTTGCAGGCTGTCATGGACCACCGTTGTCTGTTCACTGATATGTACACAGGGCACTCAGGGAGGAGTCACGATGCTTCGATCCTGTGCTCCTCCCCCTTCTATGTCAGGATGTTCAGGGTTATCAAGGGTGTTCCCATAGCTCCAGTTGTTATAGGGGATCCTGCCTACCCTCTGACCCCATGGCTGATGAGGTCTTATCCTGTTGCCCACATCCCCAACTGGGTGCCTTTCAACAAGCGCCTGGCCTCTGTGAGGTGTGTGATGGAGAGGACATTCGGACTGCTCAAGATGAAGTGGCGCCTCTTGCTGAACTGGAGCCAGTTTGACCTCCAGCACACACCCCATCCTTATCCTGGCAGCCTGTGTACTCCATAACAACTGTGAGACTCCTGGGGTTGCCTTGGACTATCCCCCTCCTGTACAGAGGACTAGCCCTGTGTCCATGTTCAGGGTAGGACCTTCAGGCGGCTATGAGAGGAAAACCTAGATGTCCTAGATGTCTCCAGAGAACCTAGAGTCTGGAGAACCTAGAGTCTGGAGAACCTAGTGTCTGGAGAACCTAGATGCCTAGATGCAGGCACATAGTTGCCCAACTGGCCAAGAACTGACTTTTGCCTATCGAAGGCCCCTTCCAACTGTCCCAGATCACTGTTAACCTTGCATCAATACATTGTGCATTCAACCCCAGTACCTGCTACTGTCTAGGGATGGGCGAACGTGGTTCGGAAGTTCGGAGTTCGGACTGAACTAGACCAGTTCAGTCGACCGAACCAAACTTCCGAACTGAACTCGATTTTCGAACTGAACCGAACCGAACCAAATTTCCGAACTCAGCTCTGTTCTCCCATCCCTAAAAGATAATATTCCATTTAGTTCAATGGGGTTTGAATTTCCAAACTTTGTTCGGAAGTTCGGAGTTCGGACTGAACTCAAATAGTTCGGTCAACCGAACAGAACTTCTGAACTGAACCGAATTTCCGAACTGAACAGAACCGAACCAAATTTCCGAACTCAGTTCTGTTCACCCATCCATACTACTGTCATGTCTGGTAGTTGTCTTCAGTACTCCCAATGGTCTGTAGGTAGATGTGGTGCCGGGGTGGGTCCCCAGACCCCTCTGTCATGGCAGGGTTGCCCATTGCTGCACCCTACTACCTTGTGCACTGGACATCCCATTCAACCACCAGTGTGGTATCCCTGGTACTGGTGCTCAGATGGTCCTGGTGGTGTGCCTGTACTGCCTCACACCATTCCATCCACACATTGCAGGTGTGGTATGGCACCCTGTAGAGCCCCCATGATCTGTCCTGGAGGGGGTGGAGAGGTGTTAGGTTGCAGGGTTGTCATCTCTCTGAGTCCTCTGGTATTCCATCACCATTCTATCTGTTGGGGGAGATGGAATGGTGATGTCATGACATCTGACACTGTCACCTGTCATTCCAATAACCTTACACAGCTCCATCCCCTCCATGGTGGCATCTGGGTGCCATCCCATTCCTCTCCTCCATCCCATCCTGTGGCTGGCCTCCTGTGATTTACTGCAGCCCTCTCTCATGGACCCCACTACTGGGTTCTGGGGCCCTTTGCACCATTAACTGTGTTATGTTCCTTCCTGGCAGTTGATGGTGACCCCCTGTGGTGTGCTCCCACCAATCCTTGTCTGTAGTAGCAGGGTGACCCTCCTCCCTGGGTGCAGTCTGAGCCCCAACAGCCGGTGGGCATCAGTGGCCAGTGCCACAGCCAGCTGTCATTTGTAACTCTTTGGCACCCCTCGCACAGTGGGTGATACACTGAGCCTTTGACCCAGCCATCCTTCCCCCTTATTCTTTCCACTGGGCCATGCCCTCCAGGATCTATCAGTCTGACAGGGCACGTGTATGAGCTACCAGGCCTGCCCCACAGCTGTTTGTAACTGGATCCCTGTCGTTAACCATCAATGTGGTTTGCTGCTGGCTCCCTAGCATCCCTTGGATCACCCTGTACAGAATGCATGACAGAAAGGTAAGTTACCATTAATGGTTTTATTTGAGGACTATTCACAGGGGATGGGGTTCATTGTTTTGGGGGTTTTTCCTGTCCCCTCTTTATGGCACCACCAGAGGTTGGCTCTCTTCAGGCCTTGGCAGCCATTGCCCACTGTGACCATTGGCTGCCTTGCCCAGGCTCTCCTTCCTCCACTGTCTGTTCCAATGCTGAGTCTGGTGGTAGCTCCTGTGGATGAGACACTTCGCATGACCAGTAGTGGGCATCCATTCCCTGTCCCCCCATTCGGGTGCTCCCATATGAGTCCTCCCTGTGTCCATCACCACTTCCCATGCTACCTTACTGACCTTTCTAGTGTCCAGGTCGGTAACCTGTCCTGTGTTCCTCCCCCCTCCCCCCATGTTGGTTGGCCACCACCTATTCCCTGTGCTTACCTGAGTATGTGGGGTGGCCCGCCTGGGCGGTTGGGTCACTGGGGGTGCTGGGATGTTCTGAGGTGACTGGGGGCCCAGGAGGGGAGATCATTGAGGGTGCTGGAGGGGAATCGGGAGTGGGGTGGGCTATCTGGAGGGGGGGGCTTGGTGTTGCCAGGGGGATATGGGAGGGAGGGGGCCCATATGGTCTCTGGCGGGGTAGGGTTCCTGCTGGGGAAACACTGGGGTGGCAGATGAGCTGGGGAGGGAGCACTGGCACCTGTGGGAGGGCGCCGTGGTGTTGTGGTGCTGCCAGCCCTCCTACCGTGGCAGGAGGGCTCATGTCATGTTGGGGGAGGCATCACAAGGCCTCCAGAGCATCAGTTAGTTGCCTGGTCCTTGCAGTGCTTCCCTCCAGCAAGACACGGGTGTTCTCCCTCTCCTCTCTGTCAAACCACTGCTCACGGAGGAGAGAAACAGCTTGGTGCCTGTCCCACAGGTGCTCTGTGTGGGACCAGGTGAGCACTTAATCCATTTTGTCCCGGTCCCTTTCCCCCTCCCGCTAGCTAAACCTCCCTGTTTAGGGCCTGCTCCTCCCTGTGCAAGTCTGCCAGCTGCCTGGTTTCTACCAGCAGTTCCTTCCCAAGGTCCTCCTCCACTGGTTGTGGGCCCGCATCTCCCGTTTCCTCTGTGCACTCCCAGTGGCTGCACCCCTGGATGGACCAGGATGCTCCTCTGTGAATGGCAAGGGAACCTGTGTTTAGCTTGAGGCTGGAGATCAGCTACTGTTTAACTGGTCTGGCTCCTGTGCCTGCACTTGGATCTACCTCCCCACCTCCAGGAGCTCTTTCTTTGGCCTTGGCTCTGTTGACGTTCTCCCCTTGTGCTTCCACTTCCACAGTGGCGTGTGGAGGGGGTCCATCCTTGCTCCCATTATCCCTGCATGTGTGTGTCTCCTGTCCCCATCATGGTCTCATCTCCCTGTCCCTCCTCCATGGCTGTGCCCCCCCCATCCCCTGTGCTATCTCCACCCACGGTCCTGTGGTGTTCCTGGCCCTCTTCCTTTCTGTCCCCTTGACTGTCCCTTTCTTGCCATTGGAAGGGGATGGGGCCAGGGGCACTGTTGTGCCCTTGACCCCTTCATGTCACCCTGCCACCTCCCACCAATGTGTCCTTGTCTGTGTGAACCTACCATCGGTATCCTGGACGCTGGGCTCCGAGATTGCCTCCGGTTTCTCCACATTATCCTCCTGGGCCACCACCTGAATAATGAATGAATAAAATTTATTAATGGCACTAGCTCTCGCCTTGGCCATAAACAATAACAATAAAGATAATAATAATAACAACATCCAACAAAAAAAAGGGAAAAAAAGCAATTATAAACATATAATATACAAAACAAATAAATACTAAAATGTATATACAAACATATACATAACATATTTATAAATAAAAATAAATAACCATTGTCCAATCAGTTTACTAATAACAATTTACCAAACTTTCCAAGACCACCATCCAGCATAATTACACAATGGATCAATGAGCTCAAAAAGGTTCCTGCCATGCAGAGTAGCAATAATCCCTTACCGAGATTGCCAGTATCTGGGCCTTGAAGACTACTCCATATTTACTCCCAACAGCAAATACACACTGTCAACCCTCCACTGATAATTGTTCCCTCAACTTCATAGCCAAAAACATAAAGGAAGTAACTGCCCGCATTACCTCTACCTCCTGGGTATCCAGGAGGATTTTCAGTTTACATATATCAGGAACAATCTTTCCTCTATCAAATAACGGGACCAGCCAAACAGCCCTAATCATCGCATATATTGGGCAGCGTAATAATACATGGCTGAGATCCTCAATCTCCAATTCCCCACAATAACACCATCGTTGTTCACATGGGATGTTGTTATATCTACCTGAGAGGGCTGCCGAAGGAAAGAGCTGGAAACGTAGAAGGGTATATATTCTTCTAGAAGTTTGATCAGATAGTTTATCAAGGTAGCATTCGAAACCGTGATGCAATTTAATATATTTTAAACAAGGAGCAACTTTCCACTCTGTAACAACAGACATATCTTCCTGCCTAGCAATATCCCACAATCTAAGCTTAACTATATTCTGCTGCCACCCCTTCCCTTTCCCATACAGATAGGGGAGGGAAAAATCAAGATGTCCCATATATGATGCCATTTGGGATAACCAAGGATACTTCAAGGCCCCTTGATACGATAATTTTTCTTGAAGACAAAGCAAAGGCAATGCAGTCTCACCTTGTAAACACAAGCGAGACCAATAACCAATTGCTGCCTGTTTAACCAAGTGGGCAATCGAAATCATACCGGTTTCAGCCCGAAGGACAGACGCAGGGGTTCCCTGAGGGACTCGCAGGAGGCTGCGGAGGAATTTGTTCTGGACAACTTCTAATAATTGAAAGGATCGAACTGTCATTAATTCAGCCCCAAAGAGGAGAATAGGGTGCACCTTTGACTTAAATACATCCAGGATGACAGACATAGAGATACCAGCAGATCTAACCATTAACCTCAGGATTCCCTTTGCTGCTGCCAAAGTCTTAATGGCTAACAATTTTTGATACCTTTCCCAGGAACCAGTTCTGGTAATAGTGATCCCCAGGTAAACATAAGACTTCACCTGCATAAAGCTTTTATCATTTACTTTCCAACTACCCTTACTAGCTCTCCCGCCTATCACCATTATCTGGGACTTTCGGTAATTTATATTTAGGCCTTTATTATTACAATAATTGATTAGTTTCCCAAGCAATTTAGACATTCCCTTTTTTGTCTGCGATATCACAACCACATCATCAGCGTACATAAGTATGGGGGTAGCCCGCTCTTGTATTTTAGGTGGGGGGCCACCACCTCCTCCTGCACCTCCAGGTCCCCTTGAGCTGTGAGAGCAATAGCAATATGTCAGTTTGGCATCCTGACTGTTGTGGGCTGGGCCCCTGCCTCCCCCCTGTTTCCTGGGGTTGTTCTCTTACCTAGGTCATATTTCTCCTCCTCCTGCGGGGAGTCCCTGATGTCGATCTGTTCCCCGTGCACCCCCTGTCCCCATAGGTTCTGAGCCTGTGGGTTTTAGGGGCACCCGCAGAGGGTGATACTGCCCATTTTAGTTTCCAGGGATGCCTCCTCCACCAGTAGGTTGGGGCTGTCCCCTCCCATTTCCTGACTGGCCTCACCAGGAGCAGTGGGCTCCCCCTGCTCCGGTGGTTCAGGCAGGGGGGCATGTTGTTTTTGCCCTCTTTCTGCTCCTGCCAAAGACAGTGCCGTGGATGCGGGAGGCCATAATGTCCCCTGTCTCTTATACACATCTAGATGTGTATAAGAGACAGGGTGTGTGTTGTTTTTGCCCTCTTTCTGCTCCGGCAAAGGATGTGCCATGGATGTGGGAGGCCACAATGTCCCCGTCCATGCAGAGGAAACGATCCAGCAGGTCATCGAACCCTGTGTGCGCATGGCATGGTTAGACTTGAGATTAATGTCCTTGATATGTTTCTATCCGGACCTCAATTCATTTGCCTGCTGCATGCATTGGGACACATCCCTATTGTACCCCAATTGCTGCATCCCCTGGGCAATGGGTTCATAGACCTGTTTGGTCTTGTATTTGTGCACCAGGTTGTACTGGACCTTTTCACCCCCCTCCACACACGTATGAATTCCAGGGTCTCGTCCCTGGTCCAGGGGTTCCCCTTTTGTGTTCCACCTGTGGGAGGCCACCCAGCTTTGCAGCCCACCCGGTGGCTGTGGTGGCAGTGGAGCAGGTGATCTCCTGTTGGGGGAATGTATCTGGGTGCACTGTTGTCCTGCTGCACCCTTTTTGTTTTGTGGGGTGTTCCTTGCCGTCTCCTCCCCACTTGTGAGTTACCACTGTTTTACCTCACTGCCATGGAGGCCCTCCTCAGCTGTCTCCCCAATGCTGCTGTGCACCAGGGTTTGGGTGTTCTCCTGGGAGGGGGGGGGAGACGATGGAGCTGTCAGCTGTCTGCCCTGCATTTCCCCAGCATTTGCTTGGGTTTTGTCTGTGCCCTCCCCTGTGTGGGTGGGTTCCTCCAATCTTACCTTGCTGTCAGATGTGTTCTCCTCCCTGGGCCCGATGGATGTGGGTGGGGGGTGTTGCCGGAGCCACGTTGCACCCTCTGCCCTGTGTCTGTATGGGAGAGCTGTCAGTTGCCGTCCCACCCCCCCACCTCCCCAGTGCTGATGGCCTGGGCCCCGCTCCCCTGGGTGGCCCCGTGGCTCTCTACTTACCCTGCCCCTTCCCGCATGTGTCGTGGTGCTGGCTTCCATCATCCTGTCAGAGGATGCTTTCTTTCTGGACATGTTGGGAGCTGGTGCACCCATGTCCTCACTCACTTTTCCTTTAAGGGCTCCCGGCCTGGCATTTGGCATCTTTCCCGGTGGGTGTGTCTGCTTGCGGGCTCCTGCGGGGCCTCTCTAGCTGTGTCTCGCTGGTTTCAGCAGACCCTTTCCATGGGTGGGTGTGCTTTGCCATTTACATGGATGGGTGGGTGTTGAACACCCATCTTCACCCACAGAGCATGCTGGCTCCTTTCCGAATGTTCCATGGTTGGGGATGGGTGTTGATGGGTGGGTCACAGGAGCGCACACACTCACCCGGTGCCATTCACATGGACACTCTACCACCCATCCGATTGGTGTTCATGGGTGTTGGTGGTTGGGTGGCATCCATGTAAAAATGGCCTAAGGGTGTGTCCTTATCATTTGCTTTTGCAAATTTACAACTCAATTTTATTTATTTATTTATTTATTTATTTATTTAATCAAATATTTATACCCCACTTCTTCTGCTCACAGCACCTCAAGGTGACTAATGATCAATAAAACCATACAAAATACAACAATAATTAAATAGATTAAAAACATTAATAAAATATAAATCAAACAATGCACCTCCTGCAATTAAAACTGGGGGGGGGGGGAATAATTAAACCCCTACAACCCTAACCCACCTGCACACATTACCCTTACCAAATGCCTGGTGGAACAGCCAGGTCTTGCATTTTCATCAAAACAAAGGGAGGTCCAGAGCCAACCAGACCTCTGCTGGAAGGGAGTTCTGTAGCCTAGGTATGGCCACCGACAACACCCTCTCCAGAGTTGCCCCCCAGGACATCCAGGGGAACTCCAGGAAGGTGCCTCTGGCCAACCACAGGGGCCGCTCCATGGCCCAGGGAGTGAGGCGGTCCCACAAACAAGTGGGGCCCAGACTGTTTAGGGCTTTATACGTCAAAACCAACACCTTGAATCGGGTCTGTAAAACTATAGGCAGCCAATGAAGAGCGCGGAGCACTGGTGTAATGTGCTCGCAGTGACCCATCCCTGTAAGGAGGTGGGCCACCGCATTCTACACCAGCTGCAATCTCCAGACCATCACCATGGGTAGCCCCATGTAGAGTGCATTACATAGTCCAATCTCAAGGTAATTACATAGTCCAATCTCAAGGTAATTAAAGCATGGATGATAGTGGCCAGGTCAGAGTCTGAGATAGACAGCCAAAGCTGTCGCACCAGATGTAATTGACTAAATGTGCTCCTCGCCACAGCCACCACCTGGACATCCAGGTGGAGCTGGGCATCGAGGAACACTCCCAAACTGTGAACCTTGGGAACCAATGAGGGATGAACCCCATCAATAACAGGAGACATCACACCCATCACCTTACCCACTAACATCACCGCTGTCTTGTCGGGATTCAGAAATTAACTAGGGTTGCCACCTTTCCTAAAGCTTTGACCTGTAGAAGGGTGGGACATGCCAAAAAGGGATGGGGCAAAGGGACTCCCTCCTCCCGCTTCCTATGTGGCCACTTCCCCTTTGAAGTATCAGGATGTCACAATGCTCCAAAGAAGGCAGAGCCATGACAGAAAAGAGGGGGGGGGGAAGGGACTCTGCCACCCCTTTCTGATGTGACCATGCCCCTTTCAGAGTTTTGTGATGTTCTTTAGGGGGTGATGTTCATGTTAGAAAGGGGTCAAAAGAGTCCCACCGATTTTTGCTGTGGCCCATCCCTGCTGATAAATTTGTTTCATGGTTATTCAGACTCCACTGGATATCCTGGAGAAACAGGGGATTTCACTGAAGTCCGGGGATGAAGCCACTCCAGATCAAATCAGGAGGGGTTGAAACCCTGCTGTTAATACACTTTAGCCATCCTAGGGTTTTCATGATTATGGTGACTGAATGGGGGAATTGTACCACTGACTGGAAGAGTGGTTGAACTGTGTTAATTGCTCCAGAACAGCTAACGTTGATCGAGGAAGGTGGCAAAAATGAATGGGGTGTCTTTTGCATACCCCTACCCTGAACAGGGAACCAGAGAATCTGGGTTTTGTTTCTGGCCTCACCAAAGTCTTTGGGCAAGAGCTCCCTCTTTAAATTGTAACCTCCTCAAAATGTGGAGCTGTCAGTTTTACTAGAAGGGCTGGAGCAGGGGCATGGCAGTATAGGTTAGGATGCAGGGTAGATGGAGATGTTCTGGGGTATGGGATTGCCATCACAACTAAAGATGGTGCTGATTCAGAATTTCAGTTTCCTAACCCAGACACCAGATGAAGATCCTGTTTCTGGCCTGTCCGGGTGAAAAGTGGACAGGCAGTAATGCTAGTGTAATGGTTAGAATGTGAGAGTTTTCCTGCTGCTGCTGCTGTCTCTCTGTGTCACTTCACTTTTCCTAGCTATGGCAAGGACACAAATACTCTCCTGCCTTTCTATCATGCTCTGAAATCAACAGATGCCATATCAGGGCTTGGGAATTGCTTGATGGCCATGGAGACGGGGGGGGGGGGGAATTTGGAGCAGGCGTGGACGTGCTGTTGCCCCTGCATACGCTGAGTGCATCATTTTCAACAATTTCTCCTTGAGCCCCAGCAAGGACACATGCACACACATACATGCAATTGTACCTCCAGACGAGGGGACTGGGGAGAGAGCAGGTTATAAAACATTCGGCAAACAGGAACGGTTCCATTCAGTGCTTCAGGACTAGAATTAATAGGCACAACCAATAATCCTCTCTTGGAGGGGTAAAGAAATAAAAGAGAGAGAAAGAGAAATAATGGCCAGATTCCCATGTCTTGCTGTCGGAGAGACTTCCAGGTTTGTGAAGTTCAATGCATAGGAAATGAGGATGGGAGCTCTGCTAGTCTCAGCGTTTTTAAGAAAGCTCAGGTCAAAAGTGACCTTGATATAATCAGGACTTGGAGGAAAGCACTGGGCTTTGAGTTCATTCTGACATGCTCCAAAGGGCGCTTACAAGTGCCGGTGGCGGGATGCGAATGTGAAGAATGCGTGCTCAGATGACTTTTGAAAAGGTGCCACATGCATGTATGAGCTTGTCGGTGCACTGACAGGTGCACTCTACTGACCTGTTTTTTTTCAGATCGGTAGAGCGCAATTGTCAGTGCACTGACAAGCTCAATCATGTGCGTGGCACCTTTTCAGACGTCATCTGGGCACAAATTCTCCACATTCGCATCCCACCACCGGCACTTGTAAGTGCTTTTTGGAGCACGTCTGAATGAACCCTTTTTGCTTCTAGGGGCACTGCAGAGTGATAAGGACACTCCCTTTTTTTAAAAAGCCCATTTCTCCCCTTTCCCCAAAACCTGCCTCAAAAGGTCCCCTTTTTAGCCGTTGGATTTTAACTGTGGTTAGAGCTGAAACATATATGCATTTTTGTATTTGCAAATATTGGGGCCAAGCCCATGTCCCACAGATCCCACGTGCAACCCGTGTGCACCCACGTGCAGTCAACCTGCATGTAATTTGTGCACATGTCCACTGGGAATGCGTTGTGCCTCATGGAATCCACGTGGGACCCATGCAGATCCTCATGCAGATTCCACATGGAGGGGTTTAGTATTATGGCCAGTAGAAGTGGGACACCAGCTCAATTACCGGGTACCGGATTTACCGGATACCGGTTTTCAAAAAAACGGATTCCCGGATTAAATCCGGTATACCGGTACCGGATTTATTCCATTGATTTCAATGGGACACTGTCCCCATTGAAATCAATGGAATAAAAAAATTCCTCCCCCCTCCCCCTCCCAGGCTGCACGGGTGGAAGGGGGGACACCCCCCACCCACCCTGCCCAGCCTGGATTT
>QEPC01008356.1:89073-105579 GCA_003113815.1 Sphenodon punctatus | reverse complement strand
CCGGACCGCCGGAGCTCAAGGAAGGTATGATCCCTGGGTGGGAACTTGGAAGTAGGGTGATCCCTGGGGTGGGGGTGTGTGTTAAACCCACCCTCAACCCAGGGATCATACAGTACATGTACTTAATACTTACCGGCTGCTGCTGGGACAGCCGCTGGTGCTGGTGGGCTGGCTCTGGGTTGCCGGCGGCGGCCCGGAGCCACAGTAGGGGACACTTAGGGGAATTTTTTTGTTTAAATCCAGGCTTGGCAGGGTGGGGTGTGTGTCCCCCCTTCCACCTGGGAGGGGGAGGGAAACACGGGGTTTTTGTGGGTTTTCTTTACATTGCGGCCATTCATTTGAATGGCCGCAATGTAACAAAAAAATCCGGTACCGGGAATCCGGTAAATGGGTCGGATTACCGGGTTGAATCTGATAATGCCGGTATGCCCAGTACCGGCATTATCGGATACCGGAAGATCCGGTTTTCCCACCCCTAATGGCCAGTATCTGCATTCTGGGATAGTCCACCAAATATCTAAATAAGCATTTGTCAAGGAAACAACATTTGTATATCTATTTATTTGGCTATTTCATTTTAGTTATTTTGGGCAATTTGGTATTTTAATTACTTTGTTTCAGCACTACTTAGAGTTTTTATGCCACAATTTGGGGGGCAGTAGTGCTAAATAACATTGAAGTGAAGTTAACAAAATACCAAGGTAGATCTGAAATGACTACTCTACCTAAACTGAAAATGGCAGTTTGGGTAATAACTGGTATCCATTTACACTCCCTTAGATATTCATTTTGATTATTTCAGGTTGGCTTTTTCATTTGGGGGAGGGGGGTTTGATTCAGTTATTTTGGAACTTTGATCATTTCTGTAGTTCACTATTGCATATGTGCAATTGCTGAAAATGCTATAACTAGGGCTGAAATTTGATCTCTTTATTTTCTCAGTTCCCACAGAGAATCAGACTTCTTGACGAGAATCAAGAAAATAAAAAATCTCGACTTTGTCTCAAGATTTTTTTTCTTGATTAAAATAATTTAAAAAAACACTGTGTATGCACAAAGCACCTATTTTCAATACAATTTCCCATCCCTAGTGCATGTAGATTCAGTCTGGGTCACCCTTGAGCCTGCTCTGAGGCTGCAGTCCACTCCCTGTCTGTCTAAAAACACCAGTTTTCTACTGAAAGTTTGAAAGCACTTGTGGCCCCGGGTTCACCTTGGGGCTATGCCTGTCTGAGTTTCACTCAGTGGAGCTTCTCCACATAGCATGGGTCCTCCTTTCTACATATCATGATGCAAGCTGATACTTGCTGACCCTGACAAGAACAATGTATTGCCCTAGCCCTGCCCTGCGACCGAGATGACTCTGGACATTGGGATGACCTCATGTGTTGGTGAAGAACAGAATGCAGCCATCTGTGACAGTTAATGTGAATGGCAGGACACAATCATGACTGACATTTGAGCACACTTGATTTGGTCAGCCTAACAAGGGCAATGTAGTTCCCCACCCTTCTGCCCTGGTGCTGTGAGAACTCTGGGCTTTGGATGAACATGTATGTCAATGATGAATGGAATAGATCCAGCTGGGAGGGAAGAGTAGTGAGTAGTGGGGAATTCCCGAGGGTGCCTAGCCAAACAGGGTATGATGGGGAGAGAGGAGACCACCACGGTGGACGTCATGACACATCCTTCTTATTGTGCAGGGCAGATTACAGTAGTGGATGTTTGATGTGACTGATTTGCCCAGAAAAAGGGAATAGAACCATGAATTCAGGGATATGATATGATGTACTTGGGGAGTGTGACACTTGTGGGCCTGAGAGGCTTTAGATTCATTAGGAACAGGGGGACCTTTGGAGGAAGGGGAGCCTATACCAACAGGATGGGCTCCACCTTAACCAGAACAGAACCCAGCTGATGGCACTAAAAATTAAAAAGGAGATAGAGCAGTTTTAAAACTAGAATCCTGGGAAAGCCGTCAAGCATGGTGTTATTCCAGGAAAATTAGAGTATCCTAATATAGAGGATGGAAAAGAAGCTGAGGCAGCCCAGGTGGAAAGCAATGCAGAACAGACAAATATAAAGGATTCCAAAATACCTGGAACAGTTACATATTACAAATAATGAGCATATTAAGAATAAGAATAAAAATAATACATTTGTGTCTACATGCAAATGCTAAAAGTCTAAGTAAAATGGGAGATTTATAGTGTATGGCACTAAATGAAGATCTAGACATAATAGGCATCTCACAGACCTGGTGGAATGAGGATAATCAATGGGACATTGCAATACCAGGGTACAAAATAGATAGAAATGACAGAGTAGATTGAGCTGGTTGTGAGGTGGTGCTATATATTAAAGACAGCATTGAATCAAGTAGGATTAAAATGTTACATGAAGCGAACTGTACTCTGGAATCTCTATGGATAAAAATTCCAACCATGCATAGCAGGGAAGTGTATAGCTGTGGGGCTATACCAGGGGTGGGGAGCCTTTTCTGCCCTGGGGGCCACATTTAATATTAGTATGAGCTCCGAGGGCCACATAGAGGTTGGGGCGGAGGTGCTTAATGGGTTAATTCAAGAAAAGGCGGGCCCAGATCATGGATCTGTGCTGTGGATATGTCCCCTGCCCATGTGTGCATGCCTTCCAATCCTCTTTGCTGTTATCATGAACTCTGTTTTTCAATGTTTGAGGGTAGAGATTGGATCCAGGGGCCAGATCCAGACACGTTGAAAGGAGCCACATAAAAAGTTGTTGAGGGCCACATTTGGCCCTGGGCCTGAGGTTCCCCACCCCTGGGCCATACGATCGTCCCCCTGACCAGTGGAGTTTAGACAGGTTACTAAAATTGGAAACATAATGATAATGGGTGATTTCAATGATCCTAATATTGACTGGGTGAATGTCTCCTTCTGGCATGATATGGAAGCAAGGTTTCTAGATGCCATAAATGAGTGCTGCTTGGAGCAGCTGGTCCTGTAACCAATGAGAGGAGGATCTACTTTGGAACTAGTCCTAAGTGGAGCGCTGGACCTGGTGCAAGGGGTAATGGTGATGGAGCCACTTGGTAATAGTAATCACAATATAATCAAATTTGACATCATTACTGGAGGGAGAATGGTGAATAAAATTATTGCAGTAGCATGTAACTTTTAAAAAAAGACTATGCTAAAATGAAGAAACTAGTTAGAAGGAAACTTAAAGGAACAGTTTCGAGGATTAAATGTCTGCAAGAGGCATGGAGACTATTTTAAAACACCATCTTAGAAGCCCAGATGAAATGTATTCCACTGGTTTTAAAAGGTAGCAAGAGAGCCAAGCATCTGCCAGCATAGCTAAATGGTGAGGTGAAGGAGGCTGTTAGAGCCAAAGGCCATTTTTCCACGGATCCCTGCCCCCCACACCCACGTGTGTGGGTGGGTGGGTGGTGGTGGATGTGTTGTACGACTGCCACAGCAGGTGGGGGGGGTCCGTATGTGCTCCTGTGCTCCACCCACCTCCACCTATCGCCCATGCACGGAGCAACGGGTGCCAATGGTGGATGTTCCGTGCATGGAGATGGGTGGGTGGGCATCTGTGTAACGGCCCACCCGCACACCGCCCACCTGCTGCAGCCTCCAACCATCCCCCCTCACACACACCCCGGCCCATTTGAAAAGAGCCAGTAAGGCATCCTTTTAAAAATGGAAAACTTGTCCTACTGAGGAAAATAGGAAAGATCAGAAGCATTAGCAATTTAGATGTAAAACATTAATAAGGTAAGTAGGCCAGAAGAGAGACTTGCTAAAGAGGCAGAAACTAACAATAAAATCATTTTAAAGTACATCAAAAGCAAGAAGGCAGCTAGAGAGTCAGCTGGGCCATTAAATGATCAGGAGGTAAAAGGAGCACTCAGGGAGGATAAGGCCATTGCAGAGAAGCTGAATGATTTTTTTGCTTTGGTAATAGTGATCACAATATAATCAAATTTGACATCAACATCATTACTGGAGGGAGAATGATGAATAAAATTATTGCAGTAGCATGTAACTTTAAAAAAAAGACTATGCTAACATGAAGAAACTAGTTAGAAGGAAACTAAAAGGAGCAGTTTTGAGGATTAAATGTCTGCAAGAGGCATGGAGACTATTTTAAGGCACCATCTTAGTTGCTTTGGTCTTGACTGCAGAGGTCATTGGGGAGATACCCGTGCAGGAACTGTTCTTTTTAGGTGATGAAATGGAAGAGCTATCACAAATCAATGTGACTCTGGAAGAGGTTCTAGAGCAAATCAACAAACTAAATAGTAACAAATCACCAGGAACAGATGGTATTCAACACAGAGTTCTGAAGGAACTCAAATATGAAATTGCAGACTGGAGGCCAGGTGGTGAATGTAACACCAATATTTGAAAAGGGTTCCAGAGGCGATCATGGGAACTACAGAACAGTGAGTCTAACAGTAGCAGGCAAATAATGGAAACAATTATTAAAATAATAATATTTTAATAATGGGATTCTGGGACTCTGTCCTAGACTGGTTCTCCTCCTACCTCTATGACCGCTCCTTCAATGTATCTCTTCCTAACTCCTCCCCCTCCTCCTCCCTATCCCTCTCGGTTGGGGTTCCCCAAGGCTCTGTCCTTGGCCCTCTCCTCTTCTCTATCTACACCCAGTCCCTAGGCAAACTCATTGCCTCCCACAGTTTCCAATACCACCTATACGCTGATGACACTCACTTCTATCTCTCGACTCCTTCCCTCTCCCCCTCTGTTCAAGCTCATCTCACCAACTGCCTCTCTGATATCTCCACCTGGATATCTCAACACCAACTCAAACTGAACACGGCAAAAACTGAACTCCTTATCTTCCCTCCCAATCCTTCCGCTCCCTCTTCCCTGTCAATTACCATTGACGGGGTCTCCATCCTCCCTGTCCCCCAAGCACGTAGCTTGGGCTTCATTTTCAACTCGCACCTCACCTTCAAACCCTACACTGACTCTGTGGCCAAATCCTGCGGCTTCTCCCTTCACCACATTACCAAGATCCACCCTTTTCTGTCTGTCTCCTCTGCCAAAACTCTCATCCATGCCCTAGTCATCTCACGCCTCGGCTTTTGTAACCTCTACCTTGCTGGCCTTCCCCCTCTCTCACGTTTCTTCCCTCATCTCTGGTCAAAACTCTGCTGCCAGGATCATCTACTTAGCCCATCGCTTTGACCATGTGCAGCCTCTCCTCTCTCCACTGGCTCCCCCTTCCTGAGCGTATTCTGCACAAGCTCCTCATCTTCACCTACAAAGTCCTTCANCCCCCCCCCCCAAACTCTCTGCCCCCTGATCTCCCTCGGAACCCCTGCTCAAAACCTTCGCTCCTCTTCCATCCCCTCCCTCACCCTCCCACGCCTCCCCTGCTCCCCCAACCACCTTCGTCCCTTCTGCCTCTCTGCCCCACACACCTGAAACTCTCTCCCTGCCCACATCCACCTTGCCCCCTCCCTTCGTACCTTCAAATCCCTCCTCAAAACCCACCTCTTCCGCTCTGCCCTTCCTAACTCCTTTTAACCATCCCCACCCAAGATTATCCCCCACCTGTTATCTGCAAACTCCCAATGTACTGTAACCAAGCCAAGAACATGTACCTGAGTTCTTGCATCCTCATGATTGTTGCATCCTTGTCTCTCCCTCTGTTCCCCCTTCCCTGTCTCCCCTCCCCTCCCCCTGTCTTTAGATTGTAAGTTCTCAGGCAGGGACTGTGTCTGTCTTATTCTCTGTAAAGCACCAGGTACATTGCTAGCGCTATATAAATAAATAATAATAATAATAATAAAAAATAATGGGCATATTGATAAACATGGCTTGATGGGGAAGAGTCAACCTAGATTTAGCAAAGGACAGTCATGCCTTGCTAATCTATTGGAATTTTTTGAGGATGTAAATAAGTATGTGGATAAGGGGGAGCCAATTGATATAGGGTATTTTCAGACATGACAGGACTGATTGGCCCTGGCATGGAAACAACCCTTTGATTCCCTGCTGGGGCCACTGCGTCAAGGGCTAACATGGCCGATCCCAGGGGGAACCCGGGGAGGGGGCGGGGCACAACTTGTGGCCTCACAGCCCCCCCCCCCCCGGCATTGACCATGACCCAGAATCCTGCCGCGGATTCCGAACCATGGTCAGGGGACAGATGTTACTGTCCTCTTCATCACAGGGGGAGAGGGAATCTCATTCACCACGTGATCGGGGATGATCCACCCAGGACCTCCGCTCGCGTGGTGATTCTGATTCCCCACCGTGATTGACTGTGGCAGACATCTGGAGGGGAACTTCCGGTTCCCCAACAGACGTTACGAGGCCATTCGCCATCACAGGGTATTGACTGTGGTTGAGCCTGGTCTCGTAACATCTGAAAATACCCATAGTGTATCTGGATTTCCAGAAAGCCTTTTAAAAGGTCCCTCATTAGAGACTCTTGATGAAATTAAGAAGTTATAGACTAGGAGGCAGTGGCCTATCATGTATTGGTAACTGGTTAAAGGATAGGGGGAAAGGGGTGCTTGCCCATGTTACAGCGTGGGGGAGGGGAACTTATGTGAGACAAACCTATGGCAGGGACACTCACGTGATGATCCAAACGTGGGTCTGAGGGGTGGGGTGGGGGGAGCGTCATTGGGAAATTCTTGTGTTTGTTTCAATTATGGATGACAGGACTCAAAATCCAGCCCTGTGATCTGTGTTTGAAACAAATGCAGGAATTGCCCGATGACGCTCCCCACACCCCTGTGCCCACATTTGGAGCATCACGTGAGCTTCCGCACTGTAAGTTTGTCTCATGTAAGTTTCACCACCACCACCACCTCCTGTAACATGGGCAAGCACCTACCAAAGGGTAGGACTAAATGGTCAGTTTTCAGTGGAAAGAAGTAACTAGTGGAGTGCCCCAGGGATCTGTACTGGGACCAGTGTTGTTTAACGTATTGATTAATGGTCTAGAAAAAGGAGTAAGGAGTGAGGTGATCAAATTTTCAGATGACACAAAGTTATTTAAGGTTGATAAAACATGAGCAGACTGGGAAGAACTGCAGGAGGATTTTGTGAGGCTGGGTGATTGGGCATCCAAATGGCAGATGAGATTTAATGTGGACGAGTGCAAAGTGATGCACATAGGGAAAAAGAATCCAAACTATATGTATACAATGCTGGGTTCTAAATCAGGAGTTACCCCTCAGGAAATGGACCTTGGAGTCATTGTGGAAAATACATTGAAATCCTCAGCTCAGTGTATGGTGGCAGTCAAAAAAGCAAACAGAATGTTAGGAATTATTTGCAAAGAGATAGAGAATAGAACTGAAAATATCATAATGCCACTATACAAATCAATGGTACGACCCCACCTTTAGTATTTTGTGCAGTTCTGTTCACCCCATCTCAAAAAAGATAAAGTAGAAATAGAAAAGCTACAGAAAAGGGCAACAAAAATGATAAGGGGTATGGAACAGCTCCCCTGTGAAGAGAGGCTGGATAGGTTAGGGCTCTTCGGCTTGGAGAACAGACATCTAAGAGGGGATATGATAGAAATTTATAAAACCATGAATAGTGTGGAACAAGTAAATAGGAAACAGATATTTATCCTCTCAAATAGTACTAGAACTAGTGGACACCCCATGAAATGAATGGGTAGCAGATTTAAAAGAAAGTTGTTGTTTTTTCACTCAATGCACAATTAAGTTGAGGAATTTGTTGCCAGAGGATTTGGTCATGGCCTGTAGTATATAACTGGGTTTTTAAAAGGATTGGACAAGTTTCTGGAGGATAGGTCCATTAGCAGCTAATAGCTGGGTAGATTTGGGGAACGTAATCTCCTTACTGTCGAGCTGGGAGTGAACAACAGGGAATGGATCACCTCACCTCATTGTGGACTGTTGGGGACTTCTTCTAAGTGACCAAGATTGGCCACTGTCAGAGACTGGTGATGGGCTCGATGGGTATCTGACCCATATCATACTGAGTATCTGACCCAGTATGGCACTACTTATGTTCTTCTGAGAGGAACCTAGACAAAGTGAGTTCTCAACCCCACAAAAGCTTCAGGACTTTGTTGATGCAGCAGAAGTGGGAGACCGATATTGACAAATAATGTAAGGGAGTACACCCAGAGGCGGAGAGAACCAAAAGAGACAAGAGGCAAGAAATATGGAACAGGAATTGAAGAAATAAATCATATTTATATTGCATAGTGGGTGTTTGACATTTGTGGAGCATTTTGGGCAACACAGCAAGGCACAGATGTTCTTGAAAGTCCATTACAGACATAGGCAAGGGTAGTGACTGTGAGGCATTAAGGCATTTGTGAGGGTATGTTTTATGTTAGTGATGAGTGCAGCAGTATGATGCTTCATTGCAATGAATGAAAAACAGCAACACAGCATATAAAAACAGAGTGGTTAATGTGTTTTCAACACAGCTGTTTTATTATAGATATCTGTAATGTTCTGTATTGATACAGAGCAATCATCTCTACCAAAATAACTAAAACAAAAAACATAGCAAAAATCCCACCAACAAGCCAGAGAACAGAAATAACCAAAACAGAATACCCCCAAAAAGGATATGAGAGTAGCTGGGTTGGTAACAGATATTATTCAGGTACCTAAAGAGCTACCCAAAAAAATGTGAGTACAGATCCAATCCGAAGTGGGGGAAATCATTGGATATGATTTTGCTGCAGATATTCATTTCAGCTCTGTTCTGATTCCTGGCTAAATTTTCCCCTCTTCATTCTGGCAGGAGAGGTGAGCCTTATATCTCCGGAGGCAAGAAGGGTCTGTTTTATCACAGAGCAGGTACCAGGCACATATTTTCAAATGGAATTGAAAAGAACTGAAAGGGGTTCAGCTGCTTTTCCGCACCCTGGTGAAGCAGGTCCCTGTCCAGGAGGGGTTCAGCTGCTTTTCTACACCCTGGTGAAGTAGGTCCCTTTCAATTTCCGGGATCAAGTGGAAATATTACTGTGGTTGAGATGTCGGGGGAATTACTCCTCTTTCTATTTCTAATAATGACTCTTTTAGTTCAATCAAATAGACCTTTTATTCAATGATAGCAACACAATTTAACATACCAATTATTAATGAAGCATTTGCACTTTTAACTTTATTTATTATTATTATTATTATTATTATTATTATTATTATTATTATTATTAATAACAAACATTTATATAGCACCAGCAGTGTACCTGGCACTTTACAAAGTAATAAAATAGACACGGTCCCCGCCCCTAGGGCTTAAAATCTGAGAGACAGAAGCTGGTGGAAAAGACATAGGAAGGGGAACAGAGGGAGAGACAAGGGGTCTAACATTCATGAAGATGCGAGGTCTCAAGTGCACGTACTTGGCTTGGTTACAATGAGAATGACAGCAGGTAGGTCCATGTTGCAAGGATAAGGGTAAACCGATCGTAGGTATAGGAATAGTGGCTCAGCAGGATAAAGAGTCAGACAGAGCAGAGCGAAAGAGGTGAGTTTTAAGGAGAGATTTGAAGGTATGAAGGGAGGGGGCAAGGCGGATGTGGACAGGGAGGGAGTTCCAGGCATGGGGGGCAGCAAGTGAGAAGGGACGAAGGCGCTTAGGGGAGCAGGGAAGGCGTGGAAGGGTGAGAGAAGGGACAGAGGAGGAGCGAAGTGCACGGGCTGGAGTATGGAGGGCGATAAGTGCAGAGAGGTAGGGGGGAGCAAGGTTGTGAAGAGCTTTATAGGTGAAGACTAGGAGCTTGTGCAGGATTCGTTCAGGAAGGGGAAGCCAGTGAAGCGAAGAGAGGAGGGGCTGCACATGGTCGAAGCGACTGGCGAGGTAGATGACCCTGGCAGCAGAGTTTTGGACAGAGATGAGGGGAGAAAGGTGAGACCGGGGAAGGCCAGTGAGAAGGAGGTTACAGTAATCGAGGCGAGAGATGACCAGAGCATGAACAAGAGTTTTGGCAGACGAGACAGAGAGAAAAGGGCGAATCTTAGCAATGTTATGGAGGGAGAAGCGACAGGATTTAGCAACAGAGTCAATGTAGGGTTTAAAAGAAAGGGCTGAGTCAAAGATGAAGCCTAGGCTACGGGCTTGGGGGACAGGCAGGATGGTGACTCCATCAATAGTTATTGACAGTGAGGAAGGAGAGGAAGGATGAGGGGGGAAGATAAGGAGTTCAGTTTTAGCCATGTTGAGTTTGAGTTGACGTTGAGACATCCAGGTAGAGATGTCAGAGAGACAGTTGATGAGACGAGCTTGAACAGAGGGAGAGAGAGAGGGAGTAGAGAGATAGAGTTGAGTGTCATCAGCATAGAGGTGGTATTGGAAGCCATGGGAGGCAATGAGTTTGCCTAAGGATGAGGTATAGATCGAGAAGAGGAGAGGGCCAAGAACAGAGCCTTGAGGAACACCAACTGAGAGGGGGAAGGAGGAGGAGGCGGAGTTGGAGAGAGACACATTAAAGGAGCGGTCAGAGAGGTAGGAGGAGAACCAGTTATGGACAGAGCCACAAAAGCCAAGGGAGTGAAGGGAATCCAGCAAGAGTGAGTGGTCAACAGTATCGAAGGCAGCAGAGAGATCAAGGAGGACAAGAATGGAATAGAGACGTTTAGATTTAGCCACCAGAAGATCGTTGGTGATCTTAGCGAGAGCAGTTTCAGTAGAATGAAGGGGGCGGAAGCCAGATTGGAGGGGGTCAAGGGAGGAGTTGGAGGATAGGAAGTCAAGGCAGCGGGAGTAGACAACACGTTCAAGCAGCTTGGAAGCAAAAGGAAGGAGTGAGACAGGACGATAGCTAGAAGGGTCAGAGGGGTCAAGAGTGGACTTTTTGAGAATAGGAGAGACTGTGGCATGTTTGAAGGCAGAAGGGAAAGAGCCAGTAGAGAGGGAGAGGTTGATGATGTGCAGGAAGGAAGGGGCGACAGTGGGAGTAATGGAGGTGAGGAGGCGGGAAGGAATGGGATCAAGGGGGCAAGTGGAAGGGTTGGAGGAGGAGAGCAGAGAGGAGATTTCCTTAAGGGAGGCAGGGGAGAAGGAGGACATGAGAGAAGGAGGGGGAGGAGGGAGAGGGGTGGGAGTGGGAAGAGAGGAGTGGGAAGCGATGTCGAGGCGGATCTTGTCTATCTTGGAGGTGAAGAAGGAGGCAAGATCCTGAGCAGAAAGGGAAGAAGGAGGGGGAGGACAGGGAGGCTTGAGGAGGGAGTCAAAGGTAGAGAACAGGCGGCGAGGGTCCCGAGAACAGGACTCAATGCGGGAGGCATAGTAGTGTTGTCTAGCAAGGGAGATAGCAGAAGTAAGGGTGGAGAGACAGAATTTGAAGTGAAGGAAGTCAGCGTGAGAATGGGATTAGTGCCAGAGTCGTTCAGCAGCACAAGTGCAAGAACGGAGGTGGCGGATACTAGGGGTGAACCAAGGACGGGGGTTGTGGGAGAAGGCAGGGCGGGAAGAGAAAGGGGCATGGGAGTCAAGTGTGGAGGAGAGAGAGACATTGAAAGCAGAGACATCAGAGTAAGGGGAGGAGGAAGAGAAGACTGTAGGAAGAAGGGGAGAGAGAGAGAGGAGGCAAAGTCCAGGGGATCAATAGTTTGAAGGTCACGGAAGGGGCGTAGAGAAGGGGAAGAGGAGGAGGGACAGTGGGAAATGTTGAAAGAGGCAAGGAAGTGGTCTGATATAGGATGAGGAACATATGATCCCTCACCTACTCTGACTACTTCAAATACATACAAGGCATATATTCTTACGTGATCAGAGGTCCACGGTCTGGTCCCAGAAGGAGGGCAGGCAGGGGCCCCAAAAGCCTTGAGAGAGAGAGCCTAGCTGTGGAGAAAGTTGCAGGACTTCCTAGGGAGAAGTCCCAGAGAGGGCCAATCACTGAGCTTGCCAGCACCCTGATAGGGTTAGCCATCAAGTACTGTGAAAGGCAAAGAACTGATCCAGAGACTGGCCTTATATACAGGTTCTCCTTATTGCTTATCCATGTTAAGGCGATGTTTGCCCTCTACTCCAGAATGTTCCCCTTCTGACTCATTCATGATTGGGGTCCTTCTGCTTAGTCATGGTTTGGGGATTTGCCCTGACAAATAGGGTCCAGTCCCTCATCCCTCTGGAGGGAGAACTTGACTTCCTGGCTCTGGGCACCCCACACCCCCTTGGAGGCGACTTATAGTCTGATCAAGTCATCTTGCTTCTCTGGTACCGTTTGGTCCTGTTATCAGCCTCTGACCTTCCCAATGTCCCTGTGAGTTATAAACTATCCAGTTTTGCTTTGGAAGACAAGGTCTCTGCTTTCTCTCAGGCACCTAATAGACAGGAATATTGCCTCCTTCACACCAGTACACATAATTTACTTCCTCTTGACCATTTGAACGTTTACTCCTAACACATTTTGTTCCTTATCTAAATCAATGAATCAATGCATCTGCTAACTAATGTCTTAATTAACTTATAACATTCTACATATTCTTAACATTCTACACATTCTTAACTAAAAACAAAATGGCTTACACAAAAGTTTCATTCAGTTTCAATATCATGATTATAAATCCACTGTACTTTTTGTTACATTTCTACAAAGAATGAGTTACAATAGTATTCAATGTATGTTCTGGCATATTTGTGTCAAAAGAAACACTTTTGCTTTAGTTACATTGTAGCAAGGAAATTAGCATCTCTGTTAGGCCTATGTCAATTCACAACAGTCGCCCCCTGTTAACTGCTACATAATCCTCTCTTGGGATAGCAAAGTTGCTTCTGCATCTATACCCTGGGTTTAGAATGCAGAAAGCAGGATCTCATGGAGACTGGATCTGTGTATCATTTTTGAAAATAACCAATTCCGCAGGAAATTTTAATTTTTCCCACACAATGTCCTCCTGCATACCTAATGTGAATGCCCTAGAAATCCATACATTTTAAACACCATTGCACATCACTGGAATGAATGCAGCAACACCTTAAGTAGCTAGGGTGTTGAGAAATGAGTAGATGTTGTATAACCCCACCCAATATCTAGGCCTGAAACTCTTTCTTGTTTTTTCTCAATTCTTGTTGAGAATCAAGCTTCTCAACAAGAATCAAGCTTCGCCCCAATCTTGACAATTTTTCATTGATTTTTTTCTCAATTTTTAAAACAAACAAAAACTGTGCATTCACAAAATGGCCACTGGGGCTGTTCTATACATGCACAGCCCTTTTTCAAAATGGCATCACTGCCATTTTAGAAAAGGGCTGCCATTCTGTGCATGTATGTTGGACATTTTGCACACTTTCATTTCAGACCGTCGATTGAATAACCGAATATTCAAACAAAAATGACTGAAAAAAGGCCAGAAAATGAGGTAGTTAATGGATATGCAGATATTTGTTTTGGTTCAGATATTCAGAGTGCTATCAAAAAATAGGAATAATATTTGTGAATACAGAATCCGTCCACTATTCATTTCAACACTACAGTGCAACAAGAGTGCTGAGTGCCGGCAGCAGACTCGGGGCATCCAGAAGCTTCCTGGAGAGTGGGAAGGAGGGTCATGATGTCTGTTATAGGCAATGGGCTGAGGCTTCCTGAGGCTTCTCATGGAGCCTCAGGCTACCATATACCTGGGTGGATACCCAGGGTTACAAAATTCAGTACCCTTTTCAGCTTTAACCCAAACAACAGACATGGGTATCACATATTCACTTCCTGCAAACCCAAGGTTTCTTTTTTTTTTGTGAGTTTCCAAAAAATTTTATTTGGCTATTTTGGGGGTTTGCTCATTTTGGTATTTCAATAGTGTCATTTTTGACAACTGTGTATGTGCAATACAGCAAATATTGCCAAAATGACATACGTTCTTTAATGGCTATTAGCCAATTAGCCGGTATTAGCCTTCTATTCCCTGTGAGTGAACAGCACGTAATAGATTACTCCATTACGACCAGTTGGATACTTCTCCAAAGCGACCAAGAATGGTTGCTCCGACACTGTCGGACACAGGATGCTGGGCTCAATGGTCCATTGTTCTAACTCAGTATGGCACTTCTTAAGTCCTTAACTGAAAGGCTGAAATGACCAAAATAACCAACTTGAAAAACCTAAATGGAATACAAAAATGGATACCCAGAGGAGCATGATTGGATATCCGTTATTACCCAAAATACATTTTCATTTTTGTTAGTGTAGATTCAGTGGGATTACCCATTTTTCAGGAACCTGCTTCACCTCTGAGTACTTCATTTCTTCACTCTTGGCATTTGGACTGTTTCATATGGCATGAGTTAATCATTCAGTGACTTACACATTTCAGAAATAAACTTTCCAAAATAAACTTTTTGTATTCAGGCACTTAATACAATTAGAATTTAATTGCTCAAAATGGTCAATTTGTTGCATTCCAAGTTTGTTTTGATCCCAGCAAGAGGCAATGACGCTCTGTAGTAGCTACTGTGCAAAATGAATCCAGAACTAATGCATGGTTGCCGTATTTATTTATTTATGTATTTATTTATTTTATTTCTCAAATTTCTACCCCACCCCTCCTAAAACAGCTCGGGGCGACTTACAATAAAAAAATAATAACATATATAAAAACATTTAAAATATTTCAAAATAGTAGTATTAAAACAGGGTCAGGGTCATCATAAAACAATAAATAGGGTAGGGGATATAAAAACCCTCTAACCCCCTCCCCCCCACACACGCATCCCCACTTTCCTCCCACTCATCCCCATGCATGGAGCAACCTCAGTTTTTCCCGGTTGCTCCATGCGTGAGGATGAATGCGGGGTGAGTGGGGATGTGTGCTAGGCGGGATCGCACACGCACCCTCACTCACTGTGCATGCCCCGGGTCCTTCACACGGACTGCACCCACTCATGAACACACAGATTTCTGCATGTTCATGAATGGGTGCATCTCATGTAAAAAGGCCAGAGATGTGTAAGACATTTAAAAACAAAGCTGTAAAATTATATATTGGTTCAGGAGACAAAGAAACAATAGGTAGTGGTAAACACATAGAGAGGATGCAGCTAAAGCAAACATATGGACTGGGGGTATATAGTGGGGAAACAGCTTATCAGGTGAAGGGAATATTCATATGAAAGGAACTGGGTTCACAGCAATAACACAAAGGTAGAGTATCCACCTGATGGACTTTGTCCTTTACAGAGAAGGAGACAAACCATTTTCAAACAGACATGGTTGGGGGAGCGGGTCTGTATGTGCCGTGTGGCGTGCACTCGCACCTCCGGTGAGTGGGGGGGATTGGCATGGTCCATTATCTGCTGGCCTTCTGTCCGGCCTGCAAAACTTGGCTGTTCTCCCAGGCCTTCAGAGGAGGGGGGGGGGGATAAAAGTTTGGTGGGGTGGGTGTTTTTAGAGATTTTTTAGATGTTTTAATCTTTTGTTTTATGGTCATTTTAACTTATGGTTATTTTTGTTTGTTGTAAGCAACCCTGAGATGCCATGGGCATGAGGGGGTGGCTAATAAGTGTAAATAAATAAATAAATAAATTATGGGTGTGTGCCCCTACCCATGCACTGCCCACTACTGCCCCCTCATGGAGCATCCTGGATTTTCCCCCAATGCTCCATGCAGGGGGATGAGTGGGTGGTGCATGGGTCACTGGAACAATCAACCCAGTCTTCAGACAGGCGCTTGGGTGGTCAGGGGATGGGTGATGTGGGTGGGTGCATCCAGTTAAAAAAACAGCCAAAGTCATTAGAATAATATCTTTCAGGAACTTGGTACAAAGGATAACATAAGTTAAAATGTAGTATACTGTAAGATACTACAGGTTGTTGTAGTGGGTGGAGAAATTTAGGTCCTTGTTAAGTCCATTAGCTTTGCTGTCAAAGTAATACATTTTAGTTCCCAGGCCCATCTCTTGAGGCTGTTGTGCAGGTTTCCTTTGAGAATGAGGACTGAGAGGTTGACTATAGAATGTTTGTGCTGGGAAAAGTGACTTCTCATTGTGGAGTCAGTGACTTTGTTTATATCTGTGTGAGTTCATACATAAGTGCAAGGGTTGAATGAAAGAGTCCCCAACTGACAGTCTTGCTCTTCACATGATCCTGAAGCTACTAGGGATGGGCGAACGCGGTTCGGAAGTTTGGAGTTTGGCCCGAACTCGAACTGTTCGGATGACCGAACTCGAACCCGAATGCGAACATACTGAACAAACCGAACACCGAACGGCGAAATGGCCGAACAGTTCGGTCAGTTCAGATCACATTCGGATGAGTTCGGGTGGCAAAAAAAGGTTCACTGGAAGGTCAAACATTACAGTGAGGTGTCAGTCACTGAGGAGTAGACTTCCAGGCACCAGGGGTGGAGAGGCTTGCAAGAAACGAAATTAATTATCTGCCTCCCCACTTCCCAATACCTTCTGAGCTAGTCACTGTTACTGAACAGCAGGTGTTGAGTAGGATTTTTAGATCGCTTTAAGTTTCATTTCACTTTTGTAATGAAATGAAACTTAAACCATAAACTGAAACCTTGTGTTATGCACTGTACAGACTCATTGA
>QEPC01008356.1:75828-86239 GCA_003113815.1 Sphenodon punctatus | reverse complement strand
GTTAGTGATTTAGTTTTAGTGTTTGTAGGAGTAGGTCTGTGTACTTATTAGATAATCCATTTACTTCATAGCATTTAGAATAGTTAATAGCAGTTAGATTTAGTGTAGACAGATATATATATTAGATAAAAAAAATAAGAAAACCCCATATAAAAACCCAAAAACCAAATAAAGAACAAAAGAAAACCCAATAAAAAACCAAAAAACCATATAAAAAACAAAAAAAAAACCATAACAACACTTCCCGAATGGCCGAACGGCCAAACCGAACAGCCAAACAGCCGAACCGAACAGCCGAACGGCCTAACCGAACAGCCTGTTCGGACGAACGAACCGAACAGCCGAACCCGAACTCAGCGAATGAAACGAACGAACGAACCGAACGAACGAACTGAGCGAATCCGAACCGAACGAACAAACCGAATGGACGAACCGAATGCAGCCGAACCGAATGGCCAAACCCGAACCGCGATCTGTTCGTCCATCCCTAGAAGCTACTTGGTGTTGGCACTTTTTTAACCAACATTATTTATTTATTTATTTATTTAGCACCAGCAAGGTACCTGGCACTGAACAATCATTCCAATCTAGAAGAGACAAAGACCATGGAAAAGTGGAACATAAGGAGAAAGACAGGGATACATTCATGAAGTTGAGAAGTTGCAGACACATGTGTTTAGCTCAGTTACATGCAACATGGAAATCCTGAATGAAAGGACAGTAGAAACAATGAAAGGACATTGAAGTGGTTGGCCTTTTTTATACAGGCCATGGTGTAGGAGGGGGGGGACCAGTGTGAGCTGCAATTGCGTGAACAGTGGGGGGGGGCAGGGCACATGGACACACACTGATCCCCACCTTCCTGCATCCACATTCACAGAGCAATCACCATTTTGGCGAATTGCTCTGTGAATGGGTGTTGGGTGGAGGTGCGTGGGTGGCGGGTGTGTGCATGCACCCCCACTCACCCACCATGGCATGCACATGGGGGTCACCCACTCATGCCCACACAGAGAATTTGTGTGGGCATGAGTGGGTGCGTCTTGTATAAAAAAGGTCATTGCAATGCAAAGGGCTAGCACTGGTGCTAAACTGCTTTGGGATTGCAATAACACATTGTAGACAGTGTAGAAAGTTAGAACTCGGGTGTGTTCAGTTAGCTGTGTTTATTGGACAGTAAGGCAGAGCCATCTCTATACAGGCTGGTCCATAGACAGCCACCTTGCCGGATTCTCCCGAGATAAACAACAAGCTCCATTAGATAGACAGCTCACAATCTCCTTAAAAAGACACTTTTGGTCTGAGTGACACCATCTTTGATCCTGAGACCTTAAACAGCAACAAAGACAGTACATCAAGCGTCTGTCAGGATCATGACCCCATGCATGGATGGTATGAGTTTGACCTCACTTGGTTTGCATTCCACGATCTGGGAATCTCTGAGGTACACCTAGTTTTTCATTTGTAGATCTTAGTTCAAGTAAATACCTTTTGTAGAACTGGCTGAAATTTTCTGATCAGGAAGTATCTTTAAGGCCATTTTTACATGGACGTCACCCACCTACGAACACCCATAAACACCCATCAGATGGGTGGAAGAGTGCCCGTGTAAACGTCCACAGGTGGATGGGTGCGCATTCACGACCCACCCACCAACACCCACGGAGCAGCCAGGAAGGAGCCAGCATGCTCCGTGGGTGGAAATGGGTGGAGATGGGTGTTCAACACCTACCCATCTGTGTAAACACCAAAACACCCACACCCATGGGGATGGCTCCTCCGATACCACAGAGAGTTGGCTAGAGAGGCCATGCAGGTGCCCCCAAGCAGACATGCCCACCTGGGGAGACGCCAGCCACCTGGCCAGGAGCCCTTAAAGGAGACCCGAAACTTGAGAGGGGTGTGCCAGCTCCCAAAATGTCAGGACAGAAAGCCACCAATAAGATGAAGGGAGCCAGCGCTGCAACTTGCTTGGGATGGGCCAGGTTAAGCAGAGAGAACCCGTGACTCCGTGACATTCAGGTAAGCCACCCGTGCCCCCCAGGAGGTGTGGGGAAGGTTTCCCCTCCCCGCAAGGGAGCACAGGTGGGCTGCGGGGCATATTCTAACCCCTCTGCAATACCCCCAACAGTAGACAACCAGTTACACTGTCCCCACAGCTACTGGGTGGGCCCCAAGTCACCAAGCTGGAAGGTCCTCCACATGTGGTAGCCAAAAGGGGGAGCCCTGGTCAAGGCAGGAGACCAGGGACTTCATACCCATGTGGGGGGCCGAAAAAGTCCAGCATGACCTGGTGCGCAGCTACAAGACCAGACAGGTCTATGAGGCCATGGAGTATGGCCTCATAGAGTATCACCCAGGAGATGCAGCAGCAGGAGTACAATAGGGATGTCACCCAGTGCATGCAGCAGGCAAAGGACTTGAGGTCTGGATATAAATATATCAAGGACAACAATCTCATGTCCAACTGTGCCATGTGTACAATGGAGTTCCATGATGAGCTGCAGTTCCTCTGCATGGATGGGAATATAGCTGCCTCCCACTTATAAATACATGATACTGCCTTCGCCAGGAGCAGGCGGAGGGCACTCACGACAACCCCCTGTCCAAACTCCCGGAGCAGGGGGAGGCCGCTGCCCCTGGCAAGGCCAGCCAGGATGTGGGAGGGGAGAGCCCCATCACACAGGGGGAGGAGATGGCCCGGGAAACCGCTCACACAAACATCACCCTCTGTGTGCTTTCACAAAACCCACAGGGAGATGGGTCGCAGGGACAGGGGACACACACGGAGCAGACGTAGACCCGGGATGCCTTCCAGGAAGCGGAGGAAGACAATCCAGGTAGGAACACAACCAGGACCCAGGGGGTGGAGGTGGGAGGGGCCCCGAGGGGAGGAGAGGGCCATGGGGGAGGGGAGAGGGTCAGGGGGGAGGGGAGAGGGTCAGAGGGTGATGGGGAGAGGGTCCGATCACAGTGACCAAAGCCAAAGCCAGGCACCAGGGATCAACTGATGGATCCCCATTCCCATTACAGCTCAAGGGACCCTGGAGGTTCATGAGGAGGAGGTCACGGAGGAGGAGGTGGTAGAGGAGGAATCGGTGGCACCCCCAAGACCCGGTCACCAGGACAACAATGGTAGGCCGCAATAGACATGGGATGGGTCGTGGGAGCTGCCGGGGTGATGGGGTAACAGGCCACCCACAGGGTAAGCCCCTAGAGAAAACTGCCCCTAATGCATGACAGAGAAGGGCCGGTGCCCACCACAGTTGGGTAACCAAGCCACACGGGTTATCATCCCGACAGGTATGCAGATGGGGGGTCACAAGGGTGGACGGAGCATGGGACATGTCCACAAGCAGGTGCTGGGACAGCATGGCCCCAGGTGAATGCACATCTATACGGAGCAAGCAGAGTGGTCTGACAGAGGGGACAGGAAGACGTGGACCCCACCCAACAACTCCCAAACACCATAGGGACAGTCAGGGAGGGGGAGCAGGCACCCCCTGTGGTGACAGGGATGCACTGTTATGGGTGCAGGGTACAGACATGGCAAGCAACACACCCCAAGTAGTTCACATGTCTCCCACAGATGAGCACCCCAGTCCTGCAAGGGGAGCTGCTGCCAGCAGCACCAAGAGGAATCAGGAGATGCGGCCCAGAACCAGTGAAGGAGAGAGAACCTGGGGAGGGAACTGCTGAAGGAAACCAGAAGGTTAGTTGAGGTGCACTCCGAGGAGCTCGCCCTCACCAGGAAGGTCCAAACAGGGGAGGGGAAGAGGGACCGGGACATATTGGAAGCTGTGCTAAACTGGTCCCGCACTGAGCACCTGTGGGACAGGCGCCAGACTGCCACCCTCCACTGTGAGATGTAGCTCGACAGAGCCGAGAGGACGAGGGGCCATGTCGTGCTGGAGAGGACCTCCACACGGGCCCTTGACCTCATAGGGGAGGCAGTGGGGCTCCTGAGGAGAGAACCGTGGTGCGACGCGCCCCCTCCAAGCCTGGATGGAGGGATGGCAGGGGAGTACCATTGGGGTGCCCTCCCACAGATTCAAGTGCCCTCTCCCCTGCACTTCGGCCAACCCTGGTTTCCCCAGCAGCACCCCTTCCCTGGCCTGGTGGACAGGGTCCCTCTCCCCAACATAGCCTCACAACAACAGCCCATGGGGCTGCCCTTCCAGCCCGCACCCCTCCCGGTTCCTCCACAGCTGCCTCCGAGATCCCTCCTCCGGGAACCACGGCCACCCCTGAACAACCCGGAACCTCCAGGTGACCAACCGCCCATGCCGGCCATCCCACCAGCTCCAATAAGCCGGAACACATATCTGTCTGCTAAGGGGGGAAGGAGGAAACACACCACTACCTGCAGAGGGATGGGTGGAGGGGACGCTGCATGGGGATCCACACCAGCAGCAGAGGGCAATGGAAAGGTCTGTGGTGCAGACCACATAGTATTGTAACCCTCACCTTATGTTCCAACATCACAGGGTCCAATACCTCTGCCCCCCATTGTATAGGGAGTTTAAACACTCTACCGAGCTGGAATGGTACCTGGATATTCTAGATTATCCCAGCTTATGTAGGGCCCTGACATTTATGAGATTTGATCTATTGCCTACCAAGGTTTTGCTGGGGAGGCGTTCTGGAATTCCCTACAAGGATAGATTATGTCCTTGCACACTGGGCTGTGTCGGGGACTTGCTTCATGTTCTATTTGCTTACCCCCTCACACAGTGTGTGAGAGAATGGTACTTTCCGCCCGGGTTTTTCCTAAGAGCATGCCTTTCCCCAGTGCAGTTGTTGACATATCTTGTCTCATCTAAATCTGCTGACCATATTACCAGCCTAGCTCTGATGGCTCGTGAGATCCATAGACATCTCTCCTGATCCTTTTGTTAGCTACCAGCTGGGAATGCCTTGGCATTTAACCAAGGAATGAGTAACTATCCTAGCAGGGATTAAGATACTTATACAGATTCCTTACTTCCTGACCTACAGGGGTCAAGCATTGCCGCCGTAAGCCCCGAGAAGGGTAAGGCATAGCACGAGGTGGGGTTGGTGCACTGGAAGCAACTGCACCTTAGATAAAATCTTTCATAGTGTGTGAATTGGTTACATGGGTCTGCCCCAATAGAAGTAGGTGTAAAATTGATGGTTTTGTATTTTTGTCATGTATATTACTTTGTTATGTTGAGCTGGTGTTACTGTCAAATATGTATGTATATATGTATGTATGTATGTATGTATGTAATTTTCTTAAAAGGCTAAGGCAAAATCTAATGCCAAAATAAATAAATATTATTAAATACCACAGCCCAGACCTGAGTGGTCAGCGGACAATGAAGAGCCCGGGCCATCAGGCTGCCGGTCACAGAGAACGGCGGCCACAAGGACCCTCAGGGGAGCGAGCCCTGGTGGTGCATCGAAGCAGGCATGGGGAAGACCCCGCAAAAAGTTAACACCCCCCACTTGTAAATAATCCAAAATAAACATGTGATGTACCTTACCACTCTGTTGTTCGTTGTATCAATGGGGGCCCCATGAGTGGGGAGGGGTCACTCCACCTGCATATGGGGGCATGGCATGCACAGTACAGCTGCGGGAACCATATGACTCTGGCTTGTAAGGAGCCAGGTGAGCAACAGCATAGCACCCATGGCCAAGTACAGGCCTGCACACGGAGAGCAGTATAGCACCGCCCATGCTAACAGACCGCTGGTGCCAGCTCGGGGCCTGGAACGGGTCGCTCACCATGGCTACAAGCCAGTGAGTGACCCTGTAGTGTGGGCCATGGTCCGCACAGGACCGGGGAACCCTGACTACCCAAACAACAGCACAAATGTATGAAAGTACATATCATCAGATTACACAGTCTGATGAAGGGGTGGCTGTCATCAGCACAAGTCAGTTGCCAGCCATCTGGGCAACAACGCACCTACACAGAGCATCTGGATTCTCCTTGGATATGTGCCGTAACGTCCCACCCTGGACATGTTGATACAGGGGCGAGGGACCCTCTCACTGCACTGGTGGGGGATAGTCAAGGGCAGCTTCCCCAGTCTTGCAGATATTGTGCAGGATGCAGGCCACTGGGACAAGGATGGGTATATGCTTGAGATCAAACTGGCTCCTGTTCATGAGCAGGTGCCAATGGCCCTTGAGCAGGCTAAATGACTGCTCCACCACGCACCGAGCCGACAAGAGGCGTTAATTGAAAAGCCTGCTCTCCGGTGTGCGGGCCACGGGACAGGGCCTCATGAACCACGGGCTCAATGGGTAGACGGGGTCCCCAATCACCACAGGAGCCATGTAGACCCCCTCAAAGACCCAGTACAGGTTGGGGGCTATCTCCCCGTCAAACATGCATGCATAGAAGAGGGATGCCCGCAGAATGCATGCATCATGGCTCCCCCCTGAGTGGTCGGTGTATACATCCATAAACAAGCACCTGTGATCCACAATGGCCTGGAGATTGATCGAGAATGCCTGCATCCAGTTCGGATAATCCATCTTGGCATATGGGTGCCGGATAATAGGGATGTGGGGGCTGTCTATCACCCCTATGCAATGGGGGAAGCCCATGTCTTCAAAGTCACGGATCATGACCTCTGGATCCCAGAGATGGATGACCCGCTCGAGCAGAAGCTCCACTATCAGGTCACACACATCATGGAGCACCCTGTTAACAGTTTCAGTCCCCACCCCGAACTGTTCCCCAATGCTCCAACAGGAATCAGACGTGGCCAGCCTCCACACAGCCATGGCCAAGCACATCCCTGGCAGCAGCGGATACTCTCCATGCCCACCACAACGAAGCTGCTTGGTGCATGTTGGTCGCTCTTCTGCACCATTCACCATGGTTGTAGAAGCGGGGCCCTAGCAGTAGTAGCTCAGCCCATTGCTGGAATACCTGGGCCAGGATCAGGAAGCAGGAAGCCAGGACCATTTACAGGACAGCCTTCTCCTCAGGGGGCTCATCAACTGGCAACATGGTACCACCAACAACACGCACGCACAGTGGACACCACCACCAGCATTTACTCTCTGCTCTCCATCACTATCACCTATCACTTAATACGCCCAAACCACCTCTCACTTTGAACCCCACGCCTGGGCAATGCTACCTGCACATATATGTACTCTGGCGGACTGAGTTGTGGGCACAGCTATTGGTGCAGTAACGTGGGTCTGTTCCACGCTCCTGATAGGGATCCCCTCTCGCCGGGCCGCCGGCACCCCTCCAGACATCCTGGACGCCTTGGGGCGAGGGGCACCTCGAGCCACCCTTGGTCCCTGGGGCCACCCCAGCCCCTGTGCCCCTGTCATGCCCCCATGCGATCACTGGTCAGGGTGCATCTGCACCAGCCATGCTTCTGTCCCATCGGTTGAAGACCACGGCAGTGTACAGCTGTGTTCCATCAAGATATGATGCATGGAGCATCTCATTTTAGCTCCCTGCCAGAGGCAGCCATGGCCTTGGTGATCTATCATTGCTAACTCTGGAATGCTCCTGTCCAGTGCATGGGTCAGGGATTCACAGGGCCTAGCATCCATTCCACTATCAGCTGTGTTCTGGAGCACATGAGTGGGGAGGGGTCGCTCCACCTGCATACGGGGGCATGGCATGCACAGTACAGGTGCGGGAACCATACAGCTCTGGCCCAAAAGGAGTCAGATAGGCAACAGCATAGCACCCATGGCTGGGTACAGGCCTGCTCATGGACAGCAGTAGAGCACCGCCCATGCTAACAGATTACTGGTGCTGGCCCAGGGCCTGGAGCGGGGCTCGCGCCATGGCTACAAGCCAGTGGGTGACCCTGTGGCGCGGGCCACGGGCCATACAGGGAACCCCAACTACCCAAACAACAGCAGAGATGTGGACGTATGAACGTACATATCATTATTTAGTAGGACCGGTTACACAGTACGATGACGGGGGGTGGGGGGGCTGTCAGTGGCACGAATCAGTTGTCAGCCATCTGGGAAACAATGTGCCTACACAGAGCATCCCGATTCTCCTCAGATATGCGCCGGAACGCCCCACCCTGGACATGTTGGTACAGGGGCACAGGACCCTCTCGCTGCACCGGTGGGGGATAGTCAAGGGCAGCTCCCCCAGTCTCGCAGATATTGTGCAGGATGCAGGCCGCTGAGACAAGGATGGGGGTATGCTCAAGATCGAACTGGCTCCTGTTCATGAGCAGGCGCCAATGCCCCTTAAGCAGGCCAAATGACTGCTCCACCACGCTCCGAGCCGACAAGAGGCATTAATTGAAGAGCCTGTGCTCCAGTGTGCAGGCCATGGGATAGGTCCTCAGGAGCCACAGGCTCAATGGGTAGGCGGGGTCCCCAATCACCACAGGAGCCATGGAGACCCCCTCAATGACCCAGTACAAGCTGTGGGCTATCTCCCCGTCAAACATGCGTGCATAGAAGGGGGATGCCCGCAGTATGCGCGCATCATGGCTCCTCCCTGAGTGGCTGGTGTATACGTCCGTAAACAAGCAGCTGTGATCCACAACGGCCTGGAGATTGAGAACACCTGCTTCCGGTTCAGATAGTCTGTCTTGGCGTGTGGGGACCAGATAATAGGGATGTGGGTGCTGTCTATTGTCCTTATGCAATGGGGGAGGCCCATGTCTTCAAAGCTGTGGATCAAGACCTCTGGATCCCGGAGCTTGATGACCCGCTCGAGCAGCAGCTCCACTATCAGGTCACACGTCGTGGAGCACTCTGTTAACGGTTGCGGTCCCCACCCCAAACTGCTCCCCAACGCTCCAACAGGAATTAAGGGTGGCCAGCGTTCACAAGGCCATGGCCAAGGGCATCCCTGGTGGCAGCAGATACCGCATGTTGGTCACCCGCCTCCGGAGATGTGGATTCAGGAGCTCTCCGAGCCGGGTCAACAGGGAGCGGTTCATGCAGAAGTGCTCCGTCCATTCCTCGTCCGTCCTGGTGGCCAGCATGTTCTCCCACCATTCATTGGTGCGTGACTGCATCCAATTCAACCTCCGCGTTGGGACTGTGACACGACGGCTGTATAGGTTGAGCGGCCACCGGGAAAGGACAAGGCGCATGTCCTGGGACACAGCTGTTCTGAACAGGGAATGTTGGCGGGCAGCTACCCTCCGTGCCCACCGCAACGCTGCTGCTCGGTGCATGTTGGCCGTTCTCCTGCACCGTTCACCATGGTTGTAGAAGCGGGGCCCTGGCAGTGGAAGCTTGGCCCAGTGCTGCAACACCTGGACCAGGATCATGAAGCAGGAAGCCAGGACCATTAACAGGACGGCCCTCTCCTCAGGGGGCTCATCAACTGGCAGCATGGTACCACCAACAGCATGCACACAGAGTGGACACCACCACCAGCATTGACGCTCTGCTCTCCGTCACTATCACCTATCACTCAACATGCCCAAACCACCTCTCACTCTGAACCCCACGCCCGGGCAATGCTACCTGCACATATATGTACTCTTGCGGACCGAGCTGTGTGTGCAGCGATTGGTGTAGTAACATGGGTGTGTTCCGCGCACATGATCGGGAACCCCCTCTCGCTGGGCCGCTGGCACACACCCCTCCCAGACAGCCTGGACGCCTTGGGGCGAGGGGCACCTCGAGCCACCTCTGTGGCCCAAGGGCCACCCCAGCCCCTGTGCCTCTGCCATGCCTCCGTGCGATCACTGGGCAGGGTGCATCCACACCAGCTATGCTTCTGTCCCATCACTTGAAGGCCACGGCAGTGTGCAGCTGTGTTCCATCAAGATACGCTGCATGGAGTGTCTCATTAGCTCCCTGCTAGAGGCAGCCGTGACCTTGGTGATCTGTCATCATCACTAACACCGGAATGCTCCTGCTCGGTGCGTGGGTCAGGGATTCACAGGGTCTAGCATCCGTTCCACTATCAGCTGTGTACTGGTGCAGCTTGGCTAGCACTGCACAGCTCCTAGTGCATCGCTCATTCACAGCCGTTCTCCATAGGACCATGGTGCAAACTGCCGAGCAGCCCTTGGAACGGTCATGGCAGGGTGCAGAACAGGCCCCGGGGCCAGTGGTGGTGCAAGGGAGGAGTGGTTGCCATGTGCCAACATGTTGTTGGAAACGCTGTGGCAGAGCCGCGATGTCCAGCTGCTGATGAGCAACCCCGTCGGTGTCAGATGGATTCAGTCTCCTGTCACGGTACATGTGGGCGATGGGCCATCCATTTGGGGCTCCGGTTTTCCAGAGGCGTGCTGGGGAGCCAGCTTCACCCTCCTTCAACAACCTCTTTGGGGGCACCCAGCTGCTATCATTGTGCCATGGACCACACTGGAGATCACAGCTGTTTGCCTGGTGGCTGCACATCCAGAGTATGAACTGACCCTCCAGTCCGGGGGTCCCCATGTTGCTACCGACTACACCTCCATCCTACTGC
>QEPC01008356.1:62803-74567 GCA_003113815.1 Sphenodon punctatus | reverse complement strand
CCGCCTCCGGAGATGTGGATTCAGGAGCTCTCCGAGCCGGGTCAACAGGGAGCGGTTCATGCAGAAGTGCTCCGTCCATTCCTCGTCCGTCCTGGTGGCCAGCATGTTCTCCCACCATTCATTGGTGCGTGACTGCATCCAATTAAACCTCCGCGTTGGGACTGTGACACGACGGCTGTATAGGTTGAGCGGCCACCGGGAAAGGACAAGGTGCATGTCCTGGGACACAGCTGTTCTGAACAGGGAATGTTGGCGGGGAGCTACCCTCCGTGCCCACCACAACGCTGCTGCTCGGTGCATGTTGGCCGCTCTCCTGCACCGTTCACCATGGTTGTAGAAGTGGGGCCCTGGCAGTGGAAGCTTGGCCCAGTGCTGGAACACCTGGACCAGGATCATGAAGCAGGAAGCCAGGACCATTAACAGGATGGCCCTCTCCTCAGGGGGCTCATCAACTGGCAGCATGGTACCACCAACAGCATGCACACAGAGTGGACACCACCACCAGCATTGACGCTCTGCTCTCCGTCACTATCACCTATCACTCAACATGCCCAAACCACCTCTCACTCTGAACCCCACGCCCGGGCAATGCTACCTGCACATATATGTACTCTGGCGGACCGAGCTGTGTGTGCAGCGATTGGTGTAGTAACATGGGTGTGTTCCGCGCACATGATCGGGAACCCCCTCTCGCTGGGCCGCTGGCACACACCCCTCCCAGACAGCCTGGACGCCTTGGGGCGAGGGGCACCTCGAGCCACCTCTGTGGCCCAAGGGCCACCCCAGCCCCTGTGCCTCTGCCATGCCTCCGTGCGATCACTGGGCAGGGTGCATCCACACCAGCTATGCTTCTGTCCCATCACTTGAAGGCCATGGCAGTGTGCAGCTGTGTTCCATCAAGATACACTGCATGGAGTGTCTCATTAGCTCCCTGCTAGAGGCAGCCGTGACCTTGGTGATCTGTCATCATCACTAACACCGGAATGCTCCTGCTCGGTGCGTGGGTCAGGGATTCACAGGGTCTAGCATCCGTTCCACTATCAGCTGTGTACTGGTGCAGCTTGGCTAGCACTGCACAGCTCCTAGTGCATCGCTCATTCACAGCCGTTCTCCATAGGACCATGGTGCAAACTGCCGAGCAGCCCTTGGAACGGTCATGGCAGGGTGCAGAACAGGCCCCGGGGCCAGTGGTGGTGCAAGGGAGGAGTGGTTGCCATGTGCCAACATGTTGTTGGAAACGCTGTGGCAGAGCCGCGATGTCCAGCTGCTGATGAGCAACCCCGTCGGTGTCAGATGGATTCAGTCTCCTGTCACGGTACATGTGGGCGATGGGCCATCCATTTGGGGCTCCGGTTTTCCAGAGGCGTGCTGGGGAGCCAGCTTCACCCTCCTTCAACAACCTCTTTGGGGGCACCCAGCTGCTATCATTGTGCCATGGACCACACTGGAGATCACAGCTGTTTGCCTGGTGGCTGCACATCCAGAGTATGAACTGACCCTCCAGTCCGGGGGTCCCCATGTTGCTACCGACTACACCTCCATCCTACTGCATGCCCATGGAGTATCCTGTCCACTATTGGACTGCCAGGCCCTTCTTGGTGGACCACTGCTGACGGGGACCCCTACTGCATGTGAAATCGGCACCCTGCGATCGGTGATGAACCTACCGGATGTCAAGGCTTCAGCTGCCATGGGGAACCACCTCCTGCCTCATCTCATGGTGGATGTGCATATGCATCCCAGGGATTCTGCAGGGGCCTATTCGCCTAGGAGGATCTTGTCCCGGGGCAGCTGTTTCAGGGGCACCCTCTGGCCTCTCCATGAGCTGGACATCCCAAACGGCCCCTCCATCGCATTGTCATTGCCGTGCCTGTGATGTGGCCTGCCTCCTCCTGGGCCCCGCTGCTCCAGTCCACAGTACTGTGTGCCCAGTGGTAGGCTTCCCTGTCTGCTGGACCCCATCGCTGCTCCTTTACACTCCAGCCCCCATATCCCTCTTGTAGTGGCTGCAACGGTGCCCCGGTTTGCTGTTGTGGGGAAGAGACACGAGCCCGTGATCACCCGTTCTCTGGCCTGTGTTTGCCCGTACCCCCCTTTCACCCAATCTGTAATAAAGGTCTTACCTTGACTGTACCTCCTTGAGTGCATTAGTGTCTGTGTGCCACACCGATCGCCTCTTCCATGGCTGCAGCCCTTTCTGTGTGTGTTGGTTAGTGTGATGGGGGTCACTGGGATTCCTGCTCAGGATCACTGTAGGCCCCAACCCCTCCCTAGCAGCTAGTGTTGACCTTTCCCATGTCCCATGCCCTTTCCCCTGTTAATAAAGTTGCTTCGCCCCCTTATCTGGTTCTGTGTCATGGTCCTCCATGTGGCCTGATCTCTTGTGTGGGCACCTCTTGGTGGTTGTAGCACTGTTGCCTGGCAGGGACTGTTTATCTCATGCCCCCTCCCCCCTTTCTGTGCTGAAGGTTTGTGCTGAAGGTCTGCTGTATCCTTTGGGGGTGAACCTGGTTTTCCTGGCCTGGGGTATTTGTGACCACTCAGCAGCCTGTCTTGGTTTCCTTCAGTCCCCATCTGGCCCGGTCTCATTCCCCCCCTTTTCCTCTGGTCCCTTGGGCCAGGCATCCGTCCCCTTGGCTGCTGTCCTGGTGCCCTGCCCCCTCCCTGTGTTTGCGATGCCCCCCATCAACCGCACGGATCCATTGCTGGTGTGGGGAGAGCTGCAGTAGGTTTGCTGGCGGTTGGTGTGGTCTGAGTCCCCCCACTCCCCGCTGTTCCCTGCAAGCCTGGCTGTGCTGTGTGCTTTCATTCCTGCCACCATGACCATCTCTGTTCCTGTCCCAGCTCATTTTCTGTGGGCCTTGGGATGGTGTGTGAGGGTCCTCTTCCGGGAGGTGGGTGTTTGTGTTGGGGTACCCTGCTGCTTTGGGCCTCTGCCTCCCTCCCCTGTGCCCCTCCCCCCCGCTGGGGTCCTCCCACCTCCTTGGCCATGCAGCCCTTCCCTGTGTGGCTGTGTTAATGGTTGTGTTTGGGTGGGTTCTGTTTGTGGGCGGTCCGTGGCGCCTGGCTTTCTGGCCCTGTCACGGGGCTGCCTAGGGTCCACTACTGTGTGTCTCCTGTCATCCCTGCTCCCTCCTACCCTGCATACACAGGGTCTGGCAGTTCAGGGGCAGATCTGCATGCCGCAGCTTCGTTTGCCCTCAGTCAGTCATGTTTTCCTGTCGCTGTGCTGGGTGGGGCGTCTCCACCCTTCGGTGTCTCGGTTGTCCATGTAAATGTCATGGGTGTTTGCTCAGTGTTTCCCAGGGTGGGTGCTTGGCCACTGGGTGTGTGGTGGTCCCTCCCCTTCCATCACACAACCCCCCGGGGCACCGTCCGTGTGAACATCACCCGGCTCGGCGCCACCGGGTGTTCACCAGGTGTGTTCACCCACCCATCTCCACCCACTGAGCCGGCGGCGGTGTCCATGTAAAAAAGGCCTAAGTTGTAAATATTTGTTGGAAAAAGAAGATTTTGACACAAAATTTCCATTTCTTCTGAAACTATTCCATGCTTTTTATCCCAGCTCCATTTGCTGTGATTTTGTTAGTCTTTTTTTAGAGGTATTTGATAAGTCTCCACTGTGATTAAAATGTAAAGTGCTTGGCAGGTCCTTGTGTGTTGGGTCCTCCGTAAATCCTATAATGATTGATAGATTTCATTCCTAACTTTTATATCCTGAGTTCTGAATCCTGACAACAATGAACATAGTTGCACAGTGAAGGTTTTATAGAGCATTTTACTCCTCGTGCTGGAGCTTGCTGGCATAAAAGAGAGTGAAATAAGAGACAAACTATACCAGGGAGAGCCCGGAGATATAAAAAGTCAACCCTTCACAATAGGTAACACCCATGTGTTTGTGTGTGTGTATTTATTTGTGTGTGTGACTGACTTGGCAAGAATTTATTCACACTTCCAGGAGCAATACAGTGAGAGGAAACAGCCTGATGACACTATTCAAATGATTGTGATTGCAACTGGCACACACACTCCATAAAAGATGAGATTTTCACTTCTCCACAAAGTTCTCCAGGCTCTATTCCTGTGCCTGGCATTTGCAGGTGAGACCAATTAGCAGTCACACAGAGCCAGGAAGCTGAAGTTCCACTGTGCCACTGAGCAAGGTTTAGGAATGTCTCCGTCTGTCGTGAGGAAGGATGGCCTGGTAGCAAAAGTTCAAGGACAGAGAAACATTGGCCCTTTTTACATGGGACACAGGTGCATGGGGGTGGGTGTACGTGCCGCAGAGTGGGTGGGATGTGGTTGCCCATGCATATGGGTGCACCCCATCCCGATGTATCCGCATGCATCCCCACACATGGAGGCATCTCCGTTTTGCCAGTACCTCCATGCATGGGTATGGGTGTGCATGCATGTGCATGGGAGTGCACACGCTCACGCCCATGGGATTTACATGGGTGGCAACCATGCACGAACATGGATGTTCCTGAGTGGGTGCCGCCCATGTAAAAAGGGACAGAGTAACTCAGGTGATTAACTGCTACAGAACCTACCATCTCTATGTGACTGCTTGTAACCACTGGATAATACCAAATGTAACAATAAACACGTAGAAATCTGGCCCATGTTGAAATTGGTTGTGTTACTCTGGGTGTGTAGCTGGTTGAACAGACCTTTGTGTTGCTGTGTGTTTGTAATAGTCTACTCCCTCCAGTTCACAATCCATTCTCTGTGAACAGGTGTATTCAGTTTCTTGCCAAACACCTCAATGGTCAGAGAGATAGACCTGTCCTCCAAATCAGGCACTGTATGGGGGGAAAGGATCACAGCCTCTGACTCATCCTACAGGGATAAACAGGGCATCACTGGGTAATTTCAGACGTTAAGAGATAACAGTCAACCACAGTGAACCACAGCCAATCCTGCAGCGACGCCAAAGGGCCCCGAACATCTGATCGGGGGTTGCCAGATGTTCACCACAGACAATCCCCAGCAGGAGACAAAGCTAACCGCTCTTTTCGAGCTCCGGCCTGCACCATCTCCAAAAGGGTGGTCAAAGCAATCCCCACCGGGAAACAGCAAAACCGAACGACTGAACGGCAAACACCAGCCGGAAGCACTCAAAACAATTCCCAGCCGGGGACAGAGCATGCAGCATTGCTGGCAGGCAACGAACAGCAACATAGACTGGGGAAGGAGATTTAAAGGGCACACAGCAGCAGGGGAAAGAGGTGGGTTGGAGCGAGGCGGAAGGGAGAGGAGAGCGGAGGGCAAACGAGGAAGGGAGGAGGAGGAGGCGCAGGTGTAGGAGGCAGTCATGCTGCAGATGGAGGTGGTGGAGGGAGAGCAGCAGCAGCCTGGTGGCCAGGCCACCCCGGAGCTGACAACTTTCAGGGAGTGGTACCCATGAAGGTTGACATATCCGAGGCCTCCCCATCGGATGGGCGAAGGATCTCAATGTGGGTGCCGTCCACAGTGCCCAGGCAGTTGTGGAAGCCTCCAGCCGTGAAGCTGGTCATCACGGCCCCCTGGTCCACCAGCTGGATGGCTCGGTCCAGGAGCACGCCCTCCAACACCTCGCAGACGTCTCACAGGATCCCGCCGATGGTGCTCACCCCAATGCCGAAGTGCTGTGACACGAACCGGCAGGAGTCACGTGTTTCCAGGGCCCAGACCCCGATGGCCACAACTGGACCATGGGAATGGGGGCCGACATGAGGGTGTGCTGCCTCTCCAGCCAGGGCGTTAACAGCTCCGCGAGTCACAGGAGGCTGTGCCTGTCCATCCAGAAAGTGCGCTCTCCAGGTGGCCTCGTCCTAGTGAGCCAGCACCCAGGCCCACCACCCCTGTGCCCGCTCCATGACCCCTACCCACCGGGCAGTGGTCATAGCGAGCAGGGCTGTGCACCCCATGTTCTCCCTCCACCAGTGGAGCCAGCCGGCCGCCTCGCAGATCACCGCTGCCCACTCCCAGGCATGACTGAGGGTCTGTTGGGCCGCCCTGGACACCCACTAGGTCCTGAGCCAGGCCAGGGAGCGCCTGTACCCGTGGTGGGCTCGCCTGGCTCCAGCTGCACTCCAGACAATGCGCACCGGCAGCCGGTTATCCAGGTGCACCTCCACGGTCTGGATGCACATGGGATCCATGTGTGAGCGGTACCACTCTGCACAGATGGCTAGGTGCATCCCGCAGGCACCCAGTTGTCCCACATCCATTGTGACAGGTGTCCCAGGTGGGGTGCACCTGCACCTGTTATAGACCTGCGCCGGCCTAGCCCCACCCCCTATCCTCAACCTGGCACCCGTGCAGGGGGCCCCAGGTCACCTCTGCCCGGCCTCCTCTGCTGGCTGGCCTGGCTTACTGCAGGGTGGCTGGGGCGCAGCAGTAGGGAGCGGCCCATCAAGCGCACCTGCGGTCGCAGCAGAGGGCCTAGCCCATGGGCCAGTCTGTGCCCGGGCATGCGGGCAGCAGCTGCATTCCTGCTGTCATCACCTCCCACCTATCTGTGTTGACTGCCTGTTGTCTTCGCCACGCTGATCTCTGTGTAGGCTGTCCTGTCTGTATACTTGGTTCCAGCAGCTGTGCTGGTCTGCACCCCATGCCTCACTCGTTTGCCATGCCATGTTGCGGCCTGTACTCTTATCACTTGGCCTTGGAGCTCCCCTGCTTCCCCTCCCCTCCCGCCTGAGATTTTGGGGCCCCTAATTCCTTTCAGTTATTAGCCGCCACTTGCTGGACCATGGCTGGTAGCGCTTCTCCAGGGCTCATGGGCCCCACCACGTCCGGCGCCCCCCATAGTTGGACCTTCCACGAGACCATGGCCCTGTGTGACCTGTGGCATTCCATGGCTGTGCAATTGCCCCGGAGCTGCCCAGACAGCCTCTTTGGTGCCTATTCGAGTCTGAGCTCTGGGCTGTGCTACTTTGGCTATGAGACGAGCGCCCATGATTGCCAGCTGCATGCGGAGATGGTGAGCCTGCGTCCCTTTCCCGATGGGCGCATCCCAGAGATGAGGTGCTTGCATGTGGGGTGGTCCATGGCAGAGACTGTGTCTGCTCTCTCTGTGTGCAGCCTGGCTGCCTACACGGTCTGCCTGGCAGAGGGGGCCCCTGCCCTGGCAGTTTCTTTCTTCAGCTGCATCCACGGGGCCCGTGGTTACCAGTGGTTGCGTGGGATGGGTTATCACCACCTGTTGGAGCTTGGTCACCTTCTGTGGCCCCCTGCTGCTGACTATGGCTTGTCGGAGCCCACAGAAGTGGAGCTGGTGACGCTGGCTGGTGTGTGGTCCCGATCCGATGTCCAGGTGGGGCTCACCATGCAGGATCCCTTTGAGACGTACTACCTCGTCACCCACCACATGTCTGCGCTGGGCTACCATATGGGCATGCTCAGTGGCCACACTACGTGCACCTGATGGGTCTCCCGTCCCTGGACCCATTAGTGACCCCCTGCAGCTGTCTGTGAGGCCCCCTGTGACTTCTGGGCCCTGGATGCTGGCCCTGCTGTGAGCTCCTGCCTCCGCCCTGACTTCATGGGTTGCTGCCCGCTCCCTCCATGATGTCCTGGGCTCGCTGCTGTGCAGGCTGGTTCCAGGGATTCTGCTGCCCCTGCCTTTGCCTCTGGGACCCCTCCATGCCCCCCCTCCTCCTCTGCAACTGGTGTTCCCCTCCGTGGCTGCCTTCTCCTGTGGCTGTGCCCTGTTCTCCGAGCCAGTCCCCAGCTCCCCGGGTGCTGTTGTCCGTCCTCATTTGGCTGAAAGCCCACCTATGCCTGTGCCCCCCCCCAGTGGCTCGGTGACCGTGGGGGTCTAGGGCCCCTGGACTGGGCCTCCCGGTGTCCTCCCGGGGTGGTGGTGGTGTTCAGTTGCCTACTCAGCGCTTCGGCACTGGCTTGCCTCTATCCCATTCAGTACATCCTCATCTGGGCTGCCTGTGTTTCTGTGGGGTGGCCCATGCTGCGTTTGCTGTTCTCAGGGTTCCGGGTGCCTTTCCTCATGTCCTGGTCTGCCCACGGGCTGGTTCCTTCCGCTTCCCTGGCCCTGGGTCCCCCCCCCTTTGCCGATTTTGCCATGTGTGTTGACCATCCCACTGTGTTCCCCCTTCCCTTCCTTTCCCGTACAAGCATGTGTATGTGCTGTGTGTTCCACTGTGACCTCGTCTTCCCTGTGCCCGTTGTGTGTGCTGACTCAGCCACTCTTCTCCCTCTTCCCCCTCCCTTCCCGTTTACCTTGTGTGGGCATTTCCTTTTGGTGCTTTTGGCTTCCTTTGCCCTCAGTCGGCCATGTCTGCCTCCTGCCCCTCCCCAGTGCCTTCTGGGTGTTTTGACCACGGCCCGGAATCGGCATCATGTCTGTTGCGCTTCCCCGGACTGTAGTCTGTTGGTCTGATTCCCTGCCATGGTCCTGGTCCCGTCACATCTGTTTGTGGCCTTCCTGGACCACAGGGGGTGGTTGGTTGGCTCGCCACCGCTGGGGATCTACTGTGGTGATTTGGGACCACGTAACGTCTGAAAACACCCTCTGTTGCATGGACTGTCCAAGGCTCCATTTTTTGGTCATAACTGAGATGAAACTGGAAGTGAGTTTGTTATTCACTGGTATTCACATTTATATATCCAAACAATATTTGTGGTCAAAAGCACAAATTTGCATATCTGACTTTTGGGGCATTCCATTTTAGGGTGTATTTTTAAAAAAGATTTCTGTTATTTTGGTATTTTGGTCATTTCAGTGTTCTGGTTGTATCATTTTGGACAATTGTGCTTGTGCAATAGTCCAAATATTGTTGAAATAGTATAAATGAAATACTGAAATAACCAAAATGATAAGCAGTAACAGAATAACCAAAACAGGTGCCAGTTACTACCCCAACTGTAATTTTCAGTGGAGCTCTATGTGGGGCTGCCCTTGATGACTGTTCAGAAGTTGCATCTGGTGACCTGTCTTCTGATGTGCATACGAGTCACTACAATGTATGTTAACATTGCCCAATGTGGGATAACATCTGATGTGTCTGTACCCATTATGTCCCAGCAAGGTCCCTGAGATCAGTCAGAAGCGCCCTCTTACAGTAACCATCTGCCCATCAAGTTTGCACAGCAAGAAACAAAGAGAGGTCTTCTTCTTAGTGACTGCCCCACAGTTATGGAACTCTTCCCCTGGAGGTTCATCTGAGACCAAACCCGTTCAACATCCTGGGGCAACCTGTAGATTTTATGAATTTTGCCTTTTTATGGGGTACCCATTTCAGCTCTAGTTATTACTGAGCAGAAACTAACTGGTTTGAGCAGTTGCAGTTCATGAGTTTCCAGGCTGCATCTCCAAATGTTTCTGTACCACTCCAAGACTTCCAAATCTCTGAGTTCACAAACCCCATCTCCCTGCTGGCTATTGTCTCCCATCCCTCTCAACTGCGTCGCTCAGAGCTTCAGATGAATTGGAATTTTGGCATTAGCTCCATTTGGACTGATTTGCACTCTCTTACAGCACAGATGGTGGCATAGCAGTGGCAAGACCCTGCTTGGCAGAGCAAAGTAGGAACACAGGCATCCAAGAAGAGAGGAGCTTATGGGAAGGTGCCAGGCAGAGTAGAGGCAGGCTGTGCTCCAGAAGTTGCAGGTAGTTACTCTCTTCGCAAATGCATTCAGGCTCTTGGAAGTAGGTATGGCCAGGTTATCCTCCTGAAAGGTAGGAAGCTAAGCAGCCAGCATCCAAGTCAGTACTAATGAAACCTCAGGGCAATGGGCACACAAGAGTAGCATGAGTTATAGGTGTGCCACCCTGACTATTATGTGCAGAATCCCACAGGCTTCATGGGGCTCCAAAACAAGCATCCAAAACAGCCTGATCAGCAGGGACACCAAGCTGCTTATGTCCTGTTGGCTCCAAAAAGATCCGCAGGAAAGACTGGTCTGTGCTCAGTGCCACTGTAGATCAAGTCACAAGTCTTTTTCAGTGGTGGGATAGGAGATAGAGACAGACCTTTCCCTTCATAATGAAGGGTCCTTTTGTATATTGTTTGTTAGATGGAGGCTTGTAACTATCAGGGTGGTTAGACCATGGGCAAGACCTCATGTATTCTGAAAAACCTTTTTCCAGGTTCTCCAAGCGGAGAATCCAAATTCTGCCCACAGAGTAAATTATGAAAAATCTGATACAAGACTCTCTCTCTCTCTCTCTCTCTCTCTCTCTCTCTCTCTCTCTCGCATCTGCCTATCCATTTTTCATCTTTATTAGCCTTTCACTGATAGTGATCATGAGAAAAATAAAAGGTTTATTCATATTTTGGAGGGAATGAAGGGACTAAAACAAAAAATGTTGGTGAAAAACTGAAACAGTGGTTAGTTATTCTCAAAAATAAACCCTGGAAAAGATAAATTTCAATAAAAGATTTTCCTGCAGTGTGGGGCGGGGAGTGTGGTGTGTGTGTGTGTGTGTGTTTCACTCCCCCACACTTCAGGAAACTAGAACAACTTTGGGCAACAAAGGAAGCTTAGGAGTCACCCACATAATCTGGGTGGGTCAAATTCCCTTTGTTGCCTAGAGTTTCCCTCCTCAAGTGTGATGGAGTGAAAGACACAACGTGCACATGTGTACTCGCACACACACGCACACAGAGCACCCAACACTCTCCCTGCACTACCCTGCAGGGAAAAGTGTTCTGTGCCTCTGTCTTCACCTAATGTCTGTTGTAGGCCATGAGTAGTGAACGTTGTCCCTTCCTAAGGTCGCTTTGAAAATTAGTACAAGCTCTGTGATCTGGAAAGGAGCTGTGGCAGAGGGTGCTTAGGGATGTGTTCAGGATAAGGAAAGGAAGGTGGGGTCCAGATCATGGAGCTATGCCATGGATCTACCCCCTGTCATGGAATGCATGTCCCCATCTCTTCTACCTTCCCCTGAACTCCTTCCAGGCTTGAGTTGAGAGTAAGTACTAGACCTAGGAATGGGCGAACACGGTTTGGAAGTTCGGTGTTCAGCCCGAACTCGGCCTGTTCAGACAACCAAACCCAAACACGAACACAAACATGAACATACCGAACTGAACCGAACACCGAACGGCAAAATGACCGAACACTTTGGTCAGTTCAGGTGGCGTTTGGTTGAGTTCAGGTGGCTAAAACGAACGTGGTCTACTGTCACTCTTTCAGGTCACTGGAAGGCCAAGCAGGGAGGGGGAACTGTCACCCTGTCAGGTCACTGGAAGGCCAAATGTAGCAGGGAGGGGGAAGTCATCTGACTCAGCTAGGAGCAGACTTCCAGGCATCAGGGGTGGAGGATGGAGAGTGGCTTGGAGTAGCAGCCAGCCTGCCAAATCACCATCCCTTTTCGCCTCAGACCACTGGTTTGGCAGTCTGCGATTGGCCATGGGCTAGGCTGCACGTAGCCAATGGGGCTTGCGGTGAGGTGGGCGCAGCAAGAAACAAAACTGTCTGCCTCCCCCCTTCCCAAATTACCTTCTGAGCTAGTCACTATTCCTGAGCAGCAGGTGTTTCAGAGGGCTCCTTCCCCCAGCATTTTCCAGCTTCCCAATCCATTGTCATCCTCCTCCTATTTCACCCATCCAACCCATCTATCTCCATATTCTCATTTATTTAACTTAGCTTAGATAGATTTAGTTGTTATTTTTTGTTTTTATCCCTCCCTGTGTTCAATCTTCCTTCCTCCCTCCCCCCTCCATTGAATTCTTTCCCTATATATTCCATCCCCAGTGATTCCCTTTCCTTCCCCTGTTTTTTGATTCATTTAGAGTAGGATTATTATTAGATT
>QEPC01008356.1:33422-51417 GCA_003113815.1 Sphenodon punctatus | reverse complement strand
TTTTTTTTTTCAAAAAACCCACACACCAACAGTCACCCACAACACACACCAACCACCCAAACACACAGCACAGCCAAACCCAACACAATCACAGCCAAAACACACGAATCAAGCTGCCACCGAATCAAACACACATGCACTCACCTCAGCTCCACACGCACACAAATTTCCGGTTTCCGGCTCAGTTTCAAGCTTCCCGCGCGCTCGTGATATTTTTAGGCCGAACGCCGAACACCGAACGCGATCTCGGCGATCCACACAAACGGCCAACACCTGAGCGGCCGAACCCAAACACACGTACCGAACGTGATCGAACCGAACGGCCGAACCCGAACCGTGATCTGTTCCCCCATCCCTAACTAGATCCATGTGACAGATCCAGGAATTAGAAAGGTGCCAAATAATAAAACATCCATGGTGGGATGAATTTGCTTCTTCACCCTGATTTAGACTAGGGATGTGCAATGGAGACAAACATTTGTATTTCTATTTTCTACTGTAGTTTCAGTGCCAATTTTTGTGTGTTTTTTGTTTGTTTCTTTGGGGGTTTGGGGTCAATTTATGTGGTTTGTGTCTTAGAATTTTAGAATCTTTTAAAGGGGAAAAATCTGGTAGTTGCTAAAGTTGTTTGAGAAGCAAACAAGCAGGGGATTTACAGCCTCTGTAGCCCTTGGGTGTTTTCAGATGAGATGCTACCATGCATGGCCACCCAGTAAACCATTCATCCGAATGCCTGTCTGAAGGTAGAGCAGGGGGAATGCACGCTCCGTTGAGCCATGGAGCAACCAATCATGCCCACTCACAGGGCACTCCTGAAAAATCCAGAGTGCGCCATGTAGGGCAAGCCGAAAAAGAGTGTGGCAATGGGCACCCATGCATACCCTGCTCCTATGAGTGGGGTAGTCACCCATACCAGCAGACAGGTACATGGCCTGCCCCCCTCCCCAGTTCCACCCACAACCCTGCCAGGAACCCTTAAAGGACACACATGCAAAATACAAAACCGTGCTGACTCAAAGCACAGCTCTTCTTCGTGATGCATGAGAGAGAGCCAACACCATGGAGGAAAGCAGCTTGGACAGCAGCTTCTTGTGTGTCCCACCAGTATGTGCCTCTGTTGTTGCCCATGTCTGAGAGTGGCTGAGGCAACTCCTGGGGTCATGGGCAGGAAAGGGCTACTGTGGTTTCATGTTTCCATGGTGTCCACAGCTGTGTGTCATGGCAGAGGGCAGGTAGTTGGGCAGGGCTTCGGGTGCAGGGTGTTGCTGGGCCAGGGGTAGGGGGAAGACCTGCCTGTATGAGTTGTTTGAGGGGCCAGTTGGTGACTGTGGGAGTGTGTAGAGACCACTTGCATGGCCACGGTGTTCACCATGGGAGTCGACTGTTAGAATCTGTCCCCGTGCACTCCACCTGAGTGGCTGCTCCACAACTGTGCCACTGAGCAGCCACTGACACCCCCTCCCCCCAGTCTTGCTCATTTAAAAACACCCTTTGTGTGTCTGTAAGGAGGTTCAGCCCTCTGTGTTTGTGTACATGCACATGTGTGAAGGTAGTGACCCTACATTAAACAGCAAAGGACCCTGGTGTCAGCAAGTTCCAGAGCACCAGGCAAGGGAGTCTCACACCTTGCCCCATCCCTTCCAGTTCCCTGGGTGCAGTTTTGCCTCCAGCTGCCTGTAGAAACAGACCACACCCCTGAACCACAAAGCACTCAAAGATCAAAAGTAAATCCAAATAGAAACACAGTCCATGCCTATAGATCACCATTATTGGGGCCATCCCCCTTCCCCCCAACCATCACAAAACATCATGAAACTTAGGCTGCTGAAACGGCTAAACCAACAATTTAAAATATCCTATTAGAAGTGGAAATTGAGCAGCACACAGTCCACTAACACATACCCAAAAATTGCGGGGCATTTTTTGTGTTTCAAACACAGAAGCCGAAAAGGGCTATTTTTGTGTTTATTTGTGTTTATCCTGATTCAGATTGTTAACTCTTTCAGCACTTGGGGGGAAGGGGGTGTTTTTTAGCAGGTTTTTAAATGTTTAATTTTTTTTAGGTGTTTTATTGTTGTTTACATTGTGTTTTTTATGCTTTAAGCCACCCCGAGATGCCATGGCATGAGGGGGGCGGCTAAAAAATATAAATAAATTAAATAATCAAACAGTGCTCTGATCTCACTTTGGGGCACGAGGTGCAGCTAATGTCAATAGATACTAAAACAGGAGTAATAAAGTGGAGAGTCAAACCCCAGATATTAGAATATCCTGCTCCTTTAGCCTGGCCTTTAGCTTTGCAAGATATAGAAACCCAAGAGAGCCACAAAGAACAAGCTGAAATCAGTCCTAGCCAAGGGTTTACATTATAATCAGCAAGGGTTGTGCAATGGCTTGAGGATTTGAGGGAAGAAATCAATTTTATGGCTTTGACAGTGGATTGTATATCAAATCTGCATCTATAGGGGCTGCCAAGCAGATTCTGGGAGAGGGGCCACAATGCAGATTTTGGGAACAGGCCGGAGAAGCAAATCTGGAGACATGAGCCAGAAAAACAAATAGAAGATTTGGGACTGGATTGGAGAGGAAAAGCAGGAGCAGGGATTTGAGAGCAATAAAAGTGTGTTTCCAGTCTGCACACTCAGCAACTACCCTTCAATGCAGTTTATTAAAGATGATAACAGAGTGCGGTCAGGCAAGCTACCCACCCACCCACCCACCCTCCTTTTCCCCAACATCACTCAGCACCAGGTGCCCTCAGTCAGGGGAACAACTATAAATCTTCATTTGCAGCACCTCCACCTTCATCACCTGCTTCACTACCCCTGGCTAGCAGCAGGGATTGGACTTCATTGTGAAAGGGTTCTCAGGGGAAGCTGCCGAGGATATGCTGGTGCACACTTTATCTCTGCCAGGCTGAGTGCTCCAATATCCAGGCTATGGAGTATAGTGGGGGGCAGAGAATAACTCTGTGTGTGTGTAGTTGTTAGCGTGTGTGTGTGTCAGTGAGCCGCTATATTTGAATGCATGTGCCACCTATGTATGACCGGGTATTTTAGCATATCGGTATCAGGATGTGTGTCTGTCATGTCATGTCTACCTGTGGGTGTGACTGTGCAGGTGTGAGCATGCATACCCATGTCACAATGGGTGCTTTCAGATGGACAGCAACCCCGCCTCTTCTCTGCCTCATCCCCAGATGGCCTGACCATCTAAAGGTGAGCTGCCAGAAGTGCAGGAACTTTGCTCCTCTAAAACATCTACTCCCTTCTCTCTTGCTGACCGCCCATCCCTGGAACTCCCTGCCCCCCCCCCCCCGGATACATTTGTTCTGTTAACTACCTCCCAGCATTCAAATCCCGCCTGAAAACCTATCTCTTCCATCAGACTTACCCTAACTCAACATGAGTGAAATTGCATCTTCTATCCCCCCCATCTCCTGCAGCTATTTCTCCAGGGGCGGGAGCACTTTTGGGAGGGGGGTGGCTGCAGCATAGCAGGGCATGGGAAAGGGAAGGCTGCCCCAGAAGGGAGCAAAGCTCATTGGCTATCCCCCATCTCCTGCTGGTATGTGTCCAGGGATGGGAGCCCTTTGGGTAGGGGGATGGCCACAGCTGAGCAGGGCAGGGGGAAGGGAAGGCTGCCCCAGAAGGGACCAGAGATGATTGGCTATACCCCATCTCCTGCAGGTATGTGTCCAGGGGCGGGAGCCCTTTGGGGAGAGGAGTGGCCTCAGCTAAGCAGGGCAGGGGGAAGGGAAGGCTGCCCAAGAAGGGATCAGAGATGATTGGCTATACCCCATCTCCTGCAGGTATTTCTCCAGGGACATCAGCCCTTGGGTGCCAGCCGAAGGGCGACAACCAAAGGACGACAACCAAAGGGTGTCACCCATTGGCTGGGTCCATTCACTGGGACCTCAGTGGCAGTGTCTCAACCCCTATTCAGCTCAAGACATCAACAATAGAGGAAAGTCCATGCTGTCGCTAAGTTGAATCGCCCTGGCTAGAGAGACGTGCAGGGAGAAGGTGTCACTCCGAACAGCCCTGGAATTCTGAGGCATCCCTCAGGGTCATTCCTTCATGCCTACCCACCAAGATGCCTGTCCTTCTCTCTCACCCCTTCTCTCCCCTCATCCCCTCTCTCTCCATTCCCTCTCACCTGCTTCTCCCCCTACTTCTTTCCCCTCTCCTCCTGCCCCCCACTAAGCCAATCATCTCCCTCCACCATGAATCACTCCACTCCCTTGGTTTCCAGGACTCTATCCTCAACTGGTTCTCCTCCTACCTCTCTGACCGCTCCTTCAACATATCACTTCCTAACTACTACTCCTCCTCCTCCCTTCCCCTCTCAGTCAAGGCTCCCCAAGGCTGTCCTTGGCCCTCTCCTCTTCTCTGTCTACACCCAATCCCTAGGCAAACTCATTGCCTCCCATGGTTTCCAACACCACCTATATGTTGATGACACTCAATTCTCTCTCTCCACTCCTTCCCTCTCCCCCTCTGTTCAAGCTCGTCTCACCAACTGTCTCTCCAATATCTCTGCCTGGATATCTCAACGCCAACTCCAACTGAACAAGGCAAAAACTGAACTCCTTATCTTTCCTTCCAATCCTTCCTCTCACTCTTCCCTGTCAATTACCATCGATGGGGCCTCCATCCACCCTGTCCCCCAAGCCTGTAACTTGGGCTTCAGCTTCGACTTGCACCTCACCTTCAAACCCTACATTGACTCTGTTGCCAAATCCTGCCACTTCTCCCTCCACAACATTGTCAAGATCTGCCCTTTTCTGTCTGTCTCCTCTGCCAAAACGCTCATTCATGCCCTAGTCATCTCATGCCTCGACTACTGAAACCTCCTTCTTGCTGGCCTTCTCCGCTCTCACCTTTCTTCCCTTATTTCTGTTCAAAACTCTGCTGCCAGGATCATCCACCTAGCCCGTCGCTCTGACCATGTGCAGCCTCTCCTCTCGTCACTGGCTGCCCCTTCCTGAGTGTATTCTGCACAAGCTCGTCGTCTTCGCCTACAAAGCCCTCTACAACCTCCCCCCTACCTCTCTGCCCTCATCTCCCTCCAAACCCCTGCTTCAGCACTCTGCTCCTCTTCCATCCCTTCCCTCGCCCTCCCACACCTCCCCTGCTCCCCCAACCACCTTTGTCCCTTCTCCCTTGCTGTCCCGCACACCTGGAACTCTCTCTCTGCCCTTGTCCACCTTGCCCCCACCCTCCACGCCTTCAAGTCCCTCCTCAAAACCCACCTCTTCCTCTCTGCCCTTCATAACTCCTGCTGACCATCCCCACCCAGGATTATCCCCCACCTGTTATCTGTAAACTCCCAGCTTACTGCAACCAAGCCAAGAACGTGTACCTGAGCTCCCTCATCCTCATGAATGTCACATCCCTTGTCTATCCCCCTGTTTACCCTTCCCTGTCTTCTATCCTCCTGTCTTTAGGTTGTAAGCTTTCGGGCAGGGACTGTGTCTATCTTATTCCTTGTAAAGCACCAGGTACATTGCCTTCACTATATAAATGCTAATAATAATAATAATCTTCTGGCCATTAGGCTAGAGACAGGCCCAAACAGCTGGAGAACCGTAACATGGAAGCATGATTTGTGGTTCTGGCTGAAAATTTCTAGATCTCTCAATGATGGACTGGTTTCATTCTTGACTAAAGATGACTACCTAGGTCAATGGCTTAAAGCCATAGGACACTATTTGTCTGGCCTAGGGTTTTCTCTGGGTTATTTTGAAAACAAGGATTTGCAAACAGCCTGGGCTGAGTTGTCAACAAGGATAACTAATATAACTAGACAGGAGGAGTTAGCAAAGGTTGCTGCTACTCCCCATTTGTGGGGTTATACCCTATGGGCACCTGCCCCGGATAAAATGGCCCCATACCTAATATCATCTCTTACATTTAGAGAAAAGCATCTGTTTTTTGCAGCTCGACTGAATGCTTTGCCCTCTGGGGTTTTGGAAGGCTGTTTTGCTGGATTACCTTACTTAGACCAACTCTGCCATTTTGACCAACAGACTACAGAGTCCTCTCACCATCTTTTGTTCGAATGCCAGCTTTATGCTCCTCTTAGATCTAAATACCTTGCCTCTTTATTAGAGAGATTGCCAGGCAGAGACTATGTGATGCTCTTACAGATAGTTTTACATGATCTAGACAATGAGTTGACTGTGACCGTGGCCAAATTCCTTAAGTTAGCTTTTGTTTTAAGACAGGCTACTCTAAACCTTTACCCAATTTTGTGTGAAATTTTGCTACGCTATTAGAGCGTGGTATGGACTGCTAAAATAGTGTTTGGTTTTAATTGCTAATGTTTTCTCTTTGTCTGATTAGTTAATTGTTGCTGTTGAAATTGTTTAAATTGCTATGTGAAATGTTCCATTTATACTTTGTATTTTAAAAAAAATTGCAATGCCAAACAGCCACGCATAAATAAAATATTTACAAGTTTAATAATAATAATTCTCCCCCCACAAGCACACTCAGAATCTCTCCCCCAAACAAAGTTAAGCACATGTACCTGTAGCTTCTCAAATGCACGAGTGCAGATGACACAAAATTATTCAAGGTAGTTAAAATCCAACCAGACAGTGAAGAATTGCTGAAGTATCTTGCGAGACTGAGTGACTGGGCATCCAAATGGCAGGTGAAATTTAATGTGGACAAATGCAAAGTGATGCACATAGGGAAAAATAACCCAAACTATGGGTGTTTTTAGAAAAGCACCTTTCCCCGCATTACCCACCCATCATGCATGTTGCAGGGCTGAACAGGGCTACAATAGTCCTGCAACCTGTATGATGGGTGGGTGATGGGTGGGGAGGTGCTTGTCTAAAAACACCCTATATGTATACAATGGATTCTAAATTAGGAGTAATCACTCAGGAAAAGAATCTTGGAGTTATTACGGACAATACACTGAAATTTTCAGCTCAGTGTACAGCAGTAGTCAAAAAAGGAAACAGAAAGTTAGGAGAGGGTTGTTCAGAAAGGGATAAAGAATAAAACTGAAAATGTTGTAATGCCTCTATAACGATCTATGGTATGACTGCACCTGGAGTATTGTGTGAAGTTCTGGTCACCCCATCTCAAAAAAGACATAGCAGAACTAGAAAAGGTACAGAGAAGGGCAACAAAAATTATCATCAGTATGGACTGGCATATGAAGAGAGGCTTGATAGGCTAAGGCTCTTCAGCTTGGAGAAGAGACAACTGAGAGGGGATATGATAGAAGTTTATAAATTCAGGAGTGGTGTGGAAGATGTAAACAGGAAGCAGTTATTTGCCCTCTTTAATTGTACTAGAACAAGGGGACGCTCCATGAAACTAACTGGCAGCAGATTTAAAACAAGTAAGAGAAAGTATTTTTTCATTCAGCACACAATTAGCTTGTGAAATTTACTGCCAGAGAAAGTAGTCAAAGCCAGTAGTGTAGCTATTTTTAAAAAGGGATTGGCTAAGTTCTTGGAGGATAGGCCCATTAACAACTATTAGCCAAGTAGGTTTTTGGGATATAACCTCTTACTGTTGGGGGCTGGAACATGAAATGGATTGCCCATTGTGACCTGTTGGGTACTTCTCACAAGAGACAGAGATTGACCATTGTCGGAGATAGGATGCTCGGCTTGATGAACCATTGGTCTGTCCCAGTACAGCACTACTTATGTTCTTATGTTCTTAATGTATCCTTGTCCCCCCTGATGTTCACCTCACCCTTGTCTCCCCCTCCCTTTTCTCTCTTAGATTGTAAGCCCCTTGGGGTACAGACGTGCCTACGACTATTGATTGTACAGTGCCTTGTACACTGCTTGTGCTATATAAATAATAATGATAATGTGCAGGTGTATCAGAGGCAGAGCAGGCTGTCCCTGCTCAAGTGCACCCTGCCGGTGGTGCTCCAGAACATCCCAGAGTGCTGCCAGCAGTATATACCGGCCAAACCTGGGACACTGGTCCAAGGTGGAGCTGCAGTCCATCTGCTCAGCCGAAAGCTACTGTAGCTCTGCTGTCAGTCAGGGGTTGCCCCAGGCAGCACTATGAAGTTGTGGGCAGCAGCCCAGAACATCAGGCAATTCGCCCGCAACTCTATGATGTGTGTGTGTGTGGGGGGGTGCCACCTGAACAGACTGTGGCCCATGGCAGCCACCAGGTTTGTTTAAAATGGACCCAGGCAGGGCTGGATGCGGGTGGATGTAGGGGTGTAGCTCTGGAGCAACTTTGGGGATGACGAGTCCCATGACCATCTGATGACACCCAATGTGTTTGCATCTTTGCATGACCCTATTGATGTCCACATCTATGTGTTTGTGTTGTGTGTGTGGTTGTATGAGCCTTTCCAAGGGTCTGTGTGTATTTGGGGAATATGCTATCCATGTCTGTGTGTGTGTATAGATAGATAGATAGATAGATAGATAGATAGATATAGATATATAGGTGTTACCAGATGGAACATGTGGAAGAATCCCAAGCTATATAGTATTTGGCCTACAGATCCTTGACAATGCTTTGACTTAAAACTCCATTGCTATTGTAATGCAATGCATCTTGCAGCTTGCTCAAGCTCTATAACCTATTTTTTAAGAAGCTAATGCTAAAGTTATCCAGGTTTTTTTTTCCTGTTGACATCTCTATGCTGGCCCTTATCTATATCTAATGATAACACCTGTGTGTGTGGGTCAGCTACAGTCCCTGACAGATGTCCTGCTGCACCCTTGGGCCCCCTTATCCCTAGTTCAGAGGAACTGAACTTGCTTGCATCAGCAACCCAATTTCTGCCGAGTAATAAGAGGTATTTTCTGTCAGATATGGTTATCTAATAACAGCATGATTGAACCACGTATGGTTGCTTGTTTACCACTGTGTATATAAGGAAGTTTTCCGCTGAAAGGCGTGGTCCATTGGTAGCAATACCAGTGTGTCCCACAGCTGTGTATCTGAATAAACCTGATTGAATGTTCCTGTTGCAGCCTCCTCTCATTTCAGCCTGAAAATCCACGACAAACACAACCAATTCGTTTGGGTGGATAACGGTGTTATCACATGAGACGGTGCCACCTTTTCACCAGCCCTTTGACCCCCTTTGGCCCAGACTTACTGTCTGTCTGAACGCTGTCCACCAGATGTTTGCACCACATTGAGCAGGGGCTGCCACTCTTAGAGTCATTCACATTATTGAGTAGCACGCCTAGTGGGGCAACACAGCCAAACCGAGGTAATGGGATTCCATGGGTTTTTCTCCCATGTGAAATGCCCCCAGCAGCCCCGCATGCATATAGTAGGGATGTGTGAACGCGGTTCGGAATTTTGGAGTCGGCCCGAACTTGGTCTGTTCGAATTGAGTTCAGATGAGTTTGGGTGGCAAAAACATGTCACTGGAAGGCAAAATGTGATAGGGAGGGGGAGTCAGCTGAGGAGCAGACATCCAAGCAACAGGGGTGGAGAGGTTTGGAGTAACAGCCAGCCTTCCCAATCACCATCCCTTTTCTTCTAGACCACTGGCTTCACAGCCTGCGATTGGACATGGGGGACAGGGGGGCTAGGTTGCACGGAGCCAATGGGGCTTGCGGTGAGGCGGGCGCAGCAAGTAACAAAACTCATTGCCCTCCCCCATTCCCAACACCTCCTGAGCTAGTCACTCTTCCTGACAGCAGGCGTTTTCAGAAGGCTCCCTCTCCCAGCAGTTCTCAGCTCCCCAATCCATTGCCATCCTCCTCCTATTTCATCCATCCAACACATTTACTTCCATATTATCATTTATTTAGATTCTATTAGATAGATTTAGGTGTTATTTTTTGTTTTTACCCCTCCCTGTGTTCCCTGTGTTCAATCTTCCTTCCTCCCTCCCTCCCCCTTCCATTGAATTCTTTCCCTCTCCCTCTTATTCCATCCCTGATTATTCCCTTCCCCTGTTTTAAGTTTTGGATTTATTTAGAGTAGGATTATTATTAGATTGATTTTCATTTCAGTTTTGTACCCCTCCCTGTGTTCTTTGTGTTTTCCCCTGTGTAATATTGTATCGATAGATCGATAGATATACATAGTAGTTAGCTTAGTTATAGAGATAGATAGAGATACAGTGTGTTTATAGGACAAGGCCTTTGTAGTTATTAGGATATTCCATTTTGTTCCATAGTTTTTGGAATAGTTAATAGCAGTTAGATTTAGTGTAGAGCTAGATATAATATTAGATTAAAAAATTGAGTAAAAAAAAATTTTTTTTATAAAAACTTTGTGTGTGTTTGAGTTGGAGGACATGGAGAACGGAAGTAGGAGAGGCCAGTCTGCTGCCCGTAAGACAGGCAATGGGGCAGGTGGGAGAGGTGGTAGGGGCCGTGCCTGCGGAGCGGCAGCAGGTATCAACAGCAGCAGTCAGAGAACAACACCACACCCCAAACTCTGCAGGCCTGCTTTAGGGTAACAGGCTTCAGCGGCTCAGCATCACCTCATGGCAGTGCCCTCCACTGCCATGCAGGGTACTGGAAGGCCTGCAGTACATGAGCCTGCGGCTGTCTCTGCTGAGGCTGCAGGAGCAGGTGTTGCTGCTTCCGATGTTACTCCAGGGCCACCAATGTCCCCCATTGTGAAGGCGATCCCCACCAGTCCAGAGCTGGTGGATCCCACCCCATCTGCTAGAGGCAAGACCCGATCCCCAGGCAATGGCAGTAGGGAGAGGAGTAGCAGAAGCAGCAGCAGCAGCTATAGAGAAGGGCACAGGGAGAGTGCCAGCAGCATGGCGGGCACAGGCAGTCTAGTCTCAGGATCCTAGTACTCCCCTTCATGGGACATCACCGTGATCGTGGACAGTGAGTCAGAGGCAGACACTAGTGCCACAGAGGAGATGTCTGGATCTGAGGCTGCCTCCTCCTAGAGCTGTTTCATCATTTCCACCACCAAGTTCTGCCCCTCCCAGCAGTGCTGGAAGCAGTGTGCCACCCGGGACATGCCAGAAGGCAGGAGGGGGCAAAAAATCTTGCGCCTGGGAACATTTTAAGCTGGTGCAGGCACATGATCCCAGAGAGGTGCAGTGCACTTTGTGCAATAAGCTGGTGAAGCGTGGGCAGGTGCTTGCCAACCTTGGGACAACTGCAATGGAGATACACCTGAAGTCATGCCTCACTGCTCTGCTGCTAAGCAGGAAGGCAGGGGAAGTGGATGCCAGCGGGTTCCCGACTGCAGCAGCGGCCAGTTGCCCGGTTCCTTCAGCGGGCAAAGGTCCCGCACCAACTGCTGCCTCTACCAGCAGTAGCAGGGGGGAAGAACACCAGCAGGAGCCTCACCAGCAGCATCAGTCCACCATGGAGGAGCTGGGGTGGGGGCAGCTGCCAAGGCCATTGGCACCAGGGCAGAGTGGCTTTCAAGGGAAATCCAACCACCTGTTGGCCAAAATGATTGCGCTGGATGGACAGCCCTTCTCAATTGTAGAGGANGGTATTTCTCCAGGGACATCAGCCCTTGGGTGCCAGCCGAAGGGCGACAACCAAAGGACGACAACCAAAGGGTGTCACCCATTGGCTGGGTCCATTCACTGGGACCTCAGTGGCAGTGTCTCAACCCCTATTCGGCTCAAGACATCAACAATAGAGGAAAGTCCATGCTGTCGCTAAGTTGAATCGCCCTGGCTAGAGAGACGTGCAGGGAGAAGGTGTCACTCCGAACAGCCCTGGAATTCTGAGGCATCCCTCAGGGTCATTCCTTCATGCCTACCCACCAAGATGCCTGTCCTTCTCTCTCACCCCTTCTCTCCCCTCATCCCCTCTCTCTCCATTCCCTCTCACCTGCTTCTCCCCCTACTTCTTTCCCCTCTCCTCCTGCCCCCCACTAAGCCAATCATCTCCCTCCACCATGAATCACTCCACTCCCTTGGTTTCCAGGACTCTATCCTCAACTGGTTCTCCTCCTACCTCTCTGACCGCTCCTTCAACATATCACTTCCTAACTACTACTCCTCCTCCTCCCTTCCCCTCTCAGTCAAGGCTCCCCAAGGCTGTCCTTGGCCCTCTCCTCTTCTCTGTCTACACCCAATCCCTAGGCAAACTCATTGCCTCCCATGGTTTCCAACACCACCTATATGTTGATGACACTCAATTCTCTCTCTCCACTCCTTCCCTCTCCCCCTCTGTTCAAGCTCGTCTCACCAACTGTCTCTCCAATATCTCTGCCTGGATATCTCAACGCCAACTCCAACTGAACAATGCAAAAACTGAACTCCTTATCTTTCCTTCCAATCCTTCCTCTCACTCTTCCCTGTCAATTACCATCGATGGGGCCTCCATCCACCCTGTCCCCCAAGCCTGTAACTTGGGCTTCAGCTTCGACTTGCACCTCACCTTCAAACCCTACATTGACTCTGTTGCCAAATCCTGCCACTTCTCCCTCCACAACATTGTCAAGATCTGCCCTTTTCTGTCTGTCTCCTCTGCCAAAACGCTCATTCATGCCCTAGTCATCTCATGCCTCGACTACTGAAACCTCCTTCTTGCTGGCCTTCTCCGCTCTCACCTTTCTTCCCTTATTTCTGTTCAAAACTCTGCTGCCAGGATCATCCACCTAGCCCGTCGCTCTGACCATGTGCAGCCTCTCCTCTCGTCACTGGCTGCCCCTTCCTGAGTGTATTCTGCACAAGCTCGTCGTCTTCGCCTACAAAGCCCTCTACAACCTCCCCCCTACCTCTCTGCCCTCATCTCCCTCCAAACCCCTGCTTCAGCACTCTGCTCCTCTTCCATCCCTTCCCTCGCCCTCCCACACCTCCCCTGCTCCCCCAACCACCTTTGTCCCTTCTCCCTTGCTGTCCCGCACACCTGGAACTCTCTCTCTGCCCTTGTCCACCTTGCCCCCACCCTCCACGCCTTCAAGTCCCTCCTCAAAACCCACCTCTTCCTCTCTGCCCTTCATAACTCCTGCTGACCATCCCCACCCAGGATTATCCCCCACCTGTTATCTGTAAACTCCCAGCTTACTGCAACCAAGCCAAGAACGTGTACCTGAGCTCCCTCATCCTCATGAATGTCACATCCCTTGTCTATCCCCCTGTTTACCCTTCCCTGTCTTCTATCCTCCTGTCTTTAGGTTGTAAGCTTTCGGGCAGGGACTGTGTCTATCTTATTCCTTGTAAAGCACCAGGTACATTGCCTTCACTATATAAATGCTAATAATAATAATAATCTTCTGGCCATTAGGCTAGAGACAGGCCCAAACAGCTGGAGAACCGTAACATGGAAGCATGATTTGTGGTTCTGGCTGAAAATTTCTAGATCTCTCAATGATGGACTGGTTTCATTCTTGACTAAAGATGACTACCTAGGTCAATGGCTTAAAGCCATAGGACACTATTTGTCTGGCCTAGGGTTTTCTCTGGGTTATTTTGAAAACAAGGATTTGCAAACAGCCTGGGCTGAGTTGTCAACAAGGATAACTAATATAACTAGACAGGAGGAGTTAGCAAAGGTTGCTGCTACTCCCCATTTGTGGGGTTATACCCTATGGGCACCTGCCCCGGATAAAATGGCCCCATACCTAATATCATCTCTTACATTTAGAGAAAAGCATCTGTTTTTTGCAGCTCGACTGAATGCTTTGCCCTCTGGGGTTTTGGAAGGCTGTTTTGCTGGATTACCTTACTTAGACCAACTCTGCCATTTTGACCAACAGACTACAGAGTCCTCTCACCATCTTTTGTTCGAATGCCAGCTTTATGCTCCTCTTAGATCTAAATACCTTGCCTCTTTATTAGATAGATTGCCAGGCAGAGACTATGTGATGCTCTTACAGATAGTTTTACATGATCTAGACAATGAGTTGACTGTGACCGTGGCCAAATTCCTTAAGTTAGCTTTTGTTTTAAGACAGGCTACTCTAAACCTTTACCCAATTTTGTGTGAAATTTTGCTACGCTATTAGAGCTTGGTATGGACTGCTAAAATAGTGTTTGGTTTTAATTGCTAATGTTTTCTCTTTGTCTGATTAGTTAATTGTTGCTGTTGAAATTGTTTAAATTGCTATGTGAAATGTTCCATTTATACTTTGTATTTTAAAAAAAATTGCAATGCCAAACAGCCACGCATAAATAAAATATTTACAAGTTTAATAATAATAATTCTCCCCCCACAAGCACACTCAGAATCTCTCCCCCAAACAAAGTTAAGCACATGTACCTGTAGCTTCTCAAATGCACGAGTGCAGATGACACAAAATTATTCAAGGTAGTTAAAATCCAACCAGACAGTGAAGAATTGCTGAAGTATCTTGCGAGACTGAGTGACTGGGCATCCAAATGGCAGGTGAAATTTAATGTGGACAATTGCAAAGTGATGCACATAGGGAAAAATAACCCAAACTATGGGTGTTTTTAGAAAAGCACCTTTCCCCGCATTACCCACCCATCATGCATGTTGCAGGGCTGAACAGGGCTACAATGTAGTCCTGCAACCTGTATGATGGGTGGGTGATGGGTGGGGAGGTGCTTGTCTAAAAACACCCTATATGTATACAATGGATTCTAAATTAGGAGTAATCACTCAGGAAAAGAATCTTGGAGTTATTACGGACAATACACTGAAATTTTCAGCTCAGTGTACAGCAGTAGTCAAAAAAGGAAACAGAAAGTTAGGAGAGGGTTGTTCAGAAAGGGATAAAGAATAAAACTGAAAATGTTGTAATGCCTCTATAACAATCTATGGTATGACTGCACCTGGAGTATTGTGTGAAGTTCTGGTCACCCCATCTCAAAAAAGACATAGCAGAACTAGAAAAGGTACAGAGAAGGGCAACAAAAATTATCATCAGTATGGACTGGCATATGAAGAGAGGCTTGATAGGCTAAGGCTCTTCAGCTTGGAGAAGAGACAACTGAGAGGGGATATGATAGAAGTTTATAAATTCAGGAGTGGTGTGGAAGATGTAAACAGGAAGCAGTTATTTGCCCTCTTTAATTGTACTAGAACAAGGGGACGCTCCATGAAACTAACTGGCAGCAGATTTAAAACAAGTAAGAGAAAGTATTTTTTCATTCAGCACACAATTAGCTTGTGAAATTTACTGCCAGAGAAAGTAGTCAAAGCCAGTAGTGTAGCTATTTTTAAAAAGGGATTGGCTAAGTTCTTGGAGGATAGGCCCATTAACAACTATTAGCCAAGTAGGTTTTTGGGATATAACCTCTTACTGTTGGGGGCTGGAACATGAAATGGATTGCCCATTGTGACCTGTTGGGTACTTCTCACAAGAGACAGAGATTGACCATTGTCGGAGATAGGATGCTCGGCTTGATGAACCATTGGTCTGTCCCAGTACAGCACTACTTATGTTCTTATGTTCTTAATGTATCCTTGTCCCCCCTGATGTTCACCTCACCCTTGTCTCCCCCTCCCTTTTCTCTCTTAGATTGTAAGCCCCTTGGGGTACAGACGTGCCTACGACTATTGATTGTACAGTGCCTTGTACACTGCTTGTGCTATATAAATAATAATGATAATGTGCAGGTGTATCAGAGGCAGAGCAGGCTGTCCCTGCTCAAGTGCACCCTGCCGGTGGTGCTCCAGAACATCCCAGAGTGCTGCCAGCAGTATATACCGGCCAAACCTGGGACACTGGTCCAAGGTGGAGCTGCAGTCCATCTGCTCAGCCGAAAGCTACTGTAGCTCTGCTGTCAGTCAGGGGTTGCCCCAGGCAGCACTATGAAGTTGTGGGCAGCAGCCCAGAACATCAGGCAATTCGCCCGCAACTCTATGATGTGTGTGTGTGTGGGGGGGTGCCACCTGAACAGACTGTGGCCCATGGCAGCCACCAGGTTTGTTTAAAATGGACCCAGGCAGGGCTGGATGCGGGTGGATGTAGGGGTGTAGCTCTGGAGCAACTTTGGGGATGACGAGTCCCATGACCATCTGATGACACCCAATGTGTTTGCATCTTTGCATGACCCTATTGATGTCCACATCTATGTGTTTGTGTTGTGTGTGTGGTTGTATGAGCCTTTCCAAGGGTCTGTGTGTATTTGGGGAATATGCTATCCATGTCTGTGTGTGTGTATAGATAGATAGATAGATAGATAGATAGATAGATATAGATATATAGGTGTTACCAGATGGAACATGTGGAAGAATCCCAAGCTATATAGTATTTGGCCTACAGATCCTTGACAATGCTTTGACTTAAAACTCCATTGCTATTGTAATGCAATGCATCTTGCAGCTTGCTCAAGCTCTATAACCTATTTTTTAAGAAGCTAATGCTAAAGTTATCCAGGTTTTTTTTTCCTGTTGACATCTCTATGCTGGCCCTTATCTATATCTAATGATAACACCTGTGTGTGTGGGTCAGCTACAGTCCCTGACAGATGTCCTGCTGCACCCTTGGGCCCCCTTATCCCTAGTTCAGAGGAACTGAACTTGCTTGCATCAGCAACCCAATTTCTGCCGAGTAATAAGAGGTATTTTCTGTCAGATATGGTTATCTAATAACAGCATGATTGAACCACGTATGGTTGCTTGTTTACCACTGTGTATATAAGGAAGTTTTCCGCTGAAAGGCGTGGTCCATTGGTAGCAATACCAGTGTGTCCCACAGCTGTGTATCTGAATAAACCTGATTGAATGTTCCTGTTGCAGCCTCCTCTCATTTCAGCCTGAAAATCCACGACAAACACAACCAATTCGTTTGGGTGGATAACGGTGTTATCACATGAGACGGTGCCACCTNGGCTGTGCTCCACAGTGCGAATTTTTCCCATGTCAATTTCAAGCTGGAAAGCACTTCCCAGATTGATACTGAGTAGCGCTGTGCTCCATAGGAAGGAGCCCCCCATCACTCACTGGTTTATTTCAATCTAGATCCTGGCTCAAGATAGTTCAGCACAGTGATATAGCATGGGGACACAGGCTTCTCCCCTGGCTCCAGCTGGGGACACTGTGGCTGCTCCTCTTCCTTCCCAGGGTCCCCTCCAACAGCTTACGGGCAGGTAGCCTGGGTGCACACCCTCCCTTCCACTCCGACAGATGACTGGCAGTGGTGGTGGCTTCCTCCGGGGGCCAAATCTTGCTGCTGCAGACTTGGAGTCCCAGGGTTCTGCCCATGTGATGGGCTTCCTGGGCTGAACCAAGGCAGGGGAAGGGTGGGGGCTGCTCTCCCAACCATGGGACCCATGTGTGAGTCTGCCTGGTTGAACTTCTCCCACTGCTGCCCATGGGAGTGGCAGCAGCACGATCTACCCACAGATTGATCACACTTTCTGGCTGCCTCCTTTCTCATGTGAAAACACCCTAAATGTTGTGGGTGAGCAACAAGGAGCAACTCCTTGTTTGTAGCTGTTATTATGAATGATAACATGCTTATATGGTATAAGTCACCTTGACCCTTAGGGAAAGGAGAGAGTATAAATTTGAATGAATGAATGAATGAATGAATGAATGACAGTGGCTATGGGCAGGTCGCTGGAGGTGGAAGGCAGGGCTTGCAGCCCAGGAGCTGCAATGGTGGCAGGAGCACAGGCAATGGTGACTCTGGGACCAGCATCAGTGGGGCTGATCCCACACCTGCACAAGAACCTCATGCACCTCCATTGCAGGTACAGTGTGCCATGCAGAAACTACACACATGCATGCACAAGAGGGACTGTGCTCAGGATCTGTGGGCTATGGGATCAACCTCACTGAAGGGAACAGCAGTGGCAATATTCCCCAGGAGTGCTGGTGGCAGTGGGATAGAAGTGACAGTGTTCTACCCTGTTCGTAGGGCAGTGCAACTGCCACTGATCCCACCACTGATCCTGCTTCCGCCACCACTATCATTCCCAATAAATCCCCCACCTCCTATTGTACTATTGAGTATTCAATGCTCAATAGTGGTTCATTTCCAATAGTTGTTTATCTGCTCAACCTTCCGGGACACTGGGTATCAGAATCGAGTTGAAATCAGATACCAATTCTTACCAGATATTTTTCAGTCAGCTTGGGTACCAGGAATTCGATCGGATACCCGTTGTTACAGGTAGT
>QEPC01008351.1:17092-33694 GCA_003113815.1 Sphenodon punctatus | reverse complement strand
TTCTAGTAACCACTCTGTATCAACAATCTTGCTTATGTAATCAATAAACTTACTTCTTATCTTTATGAAGAAGTGTCTGTGTCTAACATTGGAACACAAGTGAGCAACAAGAGTTCTCAAGCTCTTGCGATCCCAGAGATTAAAGAGTCTGTAAACAGGAAAGATCGGGCCCTTGGGTAACTAAGGGGTTGTTCCTGCAGCAGGCTTGGCCAGAGAGAAAAACTGATTCAAGTGGGCTGTGCGCAAGGGAAACTGAGTCACTCAAACCCGGTAAAGTTGGGGTGCAGACCTACAACCCATGACAGATATCACTTCTTCAATCCTGTAAACTTTGTCCTGTTTAGGGTTGACTTTTTGAAGCTCTTCAGGCTAGAAGGTGCCAAGGATCGCTTCACCTTTGTAATCTGTCAGTCTGTACACAGGCCTCCGTGCTTTGTTAAGCACTGCATCCACTATGAATATTTCCTCAGTAAAGCTTTGGTCATCACCTTTCTCAAATTTACCCTTGAGTTTGGAAATCCTTACATGGTCTCCTTTTCTAAAAGAGGCTACCTCCTTTCTTACCCCCAGCTCATCCCCGTAAAGTGTTTCCCACACCCTCAGAGCATTTGTGGTGTTCACATATTCAGGGCTGGTGCATATGGACCTGTGGTTACTGGGATTATAGCTCTGATGAGCTGAGGCAGGACATCAATATAGCGAAAGGTGTTGCAAGCTGTGAAATACCACCACATCTTTGATTTTAAAGTTCTGTTAAAGCACTCCACCACCCCGGCCTTCACATGGTTGTTGGTCACAAAATGGTACACCCCATGCTGCCTGAGAAAATTTTGGAATGCCTTATTTAAAAATTCTTTCCCCTGATCTGTTTGTAATTTTTTGGGTATCCTCCCTTCCCTGAAAATGTCTGAAAAGGCCTTAGCCACTTCACAGCCTGTCTTGTCTTTCAGACCCAAGGCCCAGACATACTTAGACAGGATGGATATGATGGTCAAGATGTACATGATGCCCCCATTGTACTTTGAGAATGCTTGCATATCCACCAAATCAGCCTGCCACTGTGCATCCATACCTGACGTGATAGTTTTGTTTCTTGTAAAATACTATTGTGCAGGTTTGGGAAGGGTATAGGCATCCTGGTCCGAAAGTCATGAAACCATCTCTTTTTTAGATAGAATTTGGCTGCGTTTTTTAGTAGTCTGAAAAAGAGGATTCACCCCTCCAAAACTTCCAAGTTCTTCTGGAGTGTAATAAATCTCCCTTAGCAGGTCCTCATGCGCAGCCATGCTTCCAGCATGCCCTGCTAAAAAAACACCAATGACTATCAAAGACATTTCCGATAAAGTTTTTATTCTTCTGGTGTTGCTAGTTTCTTTTTACAGCAATCCATCTGGTCACATCCTCTTGAACACTTGCAAAAGCAAGAAATACAAGGTATGTTTACCCCCATACGATCTCCCAACTTCAGGTTTTCAAAAGCCTTTAGAAAGTCAGACTTGACCTGAAACAAAAGATAAAAAAGCCAAATCAGCTCCTGTGTCTGTAGTTTTTCCCCTCACACTCATTCCCATCTCTCCCAGCCCCACCAATTAACTGCAACTTACCACAGGATCTTCAGCCTGTTGCATGTCAATGGGCTCAATGTCTGGCTCTGAAATTTCATCCATTTTCTTTTCTTTATAGAGCCTTTTAACAAGATCAAAGGGGGTAGCACCACAACGGTAATCCATTTCAGTTTTTCCATGTAAGTGGTAGCGATTGATTCCCTGCTCTCTGTGTCAGAAAATGGCAGCCCCCTCTTTCATTCCCCTAGGGGCAGGACTACAGCTCCACAAATTTTTCTGATTGGTCATGGGTGGTGTGGTGAGTGGTTTGAGACATCACATGACCCGCTTCGGCCATTTCCGACTGTGCACACCCCCTTTCAGCCTCCTAGGTCAGATCTCAACAATGGGGCAGGGTAAAATGATGAAGCCTTCGTCGATTGGTTCTGCTCACACTCCTAAGTCTTTTGAACCCTCACATGACCCTCTTTCTGTTACTCATTCTAGCCTGGAAACCCCACCCCATTGGACCCATTTTTCTCCAAGACGGAGTGGGCTAGGATGCAGAAACCTACGCTGAATGGTTTAGCTCAGTCAACTGAGCTCGTAGAGGGGTTACATGACCCAATAGCTGCAATTCACCCTACCCTGAACCCCACACCATAAAATTGCTCCGATTCTCACAAAACCCATACCTACTGGTCCATCTCACTCTCATGAGTTCATAGAGGCATTACATGGCCCTCTTCAAAGGACCTTGTGGGTTCACCCTGACCCACAAGCAGAGCCCCCAAAGTCAAGTGTAAGGACCTTCTGGGTTCAGGGGGCCGGGAAAATTAGGTTCCCCCCTCCCTGACCCTGAAGCATTACCCACTTCTGACGTCACTTCACTTACCCACGTCACTTCCATCCCAAGGCGGGACTTCCAGCCCCAGGAGGGCAGGACCTCCACTGACGTAGGACCCCACGTGACCTGTCAAACTGATATCAGTTTGATGATGACTAGAGTCCCCCTTCCTACTCGCCACCATTGGCATTTACCTATGGCTGCAGGCTGATACAACAGAAGAGAATAAATGGAGGCTTTTTTTGAATAGGAAGAGGTCCCAATTCAAAACATTCTTTTAGCAATCTTTTATTCTCAGGATGGCAAGCATTGTATTCTGCACTGTGTGGGAGAAATAACCTGCTGAACTTAACATGAGGGCATGTATAGGTAAGGTTGTGCAGTCCTAGTCTTAGTGGCTTTTACGTTACTAAACATCCATTTTTTCCCTGACTATTAGTATTATTTCTTCAGCGTTATCCCAGACTGTCTGCCAGGATATAGGGAGTAGGGGAGGAAATGAAATAACGCTGTCTGGGACACAAAGGAAAAGGAACTGCTGCCGCTTGCAGTTCAAGACTCTCCTGGGGCTGTTTGTCTGCCAAATGTTTCCTAAATTTTTTACACTATCCTTTAGTCATCTCACCATAAGAAAAGCCGTATAAAAATAACAACGGCTTGCTGCTGGGGCTGTACTGCCATGACACTGTCTATTCTGGTAGTTCCACTTGTTTATTTGACATCGTTGACTTATGATGTCTTGGTCATGGCTTGTTTGTCCAGCCTGGTTCTTCATCCTGGCAGATTTGCTTTCAAGTGCCATCAACCTTTGTGAATCTACCTTTAGATCTGCTTTTAGTAAAGCAGGCAGGGAGGGGGAATTGACAGGCAAAATTGCAGTGTTATCAAAAAACCAGGCACTTGTGAGAGCTAGTACTTCAAATGCAATCTCTCTGACAGTTTTAAAATGCAACAGTCATTCATCTTCTGCATTTGTTGGCCTGGTTATTTAATTTTTCAAGACTGGAGTCGTTGTGGGGGAGACAGCAGTCTTGCCATCAGGCACATGCATTCAACATGTAACCTGATAAACAGCCACAGCTATTGGCTAAACAGCCACAGATCTGGATAAGTAGACTTCATTTATTCAGCCTGTAAATCTACTAGTTAGTAGTGAACTATGACTTGAAAAATGTAACCAATTTAATACATCAGTTAAATATAGGTATAGCCTAGAGGATAAAGCATTGACTAGACCTGGAAGACCAAGGCTTGTCTTAGCCATGAACTTGCAGGGTAGACTTGGGAAGGTCAATATCTCTCAGGCTGCTTTTAGATGAGTGGGTTGCAATCGTGCAATCCACTTGTGTGACTTTTAAAAATTTTGTGGGCCGGGTTTACATGAGACGTTTTGCACGTTAAAGCTGGTCACATGTTTTTTTAAAACCGCGAACTAAATAACCCGTCGGGGCATCCATGTTCAGATGCATGGTTCTTTCAAGCACCTGTCTGAAGGTGGGGTGAAAAGCCCTCAACGCCCACTCATGCCCATGCATGGATCATCCATTACTTCTTATAAACATGCATTTCAATTATGCATATGTATATGTAAGATGTGAAATTTATTTTACTTTTTTGTTGTTGTGTTTTGTTTTGTTTTTTGCTTGTGTATATAGACCTTAGGGCCATTTCAAACGGGCCTGGGAGGAGCCATTGTGTGGGGGGCATGGGTGGAGGCCATGGCGGGTGTGTGGCCCATTGCACGGATGTACACTAGGGATGTGCGAATGCGGTTCAGAAAGTTTGGGGTTCGGTGCTAATTCAGCCAGTTGTATGGTCAAACCAAATGCCCGAACCGAATGACCGAACCCCCTGAACAGTTCGGCCGCATTCAGATTAGTTTGGGTGAGGAAAACCTGGCTGGCAGGCCTAGGGAGCGGGGGGTCAGCTGAGGAGGGGTGGACAGGCTTGGACTAGCAGCCAGCCTGCCCAATCACCATTCCTCTTTTCCTCAGACCACTGGCTTGGCAGTCTGCAATTGGCCACGGGCTAGGCTGCACAGAGCCAATGGGGCCTGTCAGCAGGCTTTTTCAGAACTCTCCCTCTCCCAGCAGTTTGTGTTCCTCCCAATCCATTGCCATCCTCCTATTTCACCCATTTCCACCCATTTACCTCCATAGTTTCATTTATTTAGATTAGATTAGTTTGATTAAGGTGTTATTTTTATTTTTTACCCCTCCCTGTGTTTTTTATTCCTACCCTCCATTGAATCCTTTCCTCCTCCCTGTATATATTCCATCCCTGATTCCCTTCCCCTGTTTTTGGATTTATTTAGAGTAGGATTAGATTGATTTAGGGTTACTTTCAGTTTTGTACCCCTCCCTGTGTTGTTTGTTGTGAGCTGTCTCTGTCGTCCCCCCTCCCAATCCCTGTGTAGATAGATAGATAGATAGATAGATAGATAGATAATGTAGGAGTCAGCTTAGTTATAGAGATAGAGATAGTGTGTGTGTAGTGAACCAGTTTTAATATTTTATAGTGTGTTTGTAGGACTAGGCCTTTGTAGATATTAGATAATATTCTATTTAGTTCCATAGGTTTTAGAATAGTTAATAGCAGTTAGAGTTAGTGTAGTAGATATATATTATATTCCAAATTTGAATAAATAAATTTTAAAACCTTAAAATCTTCCTGTGCATTCTTTGGGTGGGAGAAATGGGGAAGGGAAGCAGGAGGCTATTCTGCTGCCCGTAAGGCAGGCAACGGGGCACGTGGCAGAGGTGGTAGGGGCCTTGTCAGCAGATGGCAGCAGGCATCGGCAGCAGCCCAAGCCCATCACCATGCCCCAAACTGCACAGGCCTGATTTTGGGAAACAGGCTTCAGAGGCTCCCAGCAGTGGGCTAAGGAATCACTGTTGGGATCGATGCATGGCTCCTCCTCCAGGTAGCTCTCCACTGCTGCTGAGGTGCTATCATACTCCCTCACATAACTCTGTTTGGGCACCACCCCCACCACTGCCCTCAGCCATGCTGCCTGCCCTGCTGTGCACGGGCCCATTCTTTCCAGAGTGGTCTGCACATATGAGCTGCTGCTGGCAATAGGGGTGCTGCTGCAGCTGCTCAGCCAGCTGCTGGTGCTGCGACTGATAGGGCTGGGTGCAGGGATAGACCCTGCTGGCTGAAAGGGGTGGCTGCTCCCACTCCCAATATCCCCAGGTGTGTCCTGCTGTTGCTAACGCACACCCTCCAGAGCCCTCTCTGCCTGCCGGATCCTCTCCACAAGCTCACCCTTCCAGTGCCCATAGAGCGCTGTCTGGCATGCCACACTTCCCTTGACCCTGGTATCCAGCATGATTGCCAACACATATTCCTCCCACTGCAGGAGCTCATCAAACCGTGCCTTCAGTCTTGCCTTCAGCTGCTGCACCAGGGCAACCGCCTCAGCCTCTAGCTTCTTGCCTTGAGGGCCACAATCCCACCCCTAGACAATTTCATCCAGCCTCCTGAGGAGACTCTGGACCAGAGGGGTCACCTGGCTAATAGTGGCCGTGGCGGAGCTGATGGTCTCCATCACGGTCAGGAATGGTCTGAGAACAAAGACTGTGTGAGCCAAGATCTCCTATTCTGCCCCATTTTACCCTGGAGGTGCTTAAGTTGTCCCTCACCAGTTAAACCTGATGCAAGGCGGCTTTCTGCTCTAGAAGCCGCTCGAGCATCAGGAATGTGGAATTCCACCGGGTGGACACATCCTGCACCAGCTGGTGCACTGGAGAGCCTTGCTCAGCCTGCTTCGCCCGGAAGAGGTCGCTGCCCTTCATGCGCCGGTTAAAGAAACTGGACAGCTTCCTGCCCCACTCAAACAGGGAGCTAAGGGTGCCTGCCCAAATCTCCTTCTCTCCAAAGCCCAGAGCATCCCTGACCACCAGGTGAAGGGGGTGTGTGGCACAAGGGATGCTGGTGAAGCCCCTCTTGCGGACTGCCCTCAAAATGTTGGCTGCGTTGTCAGTCACCATGTACCCCTTGGTGAAGGGTGCACCTGGTGTGACCCACTCCCTCACCATGGCAGTCAGGGCTGCCTTGATGTTCCGAGTAGTTTGGGGGCCATCCATGACTTCTGCCTGAAGCAGGGCCCACCTATACCCTGCTTCGGGACCCCTCCTGCCATTCCCAAATGCTGCTTCGGGGTCCTGCCACCAGTGTGCTGTCACTGCCAGCTAGGCATGTTGAGCGTTTCTGCTTGAACACAGGTCAATGGTGACGTGGAAGGTAGCACCCCAGCCTCTGACAGCTTCTCCCTCACCTGCTCCTTTAAAGCTCAGTACAAGGCTGACATCACCTGCCGACTCAGGGTGGCATGCTAGGACAGCTTAAACTGGGGGGGCCAGGAAGCCAATCAGGTACATAAACCCCATGTCCCTGATCACCCAGAAGGGCTGCCCATTGAGTGCTATCATTTCCCCTAACATGCGTGTGGCTTTCAGTTGAAAGCCATGCTGTCCTCCAAATCCTGCAGCTGCTGATGGACTTGGCATCTGCCCCCACACAAGCTCCTCTATGGTGCACTGACACTTCTGGGCTTCAACTGACTGCTGCTGCTGCTGCTGCTGCTGCTGCTGCTGCTGCTGTTCCCCCCTAGGAGCAATACTGCTCCTGCTGCTAGAGATAGCCGCTCGAGGAGAATGCTTGCCCACTGATGGAGGCAGACGACTGGCCGCTGCAATCGGGAACTCACTGGCGTCCACTGCCACTGCCTGCCCGCTTAGCAGCACAGTGCTGTGGCATGCCTTGAGGTGCCTCACCATGGCAGTTGTGCCAAGGCTGGTGAACACCTGCCCACACTTCACCACCTTCTGACACAAACTGTACTGCACCTCCCTGGGATCATCCACCCACACCAATTTAAAATGCACTCATACGGAGGATTTTTTGCCCCCTCCTACCTTCTGGCCCATATCGGGTGATGCACCACTGACAGTGTTGATGGGAGGGACAGAACATGGTGGTGACACAGCTCTCGGAGGGACGTGTGGCCGGCCCTGTCCAAAGGGGCCAAGGGTCTGTTGTTCTGCCCACCAACGAGTGTCCCCAGCGAGCGGGTGTTCTCTATGGCGGGGGACATTTGCTTGCCGCACCACCTGAGATTGGGGGCCAAGTTGGTGGAGCAGTTGCTTTTCATCAAGGTCAACCATCCGCTTCTAGGATTCCCCGAGCTGCCCCTGGACATGGATTGATGGTGCAGTGGCACACACAATCCCATGCCAGGGGCAGTCTTGGGATGGGGCTCCTCCTCAATCTGTGCTGCTGCTGAGTTGCTTTCCCTTCCTCCCAATGGCTGGCGCCCAACCTGCCCCTCCCTCTCTCTCTATGGCCTCAGCTGGCCTATCTGACTGACCTCATGACTCCGGGTGGCATTGTGAAGCTGCCTCTGCTGTGCCATGGGTTCTGTGACCCAGAAATCCAATATCTGCTTCTGCTGCCTCTGTTGTGCCATGGGTTCTGTGCCCCAGAAAGCCAATGTCTGCTCCTGCTGCCTCTGCTGTGCCATGGGTTCTCTGCCTTGACAACCCAATGTCTGCTGCTGCTGCTTCTGCTGTGCCATGGATTCTGTGCCCCGACAACCCAATGTCTGCTGCCTCTGCTGTGCCATGGGTTCTGCTACCAGGCAATCTAATGTCTGCCGTTGCTCTGCCGATGGCAGCCTGCAATGCCTGACCAAGTAGGGGTGCCAGGCCAGCCACGAAGTACCAAGCCTTCCCGGCTTCTGCTGTTGCTGCTGCCACTGGGTCTCAGACTGCCAGCCTTGCCCCCACAGGCACCCCCATGGGCCAAGTACCGAGCCTGCCTTCTCTGGCAACCCAGACTACCAAGCCCCAAGCCTTCCAGGTCTCTGCTTCTGATGATTCTGTGGGTATTTTCAGACGTTACGAGATCACAGCCAACCACAGTGAACCACGGTCAATTTCACTGCGGGACCAAAGCACCCTGAACGTCTGTTTGGTGGCTGCCAGATGTTCACCACAGCCGATTACCACATGGGTTCAATTCCAACCACGTTTCCGGGGCTCCCCTCCAGACAATCCCCGTAAGCGTGGTCAAAGAGATCCCTGGCGGGGAGCAATAAAAAGTAATGTCTGGCCAGCGATCATGGCCCAGAATCCCCGGTGGGATTCCGGGCTGTGGTCAAAGCGGCTGGGTGCTGTGACCACATTGGAGGGTCTCCACAGAGGGCGGGTAGCGGGCAAGCGTGGGGGGGACGAGGCCGTGCGGCTGCACATTGTGCCGCGTGGCCCCTCCCCCTCCCCGATTCCCCACCGGGAACAGCCGATACGCCTATTTGGGCCATTTTTTGAACACAAGGGGTGGTTATTTCATTCACCCCCACCGGGGATTCACTGGGATGAATCGGGACAGCGTAACATCTAAAATCACCCTGTGTCTCCGACAGTCTGCCATACCCCCACAGGCACCCCGGAGCACCCCAAGGCTCCAGGCAGCCGAACTTTCTGAACGTTCAGAGGGGGTCCAAACTCCATGGGACTGAGCACACGAAATTGAACTAAGTTTTTGGGCCCAATGGCTGAATATCCAAACCCCGTTCTGTTCCCACATCACTAATGTACACCCATCTCCACCAATCTCCATGCACGGGGGGCACCTCTGTTTTCTCCAATGCCTCCATGTGCAGGGGATTGGTGGAGATGGGTGGAGCATGGGAGCATGCACGTACTCCCACTCATCCCCACCGGTGGTCGCATTAATGCCTCCCCCTCGCCCACCCAGTCATCCACGTGGACCAGGGGGGGGGGCATCTGGTGTAAAAAGGGTCTTAGATATGCATAATGATGTAATTGGAATAATTTGATGTTTATGTATTTAATTTTAGTTTTGTCTATTCTTTTTTTTTTCTCTATGGAAATCCAATAAAAGGTTAAATATATTTATAAAAAATACTCACTTTTGGGGCTCCCTCAGTGGGCACCCAACAGGTTTACCTGACCCCCATTGGGAGCCTGGATGCCTGAAAATACAGATCTTTCTGTGAACTTTACTGGATGCCCAGGGAAGCCCCTGACCCTGCATGCTCCCTGAGCACACTGACCTGCTTGGCTGTGCCACTGCTCCTGCTACTCCTCCAGCCCCACCCCACACCCACTATGGGGACTGTGGTGCACCACCCAGCTCAGATGAGCAGAAGTCCGGGTCAAGAGGAACAGCTGGAGAAGCAACAGGAGCAGTGGCACAGTAAGACAGGTGAGTCAGCTCAGGGAGCATGTGGAGTAGGAGCTTCCTGGAGTGCTCCCTGAGCTGACCCACCCAGGGGTGCTGCTGCTTCCACTGAGCACACACACACCCCAAGCCCCACTAGGGGAACTGTGATGCAGTGGGAGCAACAACCAGAGGAGCAGCAGCACAGTCAGGTGGTTGAGTCAGCCTTGGGAATGCATGGGTTTCCCATTGTTCAGACAGCGATTCATGCCTGAAGATGTCCAGGTCAGGTCAGTTTGGGCACCCCTACATACAAAATTCCCAGGGTGGTCTGGCTTTGTATTATATATTTACTTTTGCTATGGCGTTATCGCCACGCCACGCTAATAAAATAAACTGAACTGAACTATCCTGCTAAGTGATGCAGTACTGCATCCTGCAACTACTTAGCCACTCAGGGACCTACAGTGCCACTATAGTGGAGTGTGAGAAATTGGTCCAGTAAAAGATGTCATCTTAATTTGTCCCTTGTTTCTCACTTCCTTAGAAGCAGAGATGGCAAATGGTGCAAATATACAAGTTATTTCACAAGTTCATCTTCTCTTTCTCTTCTGGAATTCTTGGTGACTGAATTCTTTGCCCTATAAAATATAAAGTTTTGCCTTTAAGCAAACTATTCTCAGTCTGCTGCAGGTTATTAACTAGAAGCCAATGATGAGGTTCATCTTCAATTTAAGTGGACAAGTGGGTTGGTTTTGACTTGACAGATTGGCTTGTGATTCACCCCTGATTGAACTACCCACACTCTGGTATTTGTGTGAATGCTTACATTTGTGAATATAAAATATACTTTCTTTAAATGTTTTTCCAAAATTCACTCAGTATTTACTTTTTCCTGCAAACATGATCCTTATATATTCATTTACTAAAACAACCAGGATAGTGAAACATGAACAAATTTTGAATACAAGTAGAGTGAAGTTTCTTTAAAAATATATTTAAGGCGGTATTAGTACGCCTTTGCTTTTCACGCCTCTCTTCATATGTAGCCAAGGATAATAGTATCATGCATGCATTTAGTTCCCTGCAGCTGCAGGATCCAGACTGAAAACCCTAAATTAGCAATAGATAATACACTCATTAAAATTGAAAAGCATGGAAATTTTTCCAACAATGCGAAGAAACATTGATTTTTGCATGTGCACAAAATAGGAAATTAATGTGACTTTGTAGAGAAGATCATTATCTTTAATGAGTATGATAGAAATCTATTAAGGCAAGTGTTCACTGTTTCACAATTATAAAGCAGGCAAAGTTCATTCTTCCTTAGAAAAAGTTTGTTTGTTTTTTCCTTAAGGAACGACTTAACATTTTAGCGACACAACTTGTTTCTCAGAAATTCCTTTCCTACCGCATTTCCAAAATCTGTTTGAAGTTTAGACAGCTCCAGACAGATTAAGTCATAAGCATCTATTTTTTTAAAAAAGAAAAGTGAGGGGGGAGAGGCTTTGACATATAATCAATAGTTTCTGCATGATTCAACAAGAGAGTGTCTGCTGAGGAAACACAATTCCTCTGTGTTTAGCAAATGTTCTTCCATGCTGTTCTTTCATCTCTCTTTCTGGCCCCATCTGAAGTGAGAGTTGCTTTAGTAGTATAACACACCTTTCTCAATGAGCCTTGTTCAAGCAATGTCAGTGCGATATGTACTTTTAAAAGGAGCTGTTTTATGCTAATCTCTGGAAATATCTAATTCACGCGGCTGTCCTTAGAGTTTTAATAGAGGACATCAACACGGACACTTTCATAATAACTGCTTGATACCTATCTTCACACTCGTTTCTTGAACCATTCCACATAGAGAAGAGTTCTAGTCGGGGGTCAACCTTGCATTTGTTTATGCATTGTACATAGAAACTCTCTACACACTCTTTCTTGAAAATAGGCTAATATAAAGTTCCTGAGATACCAGGCTTGAAGAGGAAGAGCAATAAAAAATAAATATTGTCGCCACACCCCTGAAGGGGTGACACAGTTATATGGGTATAAAAAGGCTGCACTACTTATTTAACCTTTAAACATGTCCCACATTACGGGAGGGGACCGAACCCCCTGACTAATAAAACCAGACCAGAGGAGCTTAATATTAACCCTAAAACGCCCTGTGGTACAACATGGGTCTCTCACCTCCTTGAATAAAACAAAACTACCCCAGCCCCATGTCCTAGGTACCTGGCTTAGATTGGGCTGTGTGTGTGCATTATTCCTGCTGGGGTCCCTTAGTGAGGCCCAGGAGCAGAGGCAAGTGATGTGCCACACCAAATCTGGAATTGCACTGGTTCTGCAGATTAAAGACTGCACCGCCTTGTCCCCTGGGAAGGATCAAGCTCTGGGCCACATCCTATGCCCTTGTGCATCTCATATGGGCAGGAGGTGCGGGATAAGAATTTCAAATAAATAAATAAAATAAAAATAAGGCAATGTCTCCCTATTTTACTGTAACCTCTACAAACGTGCCAACTTCCCACTGGACCCATCAAATGCCACAAATTCAACATGCAACGTGATATACCTATTTAAAACAAACACCATGGGGAAGGTGAAAAAAAATGGTTACATCTCGGCCAATCGGAGGCAGCTGGCAAAATTCCTCCCTGGCCCCAACAAACTGATGGCCAGCCTTGGTTCATACACAGTGCAGAAATAACTAATCTTGTGTGGGTGGGTGCTCGCACATCCAGCTCAACCAGGGGCCACCAGCTGGAATGAGGAGCTGGATGGTGAGCCCAAAATGGATGCTGGGAAGCCTCGTGAGGCAAGGCTTCCCTTCACGCCACAAGCGGGGGTTGCCATAGAAAACCCAGCCAGATTCTAAAGTCCCTGCCCTTTCCTTCAAGGGGGGTCGGGGGTGGGGTGGGGTGGGGAGATAAGACAAAGGTGCTCCCCTTCAATTGGGAGACAGGAGCAAGATTCAATTTTCTAGTTAAATCAAAGTCAAACCCCTCAAACAGCAATGGTGTCAAGTCTGGGCTCCTAGTGTTTTACAAGGAAATAGATTACAGTGGAGTGGCTATATTCGGTGCAGAATTTGGCCTACATAATAGCTACTGTATTATCACAGTGATAAGGAATGCTTCAGAAATAGCATTCTGAGCACCGTTGAAGGAAATGCTGCTAGTTACATCCCCTGTGCAGGAGGGTGAAAAATAGCAAAACAATCAGGAGAATGGAGGCAGTTAACAGTTTGCCTGTACATCTCTCCGTGAACTGGTGATGTTTCTTTCTTCTGTTTGTCAAGTTTAAGAAAAGGATAGACTAATATGCTCTAGGCTACACCATAGGGTAGACAGACCCACAAGTCTGTCTCAGAATAAGTTACAGTTTTTGTTTTAGTGCAGAATATTCCATCCAGACTTTCCAATAGCAGCAACAACAGGTCTCATGAGATTTTAAAAGTTCATTCAAACAACATCCTTTTATCTTGCCTTATTCTTCTAGTCTCAGATCTGAATCTGTTTATTCAGTGGAAAATAACTCTCCGTTGTTGCATACTTTCAGTTCTGTGGTGATTATATGCAAGGATCCCTGTACATTGTGTTTTCCCCATTGGCTGCCAGGAGGAAAACACAGTGAACTCAGGCCCCTAGTTATATGTTTTGATTGTTTTGTATGTAATTTATAAAGGTAGGTTTGTAACTGCATCCACAGAAATTGTACATACCCTCAATTGTCTGCATAAAATCTGCATTTGTGTTTGCATGTTGCTTGCCATACTGCTAGTCACCCATCTGAACACACAACTACCTAATCTGCTATTGTGAAAACAGATGGCTCATATGAGAGGTTCTGTAGATCAAATTTAAGTCATTTTGAGACTCTGATCCATGTCGGTGCTTAATTTGAAAGAAGAAAAAAATAGAAAAAAGAAATTGCAAGGACTCAAACCTGCCCTAGGAGCCACTGTCCTTGCCTTAGAACTTGTCTGAGCAGGGAACTGAACCCTAGGTTGTCTTTAGACATAACATCAATGGATGTCAGAATGCATGTTTTGACCTTGATATGAACACCTCTTTGTCCCTGTGTTCACCATGTGGCGCTACTTAGACACAATGGGTGTCTTTAGACATAACAAAGATCGAGTTTCAAAACCCCTAAGCAAGTGTTTGGCTGTTGTGTGTAAGCACCATAACAATCCCCACCAATTTGGCCACCCATTGAACACGCGATGTGAACACCATTGCATCACAAGAACAATTTGCATATTCCAGCTGAACACATGGCCAACATTGTGTCTAATGATATCGCATGGCGTGTTAGGAGGTACAACACTGGGAAGGAGGCAGCAGCACTTGCATGCTGAGATCAGGTGGCAAGCAAAACACTGATTTGCCCCAAGGTGGGCTTTGTGTCTAAGCAGTGCCACAGGGTGAACACAGGGTGAAACACACGGTTCATATCAAGGTCAAAACATACATTTGGACACCCACTGACGTTATGTCTAAAGACACCCGCAGTCCATTTGGGGCAAATCAGTGTTTCGCTTGCCAGTGCCTCACGATTTCAGCACGCAAGTGCTGCCACCTCGTTCCCCGTGTTGTACCTGCTAATACACCACACAATATCATTAGTCGCAATGTTGGCCACGTGTTCAGCTGGAGCACAAAATTGTCCTTGTAATGCAATGGTGTTCACATCACGTGTTCAGCAGGTGGTGAAATTGGTGTTGAGTTTGTTATGGTGCGTCTGGAGCGGCAGGTGGAGGCAGTCGCTAAGGCTGCCTTCCGCCAGCTTTATCTGGTGCGTAGGCTGCGTCCGTACGTCTCTGGCCCGGACCTGGCCTCCCTCATCCATGCCTTTGTCACCTCGAGGCTCAACTACTGCAACGCGCTCTACGTGGGGCTTCCCTTGTTCTTGGCCCGGAGGCTGCAGCTGGTGCAGAATGCGGCGGCTCGTCTTCTTATGGGGACGGGTCGCCGGGAGCATATTACACCGGTGCTCCGAACTCTGCACTGGCTGCCGATAGTGTGCCGGGCCAAGTTCAAGGTCCTAGTGATGATCTATAAAGCCCTATACGGTCTTGGCCCCTCGTACCTTAGGGACCGCCTCGCCTTTCGCGCCCCAGGACGGCTCCTGCGGTCTGCCGGAGGTGCCCTCTTGGAGGTCCCCCGTGTTAAATGGGGGGCCACGATGGAGAGGGCATTCTCGGTGGTGGGGCCGCGGCTGTGGAACTCCCTTCCGGAGGAAGCTCGCCTGGCCCCAAGCCTTTTAACGTTTCGGCGGAACTGTAAGACCTGGCTGTTTGCCCAGGCCTTTGGGGAGGGTAGGGAGGGTTTCTTTTAATCCCCTACCCTTTGTGTTGTCTAAGCCCTGTTAATATTTATATTGGATATTTGATTGTTTTATTGAATTTTAATGTATTTTATGGGTTTAATTGTTTTATGATGTGAGCCGCTCCGGGCTGCATTGCAGGAGGGGCGGGATATAAATGTGTTTAATAAATAATAATATTACACACAACAGCCAAGCACACGCTTGGGGTTTTGACACTCAAACTTTGTTATGTCTAAAGATGCCCCCGGTCTCTGGCAAGCAACCCCAACCACTTGATTGCCCTGCCTCTCTACAACTGAATATAAAACAGAAGTTCTTCTGATTTAATCTATATGATGACTAGCACAGTGGGTGTGGCAAGAATTAATGAAAGCCAAAAAGCCATCCATGTTTTTCCTGTCTTTTGTTTCCAACCCTGAAATGTTTTCCTGGTCTTTCACATTTCAAGGTGCACTCTCCTGGGAATATTTTCCAGGGCTCAGCAATTTATTTATTTATTTATTTATATTTTTTTTAAAATTCCTGCTCCTCCTGCCCACAGGGCAGCCCGGGGCAACGAACAACAAATATAAAAACAATAAAACAATTAAAACAGTTAAAAATTCTACATTCAGAGGAAAAAAACTCCTTTCCCCCCAACCCCACCCACCCTACCCCTACGCCAAAGGCCTGGCGGAACAACCAGGTCTTACATAAACATTGAAATAACAGGAGAGTGGGGGCCAACTGAGCCTCCTCCTGGAGCGAATTCCACAGCACAGGGGCGGCCACCAAAAAAGCTCTAACATCGATGGCCACCCACCTCACCCTGGGAACCTCCAAAAAGGCTCCCACGGGCGATCTCAAAGGTCGCACAGGCTCACGGGGAGTGAGGTGGTCGCGCAGATAAGTAGGGCCCAGGCCGTGAAGGGCTTTAAAGGTTAAAACTAGCACCTTGAATCTGGCCCGGTGCTTTATAGGCAGCCATTGCAGAACCGGGAGCACTGGTGTCATGTGCTCCCTGCGGCCCACCCCCGTAAGGAGATGGGCTGCAGCATTCTGCACCAGCTGCAGCCTCCGGGCCAGCTTCTTGGGCAGCCCCATGTAGAGCGCATTGCAGTAATCCAACTTAGAGGTGATGAAGGCATGGATGACATTGGTGAGGTCAGAGTCTGAGAGATATGGCCGAAGTTGCCAGACAAGATGTAAGTGCCGAAATGCACTCCTCGCCACAACCACAGCCTGAGATTCCAAGCTGAGCCGTGATTCAAGGAGCATACCCAGACTCCACATTTGAGAGACCATATTGATTTTATTTATTTATTTAATATATTTATATCCTGCCCCTCTTGAAAGCAGCTCGGGGCGGCTAACAAATTTAAATTAAAATAATTTAAAAAAATATTAAAACAATCATAAAAATCTTACAAGAACAGGGAGGACAGAAATTTACAAAAAATAATAAGGAAGGGTAGGGTGATAAAAAACCATGGGAAGGTGAAACCCCCCCCCCCAACAAGAGGAGATTCAACCACCCCCAGGCACCCCAAGCCCTCGCCCACCAACATCACCTCCGTCTTGTCAGGATTCAATTGCAGATGGCTCAACCTCATCCAAGCCCCCACAGCTGACAGGCACTGGGAAAATAAGGAGACTGCATGGCCTGGGTCGATGGAAAAGGAGAGGTAGAGCTGAGTGTCATCAGCATACTGATGA
>QEPC01008348.1:310912-346948 GCA_003113815.1 Sphenodon punctatus | reverse complement strand
TAGTTTTAGTGTTTGTAGGAGTAGGTCTGTGTACTTATTAGATAATCCATTTAGTTCATAGCATTTAGAATAGTTAATAGCAGTTAGATTTAGTGTAGACAGATATATATAATATTAGATTAAAAAAAAATACGAAAACCTCATATAAAAACCAAAAAAACAAAACAAAAGAAAACCACATAAAAACCAATAAAAAACAAAAAAAATATAAAAAACAAAAAAACACCCCATAACAACACTTCCCGAACGGCCGAACCGAACCGCCGAACCGAACAGCCGAACCCGAACTCGGCGAACGAACCGAACGAACGAACCGAACGAATGAACCGAACGAATCCGAACCGAACGGACGAACCGAAAGCAGCTGAACCGAATGGCCGAACCCGAACCGCGATCTGTTCGCCCATCCCTAGTTATTGCGTGTAAATGCCCCCCCCCAAAAACACACACACCCAGGGGTGGAGAATGTGTTGTCTGTCTGCATCATGTGTCTCTTTTGTCTCTCATATTCGGGACCAACATGGTAACTATACTTTAAACAAATGAGTGGCTGTGCTAGGGGCCTTGACCAAATTCCAGTGTGCATTGTTAATTATTTTCATCATCATTTCTATAGCAGTTTCAGTATTCAAAGTGTTGTACAATGCACATCTAATGCATCCTCACAACCACCAGTGCTTAATTAATAAAATAAGAGGTGGCTCAGACCTACTCTAGGAGTTCCACCGCTTGTTTCCATTTCCAGCAGGAGGACGGTAATCTAGCAGCTCTGAGGCTCTTGGGCGGGGACTAGCTCCCCATCACCACTGTTCTTTCTCAGCTAGGGCCCTGCCTGTGCTGGCCATGCTTGTTCCTCTCCCCCACCTTCCTAGTTGACTGTCTGCTATAGAAAAGGCAGGCCTGCAGCCACAGGAAGCTGAGCCTCCACTGCGCATTCTGCCGTAGGATGGGTGGAGCCTAGCAAAGCAGCAGCAGTGACAGTCTGGAAGAGGCGCTGGGGCAGAGCCTTAGAACAAACTAAGCCCTGTGGGTTAGGTCATCATTATTCCCCTTTTGCAGACAGAGCTTTGTGTTCAAGGCCACCTGGTAAGTTCCTGGCTAAGATGTGATTTTAATGACCCTGGTCTCCCCGATCGAAGTCCAGCACCTTATGGAACGCCCTCCCCTGGAGGTTTATCAAACCTGAGCATACTCATTTTTTGGAGGCAATATACAATTTCTTTATTTGTAAGCAGAAATAGGGTTTAGGAGTTTGGGGAGGCTTGGGATAAAGGTTTTTAACTTGTTTTTATTTATGTCCACTTAAGATTCTGTGTTTGTTGTAACCCGTGCTGAGCCCTCATGATACGGCAGGATAATAATAAATTTAAATAAAATTATCCACCAGGCTACCTTGGCTCTGAATTACGTTCTGCAAACCTAAATCATCCGTTGTGTTCATTTCCTATGCAGAGTTCTAAGCTTGTTGCACTCTGCCTTAGCGCTGCTGGCTGCACTTTAAATAGTGGGTGAAGCGGTGCCAAATGGGTGTAACCAAAGCTTCATTAAAGCACTCTGAGATCCTCCCATAAAACTGCAAACCACATTTATAATAGTGGTTAAAAAAAAATCAATACCTCTCTGTTTCACCAGGAGGCAGACACCGAGTCACCGAACAGTCCAACTGATTAAGCAATTGAAGTGCAGGCAAATATTTCTGCCTAGAGGGGAGATTTTCAAAAAGCATAAAGGACAGAAAGGTGCTCATCTTCTTTAGGATTTTTTTTTTTTTTAAAAAGATCTCAGTATAAAGGTCCTTTGTATTAGGGCACTATCCCCTGCTGGTGTTGCTGATTTGGACACAGCAGTAGCATACAGGGTAAATCCCTGCCATTACCAGGGACAGAAGAAAAGAGAGCTTTGCTAATTCAGAGGGAATTTTGAATTCCTCTCAGTAGAGGGCACCAAAGGACAATCACATCCAGGATTCTACGTTTTACACTCTTCTCAATCTGTGAATGCACCTTTAATTTAAATCGTTGTGCATTGCTCCCAGTAAGTGTCTGTGTTTTCAGTCAGATGAAGACAATTAAAAAAAAAAATTAAGCACTAATTGCCAGGGCCTAAACCTGCCCCAGAGACCATAACTCCTGGCCCATAGCTTGTCAGAGCAGGAGACCCACCAAATCCTAGTGTACAGCTAACGGCCCAACCACTGGACCCATCTGCCTCTCTACAGCTAAATTCAGGCATAGAGACATATTAGATGAGTGGTTGGGTTGTTAGCTTCTTGCTATGGAATCTATATGGTGACTACTAACAGAGCATGAGGTGAGATAGGAAAGTCATTAATTATTATTATTATTAACAAACATTTATATAGCGCCAGCAGTGTACCTGGCACTTTACAAAGTAATAAAATAGACATGGTCCCTGCCCTTAGGGCTTACAATCTGAGAGACAGGAGCTGGGGGAGAGACATAGGAAGGGGAACAGAGGGAGAGACAAGGGGTCTAACATTCATGAAGATGCGAGGTCTCAAGTGCACGTACTTGGCTTGGTTACGATGAGAATGACAGCAGGCAGGTCCATGTTGCAAGGATAAGGGTAAACCGATCGTAGGTATAGGAATAGTGGCTCAGCAGGATAAAGAGTCAGACAGAGCAGAGCGAAAGAGGTGAGTTTTAAGGAGAGATTTGAAGGTATGAAGGGAGGGGGCAAGGCGGATGTGGACAGGGAGGGAGTTCCAGGCATGGGGGGCAGCAAGTGAGAAGGGACGAAGGCGCTTAGGGGAGCAGGGAAGGCGTGGAAGGGTGAGAGAAGGGACAGAGGAGGAGCGAAGTGCACGGGCTGGAGTATGGAGGGCGATAAGTGCAGAGAGGTAGGGGGGAGCAAGGTTGTGAAGAGCTTTATAGGTGAAGACTAGGAGCTTGTGCAGGATTCGTTCAGGAAGGGGAAGCCAGTGAAGCGAAGAGAGGAGGGGCTGCACATGGTCGAAGCGACTGGCGAGGTAGATGACCCTGGCAGCAGAGTTTTGGACAGAGATGAGGGGAGAAAGGTGAGACCGGGGAAGGCCAGTGAGAAGGAGGTTACAGTAATCGAGGCGAGAGATGACCAGAGCATGAACAAGAGTTTTGGCAGACGAGACAGAGAGAAAAGGGCGAATCTTAGCAATGTTATGGAGGGAGAAGCGACAGGATTTAGCAAGAGAGTCAATGAATTAATGATTAATTAATCATCCAGATTTTTCTGGCTTACATTTCCTTTCCCAAAATGGCTAATATCATCCCTTTCCTGGTCTTCCACATTTCTGGGTGTACACTCCTACTGAGAACATCTCCCTGGGCTCAGTCCCTGTGTGGATTTAATTGCTGAAGCTGGGCCCTTGCAAGCCTCCTCCTCCCCAGCTCCCCCCGCCCCCCAAAAGAATTCAAAGCCCTGGCTCTAGACTTTCTGACATCACACCTCAAGGACAGTGCCAAATCCAGGGAAGTTGGCAGCTTGTGCAAAACGGAGGTGCGGGCCCCCTCCTGACACAGGAATGTTTGACGCACACAGCCTGACTTCCCCATTAGAAAAACAAAAATGTTGGAATAATTCTTGATGTTCAATTAAATATAACCTCATCTCCAGCGACTGGGGCTCCTGCCACTGCAGCCCCGGGCCATCTATTATGCACATGTTATTGAGGCCCCATGTATAGAAGGGCCCTCTTCTGAATTGCTGTGGGGCCCCCTTAGGCTGCGGCTCCCCACATTTGAAACTATGTGGCTCTGTATTTTACACCAGGGTGTCTCACAGTCAGGTTGTCATTTCAAATTTATTCATGGACCCACCTGGCTTTGGAGCCCCTGTGGCCGCCCACCCAGTGGACTGCTATTGGGTTGATGTTGATATATGTTTAGATTATGTATTATTATATTATGTCCTGGTTATTATGGATTGTTTATTATTGTATTTCATTTACGAATGTAAGCCGCTACAAGATCCCTTTGGTGTAGTCTGCGGGGTCCAAAATTAAAATGAAATGAAATGAAATACATGAGGCTCTGTACAATCGCACGATCTGCACTGTTCTGGATCTGACCCTGACACTCTGACATCTCAGGTTGCCCGAGAGGAGGTTACCCAGAGAACTAAGCCTTAGTAAGTCAAAGAACCACCCCAGCCTCTCTAATGGATGGCGGTTCTGAGTAGATACTTTTCCGCAAAAGAGTCTGGGCATAACATGATTCCAAGACTGCCTTTTACATGTACAAGGAGAGGGAGAATTTGCTCCCACTGATTTTTTAAGGACTCCTCAAACAAAGCATAGACCACAAAGGTCCATCTATTGCTATTTGAGATCATAGATCTTCCAAGACCGGAGCTGACAAGGTGACTGCAGAAGCCTCTGGATTTTAGAATTTTGCTTGGTGAAGGGGAACAAAAAATAGGAGAATAGAATTGTCACAAAACACAAAAGGTATTAAAATGTGGAAAGAGAGAGGCCCATTTAAAAGATTGTGTGGCATAAAACCTAGCCTGCTTAAACTCCTTATCCCTGCAGATGGAGAGATGATTTTCCTCATTTCTGGGATGAACTCTGGACTATGCCTAGCAAAGCTCTGTAATTGCCCCCATAAAGTTATATGTTATGCCATGCCACGGCCTTTTCTCTGGAAGTTCCCTGCAAAGTTTACAGTATGTACAATGCAAGGGTGTGGGGCACCTTTTCCTCCCGCAAGCAACTTTGAAAATTAGCACAATGTCCATGGGCAGGATTGGAGATCGGTGTTCAGGATGCAGGGAAGAGAGAGAGGATCCAGATCATGGAACTATGCAATGGATCCATCCCTTCTGCATGCCCCCAGCGCCAATCCCTTTCCCTGAGCTCACTCTAGTGTTTGAAGGGAGGGATTGGATCCTCAAGCCAGATAAAAGAACTGGAAAGGGATCTGGCAGAGCAGCAGCAATGACAGCAGCAATGACAGGGTTTTGGCAAGTTGCCTTGGCTGAGTTGCTGGCATAAATTAAGCTGGTTTCCACCTGTGCTACAGCACCCACCCAATCAGTCTGCAGCAACCCCAGGGGAGAAGGGATTGGGGTAGCCCTGGCAGAGCAGGAGGGGGTTAGTTCCTCCTAGAGAGGCAGCAGCTCTTCCCATGAAGCCACCCCAGCTGAGCAGAACTGCTGTAAGGGGACTACTCCACATATTACAAAGGCCCCTAGGAACAAAAAAACAGTGGTGGCTGCTCCAGCTTTTTCTGAGGCAACTGCCCTGGGTTTGGTATGTTGACAGACGTGTTTGTGTGGCACGGCTGTTGGTTTGTGTGGCATGGGACATTTATGCCTTTGAACACAAGTGCATGTTGCCACTAATCCTCAGCATAGTTCAGGAGGCACGGCCAATCTTTGCAGGCTAAGCAGTTTGCAACCTGAAGGTCATGTTTACCTTTGTAGAAAGTCCCTTCCGATAAACAGGCTCCACACTCTGTCAGTTACCCATTATTGAGTAGCCATTATCCCAGGAAGATCTAAACACTGCTGGCTGTGTATATATGCACATGAGGTAGAAGAGAGGGCATATGCTCGGCTTCCCAATGTCTCCACAGCCCAAAAGCATGGTGTGTCAGGAGAAAGCAAATGCAAAACTGCTAAAGGTTAAAATTACTCCAGAGATACTTGCTGGCTTGAAACAAGTGGAGCTGGTCTCAGTACAGCTCTGAGCGGAAGAGAGGTCCCATTAGCAAAAGCACCATGGTAGCTGTTGACTTGTTACCAGTTTCAGCCAGTGCACAGGATAAAATAGACCCCAGTGTCTCCTTCTGGTAAACAAGGTCCATTAGTGGGGCACTGCAAAGAAGAGTGTTCTGTGGCCAACCATACTGTGTCTGCAGTGTTTGGTGAGTAGAACTCTTTCTAGTCACACAATCAGCAGAGTATAGTAACAATCCAAAGTAAAAGGAGACCCTTGTTTCCCACCCCCCACCCACCCCAATACCACATATTGCTTGGCACCCAAAATGGTGGCTCCACCCACTTATTCAGCTGCTAAGAATTTAAAATGCTTGTGGGGTGTGTGTGGAAAGGAGTGGTGCAGGGGGCACTTCTCAATTTAAGTGGCTGTGATCCTTGTTGTAGATGGCAGTCATGCCTTGACTGCAAGAGTGCGTGGGGGAGGGAACTGTCCCTTTCCCTTCCAAAACTCATGGGGGATTCATACTGCTTGTCCCCTTCCTCCTCCCTACCCCGTTTATACACCCATGCACCCAACAGAGATAGGAATCACTAAAGTAAATGGATCATCATCACTTTTACTTACAGTTCAGTTAGAAAAGGAATAGAAATAGGTTTTCATTGCTTTTATCACAGCTACAAGAAGCAGAACCCAGACAATTCCAGTTCATTGGCAAGAAAGCAAACAATAAGCCAATGGGATTTCTTCAGAACTAAAGAAGCCTTCTTGATCAAATCCTACCAGAATGAGAAAATGCAACAAAGATGATATAAAGTCTCAGCTCCCAAACGTTTTGTCTGTGTGACTTCATTTTGAAAGTTATATACAATCTCATGACCTCAGACATCCAAGTATATCAAGCAGGATTGTAAGGTTACCCCATCCAGATAGCATGACCCCCACCTGGGGAACTTTAGTTCTGGCATCAACATTGTGAAAAGTCAGCAGAAAGAATTACAACTTGAAAGAATTCCAGTATTAGAAGTGAAAATATTTGCTCTCATGTGGTCAGTCACCAATTCAGTTCCTTAACCTTGTGATGCAAGGAGATCCCTCCCCTCTCCTCCCCCTCACAATCACAAAGTCCTGGAGGTATAAATGGTCAGCTTGATTTCCAGTACATTTTACAGCAAAACCTTGTCACTGCTAGTGCTGAGCAAAGTGATCAGAATGCCAACATGAAAGCATTCAGTCACAGTAAGATTGGTATTTATTACCTCAGCAGGGTGTTCAATACCATGCAAGACAACCTGTGGTTTAAACAGTTTAACTGAGGACTGCTAAAATGAAACCAAGCAGATGTTAAACTGAATTTAATCGCAAAAGACTGAATGAAAGAGGGCATAGACAGAGAAGCCAGATTGGGGGTCCAGCCTCTGGATATGGGATCTCTCCCTCTTAAGTAGGGGCCTGGCTGAGGGGGCACGTCTAAGGTTTCCTTCATCTACTTGTTGAAATCCTCTCTCTGTGCTCCTCTTCCCCTCCCCAGTCTGGACACTGCCGACGATTCCCTCACCCCACCCAAGCAGCTGACATGGGGCACAGTGCAGTAAGAGGGGAGACTGGGCTTTACAACCATGGAAGCTCAGTCAAATGGCTTTGCTGGGTGCTCCAGATTTGCTTAAACTGGCCCTGCTGCTCCTGGCAGAGCGGATAGTAGCAGGGAGCCCTACTGGATGGGGGAGGGGAGATATAGTGGCACAGAGCATTGCCCCTTCCCCTCCAGCAGGCGGTTTGTGGGCTGAAAACAGAACTACAGGTGGTTTTACACGTTGTGCCAAAAAGCCTTACTCAGTGTAACATGCATTTTAAATCCAAATTTTGCAGCTGTGCGCCAGCTTTTCACTTGTGCCTCATGATGGGTCAAACCAAATGGCTATGCCAAGCAGGCAGAGCAAAGCTGTTGCGATGTGTAAGCAGGGACAAGTGGAGGAGAGCACAGCAGCAGGGAATGGAGCCCCCCACTGCTATTGGGATGCTCTTTCCCCAGTCTCTGCCCTCTGGGTCCTGGAATGCAGTGAGCAGGAGCAGCCGGACGTTGAGGAGCAAACATATTGGGTAAAAACAGATATGTGGGCAGTGCAGCGACCCGGCCTGGGAAACAGCGGCCACCCCGCCCTGGGCTGAGGCGGGGCACTAAACTAATGGGCCCGTGGCTGGAGAGTCGTCTCGCCACCCATCTGCGCTGGGTAAGCGGGAGCTCAACAGACATGCAGGCGGCTAGTCCCATCCGCCACCATGACGGACAGCCATGGGGCTCAGCTGTGATGGCCCTGCCCTGAGGCAGTCGGCAGGGCCAAACACACACATGTATCCTGCGTTGGCCCACATTAGCCCACGTGGGCAGCCCTTAGCCTGGGTTGTGTCCTTGGAGTTTTTCCGAGGAAACAGCCCAGGCTAGCTGCCTACCCACCCTGAGGCAGTCCTGAGCCAACATATTACGGTGCACAAATACACATGCCAGTGGGCTCCAGGCCAAAACAGGCAACGGCCGGCCACTGTCATTTATTTGAATTTCTGTCGTGCCTGTGTTTCTCCACAGTAGCACAACAAGGGGGTATAACATGTAAGAACACCCAACAAAATAGAGCAATTCTGGTCACAAAGGGGATGGACTGCAAGCAGTCTCTATCCTATCAGGGCTTCTGTGGAGCACATGGCAGAGGCTTCCCAGCTCTAGTAGCACCTCCTTCTTGTCATGGAGGACAAACATTTCTGCTCCTCTGCAATAATAAATCTTGTCAAGTGCCTGGAGGCAAATGTCACCTGGGTAGTGTTAAGGGGGGCGGGGGGAGGTAGAGCAGCCTCAGCGCTGCCAGAGCCACCCCAGAACTGGTTAGGCTGAAACGGACATGTCCTAGAGCTGGGTGGGATCCCACAGAAGCTTTTCCATCCTCCAGTGACAGACTCCAAAGACAATAAAGATGCAAAGAAAGGAACTGGAATTAACCCCAAGCAAATCAGATAGAATGTGAGGCCCATCACAACTGAGATCAGAAGCTGTCCTCAGGCAGAAGGAATTTTAAAAGCACAGTCAACACTTTATCTAGCACTGAGAAAACATTAAAAAAAGAACACACAAGTATATGGAAAACAGTTACAGCTTCAGCTACCTTTCCCCTACATCTCTTCTCACTCCATTCGCCTCTATCCCACTGTCTGCTTCTTTCACCAGTAACAATTCTCCCACACCTCTCCAATTACTCTATTTCTCCCTTTCTACTCCCGCCTCTCTCCCTCTACTACTTGCTTTCCCCTCTTCTCTTTTCACACGTAGCCTAAGGCTTTAACAAATTAATTCATTTATAATTATGAACTTTGTCTCAGTTAATCTAAGATTAGTTTCCCAGCCTGGTGGCGCGTTCTTTAGCTTGATCTAATTTTAATGGCGGTAAATCACTTGAGATGCTTGCACGAAAGCTGCGGCAGATGTTCATTTGATCCATTACAATGCTCCATCAACTTTCTCTTTGGTTGAGCTGAGAAGTATTCTCTCCGATGTAGGCCAATTTAATGCTAGAAAAGTACAAATCACTGTACTCCACCACAAAGGCTCATTTCTCCTCCCTTCTCAGAACAGGCAGATCCCATCTAACGGACTAAGGTTGCCACCGATGCTGCCACTCCAAATGGTGTTGAATACGCATTGGCTAATCCCTGCAGGCCAATCACCAGGTAGTGGCATCCTTTCTGTAGAGCTTTGCCAACGTTCTAGTTTCATGGAGGACAAAAAAAGAAAGAAAAGAAACCATTAAAGCAAAGGCTTTTCAAAACTCAAAGGAAGGGGAGCTGCTTTGAAACAGCTTTCTCCAGGCTCAGAAAATGGTAGAGGTGTGCACCAGGGACCCATGTAGTTTTTTGTTTTTGAAATCTCTCGTTTTTGTTTTTGTTATCATTTTTGTTTTCAGCGTTATCAAAAATTTTGTTTTCGATTTTGTTGCAGTTTTTATCAGTGCGCTGAACTGGAAACAAAACCAGAAATGGAAGTGGAATTTCACTTGGTTCTGTGGTGGCGTGGTGTGTGCGTGTGGCTGTGTGTGGTTTGTGGTGGTATGTGTCTGAGTGTTTGTTGTTTGCCTGACTGTGTTGGTGAATGAATGTGCCACTGCCCACAGTGCCTGCCTACTGCCAGAGTGCCTGCCTGGTGGAAGGAATGAGGCGGAAGGTCAAGGTGGAAGCCATGGAGAAAAAGACAGGACCATCTTCTGCATCCCAGGAGGTAGTGGAGTTGGGCTTCTCCTCAGACCATGAGGAGGAGGAGCAAGGCATAGGAGGTGCCAGGTTTGTAAAATTTGTTTTCCTTTCTTTAGTTTTCCATAGAACTTAGAGGAGACCTAGGGAGGGAGGGACAAGTAAAATATTCTTTAGAGCAAGCTGCACAATAGGTTGGCAGGCATTCAGGCATGAGCAGCAGCAGCAATGGTAGCACCCCAAGACGTGGCAGGGTCTCAGCTTGCAGACAGCACCCCAGGAGGAACAGGACTTGTGGGTGTGCCAGCGAGAAAGAGAGAGACCCTTGCAGTAGCAGCAGCAGGCATCACCACGTGGCGACGGAGGAGCAGGCAGGCGGGCAGGTTGGAAGGTAATCAGGCATGAGCAGCAGCAGCACTTGTAGTAGCACCCCAAGATGTGCTGGGGTCTCATCTTGCAAACAGCACCCTAGGAGGGGCAGGACTTGTGTGTGCTTGTGGGTGTGCCAGAGAGACAAAGGCTCTGGTAGCAGGAGCAGCGGCAGCAGGGGGCATCGCCACGTGGTGGCAGAAGTGTCAGCAGACTTGCCAACTCCCCCACGCCCATGCCCTCTACCAGAGCCACCTGCCCCAGACTTCTCAGAACTCCTTACCTTTCTCATCGTGATACAGAAGTGCACACAATACGTAATATGTACTTTTATGTATATAATATATACAGAATCTAACCTAAACCTAATCTATGTATACAATATATTCCTATCCTATAATCCTAATATATATAATAAAATAGCCTAGTACCTAAATATTTATATAATATCTAATCTATATATAGAACCAATATCTATCTAATATCTATATCTATATAATATGGACAGGGGAGACAGACAGGGGAAGGGAAAAATATGAAGTATATTATCTTATCTAATCTATCTATATCTATATATCCCCCTCTAGATATATATCTATACCTCTAGCTAATATCTATAGCTATATAATATGGACAGGGGGAGACAGACGGGGGAAGGAAAAATGTAAAATGTAAGGGTATACGGAAAGGTATGGTAGGGTATGACTGTATACACAATGAGGGCTGGGGAAGACTTTTAGTGCAAGCACCAGAGTTCTGTAAATGCAACCGGACAGAGCAAGAGCTAACACAGAAAAAGAGCCAAACAGCTTGGCCCTGCAATATAAAAAGTTGCACTGCCCTCCTCAGAGCCCCCATAAATGGTTCTGGGAGGCAGGAGGCATTGAGCAACCCCAAGGTGCCATACTGCCTGGGACCTGCTTGCGCTGTCCATTGGCCAGCAATACATCCATCAGGTCCTTGCTGACTGCTCAACCCTACCATCACAGGCCCAGTTCAATAGTTCAACACTGTTTCTGGCTCCGATATGTCTGCTCCCTCCTCCCCTTTCCACATTTCCCCTCCAAAAACAACTGCTACTGCTAACCAAGTGAATAACAAAAATGAAATTTGTTATTGATTTTATTATTATTGATTTCATTGTTATTAAATAACTTTATTAGTAAATAATTTTTATTATTAAATAAATTTATTAAATGTTTATAATTTATTAGTAATAAAAACCCCAAAGATTTTCATTTTCATTATCAATATAATGAAAATTAAGTGCACACCCCTAGAAAATGGACAGAGTCACCAATTGTGAGGAACATTATGGCATACATGTAAAAGGGACATCAGCTGGCAAAAACTGGAGGGTCAAAACACAGGCAGAAACTGACACAGAAAGTGACATAAAATTTCATCTCTTTGGGGCAAAATTTCATATTTCCAAAGCCTTTCACCACCATTAGTGTATTTGAAACTCACCCGCTCCCTCCCCAGCCTGTGTTGTTCACAGCAAACCCAGCTAGAGTGATAGGAGTAAAAGAGTTAATAATTCAATGTACATTTCACTTTTTGCTTCAGTTTCTAATTTCTCTTGCTTGGACAGGTAAAACCATTTGGACCTTGCTTGGTTTGGAGCTCATTTCAGTTGCAGGATTTCAAACACTAGCACGAGACTGCTATGTTCATATTGCAAATGCATTGCGGAGGAGGATTCTCTGCATAAAAGAACATTCCATGGATTCCAACCCATTCCCAATAGCTTGGGGCTGTGTCAGGACTGGGTTATATCATCAAAATATCAAGGCAGCTCAGTTAAGGGTTAAATTCAGCTGTTCTTGTTCAGGAAACCTCTCCCTTTGAATCATATGAAGGCCAAGAGTGAGAGGCCGTGCAGTCCAACTGACAAGGTACTAGATGGGGATACAAGAAGTCTGGGTTTTTTCCAGCTCTGTGACCAGCGTGCGACCGTGACCATAAGTATCTTTGCCTCCCAGTGCCTTTAATTTGCAAGACAGATTCTTCATCTGTCTTTTTGCCTCCTAACTTTACAGCCTTCAAGTCAGGAACTGCTTCCTACGTGCAGATGACAGAACAGTGGAGTCTGTCTCTGAGCGGGACTTTCTTGCTCCTAAAATACAAACAAACAATTGTCTGAGCCCATTGTGTTTGCTTCCCTTACCTAATGCAGTGGTATTTTGCAAAGCAGCACGTGACTGGCTACAGTCTGCAGGAGCAAAACACAAGGACAATGCCTTTGGCACGAAGAATAATTTTGCCTACTAGTTTCTACACCCCCCCCCCCCCATGCTGAGGTTAATAGCTCATTAGCTCTTAGACATTGCCAACCAGCCACCTTCAATGGAGAGATCAGGATCGATGCTTTTGTTTAGCCTGAGATTCTGATTTGATGTTAACAGTTGTAACATTTGTGAATTTTGCAAGCAGTAAGTTTCCAGATACAGGACAGTGTTCCCTGTTAAGGAAAACCTATTATTTGATTTGTGGAAAGCAAATTCTAAAATTCCAGTGCCCTAATGTTTGCTCCCTACCACTAACTGCATATTATGGCACATAACGATATATATTTTATTGCAGCAACATAAAATAGACTAAATAATAATACACTTTGCACATTGTACACCAGTCACATGATTTAAAGGCACTAGACTGGATTTCTTTGTTGTGGAGCTGCTATTCTGCTTGCTACACTTCACTGCAAAGAGAGTAAGAATTGCATAAACAGAATGGATGCTTTGGTATTACTAGGCAGTTTTAATTCTCTTCAACACAAACACATTTTCAGAATTATGGACTCAACCCTTCAAGATGCTGACTATTCTAGCCTGATCTAGCAAATCCCTTAAATGTGTATTTAACCATAAGGGCGCTGTTAGACGATCCCGCTCACAAGCAGGATCATTCAGCGCCGGCATCTCTCCCCCGCCTTCGTCTGTATGCCGTGTCTGATGTTCAGACACGGTGTACAGTCGTCGTGCGCATGCGCACTCGGCCAGGGAACCCGGAAGTGCGGCGTAAAGCCGGCACTTCGGGGATCCACGTCTGAGGGGCCAGGATCACTGACCCGGTCAGACACGGGGTAGGATCCAGCCTTGAAATTTAGACGAGCGCAAAGAAAGGCGGCTGATCAAAGGATCAGCCGCCTTTTTTGTCTCGTCTATAAGCGCCCTAAGGGTGTTTTTAGACAAGTGCCTCCCCACCCATTATACATGTTGCAGGGCGGCATAGGGAACCAGTGTGGCTCTGCAACATGCATGAAGGATAGGTGATGGGTGAGGAGGCACTTGTCTAAAAACACCCTAAAGGTGATTTCAGAAGTGACGTGGTGAATGTCCACCACAGTCAACCTCAGTCAAACGTGTGTGTGTGTGTGAGAGAGAGAAAATGCCGTGCATGTCTGTTTGCTCGCATTCAGATGTTCACCACAGTCAAACGCGGCCCGGGGTGAAGCTAACCACGCTTTGTGAGGTCGGGGCGGGAGGAGGTTCAGAAGTGTGGTGAATGGCCACCACAGCAGGGGTGAATGAAAAGTAACTTTTGAATGGAAACCCACAGCTGCGGTGGAAGGAATTGACCCCAGCCGCGGTGCATTGTGGGGCTCGAACCACGGTCCGTCTCCACTGCATGTCTGTTGTGTTCCCCCAGCCCATGTTCTCTCTGATTGCCCCCGGGTGGGGGTCACAATCCTGTCATTTCTGTTGGGGCCGCACGTGTCACCACAGGCTGCGGTGAATCCATTCACACCGGGGTGGGATTCACTGTGGTGAATTGGAACGTGTCGCTTCTGAAATCACCCTAAGGCTTTCATTTTCCCATTAATTTCAATAGGGGCCAATAGAACCCCGATAACATTCTAGTAATCACAACCATTTTTTAAAAGAACTACAACCGGCGGGTAGGGGGGGGATGAACCAATTATGCACACCTGGCCCCATTATCCTTGACATATACATGGAATATGAAGTAGTACAGGTTTGTTAAAAACGTTTTATGAATTTTTTGTACAATATCCGGGGTACCGTGCGACCTCACTGGTGGAGTTAAGAATATCAAAGCATCCTACTGAGTCCGACCATTTGTCCATTGAACCCAGTATCCTGTCTTAGACAGTGGCAGTGACCTAACCAAGGTCTCTCAGATGTGGGAGAGGCACTTTCCTTTGTTGTGGGGCACAACTAGAAGGAGGGCAATAGCACACAGAGAAATTAATGGGGAGCACTGATGTTGAATGGGGTGGAGGCACAGGCCCCTCCAGGTTCCCTTTGGTTATGTACCTGGCCAGCTTTGCTCCAGAGAAGTGCACAACAGGTTATAATGGAATGATCCTTTTCCTGCTGTTCACTCCCAGCAATCAGAGGTATATCCACTGACCAGCATAACTAATAGCTATTCATGAACCTATCTTTTTTTGGAATCCACTTATGCTACTGACCGTAACAACATCCCTTGACAATGAGTTCCACAGGTTAATTGTGAATTGTCTGAAAATGTATTTTCCTTTGTTTTACAACTGCTGCTGGTTAATTTTGTAGGGAATCCCCTCATTCTATTATTTTGAGAAAGAGAAATGAATGGCTCCCTATTTCCTTGCTCCACACCATTCATGATTTTGAAAAGCTCTACCATATCCTCCTTAAAATAAATCATGTTTGCCAAGCCCTGTATTGGACGAAGCTTGAGTGCTTAACATTTTTGCAGGTTTGAATCCAAAATGCATTTCAAAATCAAAAGATTTCAAGATGAGTGTTTATTTTAATAGGATTGGAGAAAGGGGGAGCGGTTTGATCTAAGTAAGGGATGGAAAATCTCTGGTCATATTCTCCATCTCTGGTCCTGTTCTGCTATTGATGTGACCTGAGTGTCACCATCTTCTGCCAAGGGCTGAGGCAGTGGGGTATCAACAGGCCCTCACCAGAATGGCAGCAGGCTTTCCAAGGTGCTAGGTCCTAGGGGGCAGGGGGAGAGGGTCGCAGGACTAGTGGTGCTGAAGGGATTCAGGGGCCAGAGAAACGTGTGTGTGAGTAAAACAACATGGGAGTGAGCCAGAAGGCTCATGAAAGAAGGTAAAAGAATGACAGTGTGTGAGAGAGTAAAAATCGGGGGGGGGGGGTGAGAAATTAGTAGTGTGTAGATGGGCAATAGCATGCAGGAAAACGCTGGCAGGATCCACATGCTTCTCTCTTACCCCCTTACTTTTTGAGAGTGTCCTTTGGCCAATTTTGCATTACCAGCATGGCTCCCAAACAAACAAGGGATTCTTATGTCTGATCTAAAGTACATAGTTACTGAAATTTTAGAAGATCTGCTATATTTGCTCTCATCAAACTGTGCTTCCAACTTGCAGGGTCACCTGAAATCTAAAGTGAAATTCTATACAGTCAAACAGGGTTTTATTATTTTATTTCTTTGTTGCTTCTGTTATAAAACCCCGGTTCCTAAAACCTTCTAGTTAATTGGGAACAATGTCAAAATAACAACTCTAAGGGAAATGCTGTACAAAGAAATGTAAAGTACCTGTCACATGGATTAGCTTAGTGACACTGCCAGCCTGAAATGACAGATTTTCTATCCTTTGATCTAAGCCAGAGTAAAACTTCATTCCTTCTCTAATAGGACTGCTTCCTTCTCAACAAGGAAGAGAAAAAAAAAATCAGCAGGTTCTTTCTTTAGATTTAACTAGTCCTCCCCCCCCCCCCCCTGTCCGCAAATGTTTACTTCAGACTGAAAATCAGCATGTGCTTACTCAAAATGTTAAGAGTGTGATACTTGATAGTGGGTTGGGGTTGGTTGTAAGCTTATCTTGAATGAGCAAAGCGTATTAGTCACCATAGTAGGTTAGAATTAACCAAGTTAGTTCACATTAGAGTGTAAACATGATCCACCTTTTCCAAAATCCACCTTTTTATCAACCTATGCTTATCCCTTAACAATGGGATCTGCTATTTACAACTACTGATCTCAGAATGAGGAGTCAGGAAAAAGAGTTTCAGCTGCTCTGCTCACCACCCTTGGGCTAGTGAAGGAATATTCCTTGTCTTTTTGTGGATAAGGCACGATTCAAAACTGGAGTCTACGTCTGCCTCTGTCACTGACTTCTGCTATAGCCTCGGGCAACTCACTTAGCCTCTCCACCTGTGACACGAGCTTGCAGAGGTGCACTTAGTAAATGTGTGAACCCATTACGATTCTTGGGAAGGAAGACCTAATTATCAAAAGTGATGTGCAGAAAGGGTTAGGAGACCCATTTATATATAATGTCAACACCTCACATATCATGGTCACAACTGGATACCAGGGGACCACTATCTTTCATCTTACAGTTGAGGAATAGAGGTCCAGTAAGGTTAAGTGTCTTTCCCAAGGCTACGCAGAAGTCTGCAGTAGAACTAGGAATTGAAGCAAGATCTCCAGTGGAGAGTATCATCACCTTGCTGTCACCTTGCCCTTTGACTTTCTAAATAACTGCTAACCCCATTGCAGCAAGAGAAATTAGACTTTTGCTTACAGTAAGGACACTTCCTCTAACTGAATGGCAGGTTGCCACACCCTGGTGGTAAGAAAGCATCTGCACACCTCACCATTGTCAGGAGGGCAGCATCCTATGCAGAATTATCCTTGCCCCAATAAGCCAAGCCTGTGGCAAATCTGGGATGTGGCACATTCATAAGCAGCCATAGCACAGCATGTGTACCAGGTCACTGATGCTGAAAGTGTCACCCCATGCTAATGAGTCATTACAAATGGAGAGAAAAAGAGTTAGCCTGACAGGCAACTAGTCTTAAGGGCCAGAAAAGAGGCTGCAGAGTGATGTGGGAGAGTGAACAGGGTCTGCTTCCAAGTTCTAACTCGCGGTGGAGCCCCAAGTAAATATTCCTCTTTTTGTCTAATCTACACACTGAGAAAGTGGGGATAAGCAGGGCTGTGCGAGGTTCCTGCCTGTGGGAAGTGCTGGACTGGACAATCCGATGTGAAGACAGGATGCTCGAGAAAACGCGTCCCCTTGGGGCGGGGGAGGAAGAGCATGTGTTCCATGGAGCGCAGCCTCAAGAAAAGTGAAAAGTAAATCGAGAAAGAGCCGCAGGTGAAATGCCGTGGCTAGGATGCTCTCTTGCCTCCCTTCCCGATAAAAGAGATCACTTTATTACTTTCTCTAGTGCCGATCTTGGGGCCACCTTCCTTTCTCTACTCTGTCTATTGAGAGAAGGACTCCCGAGTAGTGAGGGGGCGCCTCCCGTCTGGCCCTGGCTGCCAGCAGCCCTTCTGCTGGGCTCTGCCGGCATCTAAACTGGTTGGTGCCTCTCCGGAGCTGGGAAGGGAAGAAGGGACAGGAGCTTCCCTGAGGGGCCGGCAAAGCCAGCTGGATCCCTGGCGAGCGCAGGAGTTTGCTGCCCCAGCTCTTTCCCCCCTGGCGGCAACTTCCAGCCAACTCTGCGTAGCGAGCCACGATCCCTGCTGGGGGGGCTCGCTCATTGGGAGGGGCCTGGCGCTTACCTTGCTGTACTTGTTAAGCTTTTTCTTGCACTTGTTCCTGGCCCCGACTCGCGGCGCCTCCGGGTCGTCGGTTGCCGGGGACAGGGGCTCGTATCTGTCGGGAAGGAAGGCAAAGTGCACCTGCCTGGAGCGGGAGCTCTCTTCCCCTGCTTGGCTCCTCGCAATTCCTCTCCGTGCTTCCACCTCCTCCTCCAGCTGCTGCCTCTCCAGGATGCAGACCTTGTCTTCCCCGGGCCCCCGACGGGGGTACTTGGCTTTCATGCTCCCCAGGAGCCGGGCCCCCACGGTCATGGTGCCGAGAGATCTCCTCTGGGGAGCTGGGACTCCACGGAAACCTTTGCTCCCTGCCTCTTAGGCGCAGGAAGGGATTTGCTGTCCGCACAGGGGCCTGGCTGGGGAGGGTAACAGGTGGAGCTAAAAGGGATACACAGTCCCATTGCTGGCCCAGCTTCCCGGGCTGGGATTTCCCCTTCACCAAACGCGGCCTCTTGCTGGAAACGGCTGCATCCTGATCATTGGGCAGCCGAGCCCCCAAACAAGTAGACCCGTCTGCTGTGCCACAGCAAGCCAGACCTGCAAGGACCGGAACTTTCTGCCTATAATGATTACGGGGGCGGGGAGTCGTCAGTCACTCTGTCTGGGTGCCAAAACCACGTTTCTGCTTTACCATGTCTTAAATCAGCTAAAACAACCCCCAGATCACTCACTTTCTATTTAGCTATGTTCGGTGGCTCCACACTCCTAATCAGACCCCACCGATCACTACCAAAGCAGCTTTGAAAAGCTTGTTAAACATTCACTCGATAACAGACGCACAGCAGGGAGGCTGGTCTGGAAGGCACAGCAGACCTAGAGCAGCCTCACCCACTTCCATTATTGCCATTGAGCACGATTGCCTTAGTAACTTTCTAGCACGCATTCCTGAATACTGTAAGCTCACCCTGTTCTCCTTGGATGTAACCAGTAAAGGAATTTAATCGTCACTAAGCATTAGCCCAGCCCAAGCTGCCCACTACTGATTCTCTTTGTGCTGTGCTTTCAACAGTCATTAAAAATGATACTTTTCCAAACAGGAGTGGTCACATAGAATCTAAGCTTACTTCCCTCAAGCTGTAGCATGCCAACACCAAATGTATTAATTATAAGAAAATCTTAAACCGCACATAGCACACTGCTTATCAAGGAGTGAGGTCTCCAGCCGTGCTCCCCAAACCTTTATATGGTACGACCCTTATGAGATATAGAAAAAGTCTGATCACTCCACGCTCTGGAAATCAGCATATCTAAATATGCAGAGCCACTTTTATTGGAACACCCTTTAGCAATGCAGGTTGGGTTCCAACCTCTAGTTTGGAAACCCCAGGTCTAAAGGTTAAGAGTAAAAACTGCAATCCAGAGGTCTCTTACTAGCCCTGCTACTAATAAATGGAAATACCTTAAGCAAGCCACCTCAATTTGAGGAATATGTTATAAGACAGATTATAGAGTGCCCAACCATTGCCTCCCCAACCATTACCCATAAAATCACCAATCTACCACACATATTGCCGGACTTCATAGGGTATCAATGCAGCCCTGCAACATACATGATGTGTGGGCAATAGGTGGGGAGGCGTTTGTCTACAAACACTCACAGAAATGTAGTGTAGCATTCACCTTTAGTTCCAGGTATCTGACATCTTGAAATAATGGTAGATTTCGAACACAGCACAGATGATGGGCCCCACAAATGTGTGTGTGTGTGTGTGTGTGTGTGTGTGTGGGTGCTAGGGGAGATCAGCTTTCCAACGTTTGGAAACACCATTCCATGAATGGTGTTTCTATTCCTCCGCTTGCTAGTCAACCAAGGAAAGATTACAGTGCATTAAAGTTCTATAGTAGCCAACAGTTCTCCAAGCCACAACGTATGGATGCAGGGGGCTTTCTAAAGCAAGTTAACATAGCTCGCTTCTAGGGGCGTGTACTGAGAGACAGTCAACTCTTTGGCAAGCAGTTCTTCAGTATGAATGCCATCACAACTAGGCGCTGCAAATATACCACCCCCTTTTGTTCCTCCACCCAACCATTTTCATGCAGAGGAACAAAAATGAGAGCAGAGAAATATCTTTCATTTTTGCAAAGTGTTTTAATCAAACTAATGAGACAGGGCAGAGCAGGTTTGGAAATGACTGCAGGCATTCTTAACAGTAGAGTGAGGCTATTATTTATGTTGCTTTCATGCATTTAAGAGTTGCAGTTGGTATAGCTATTGCGGAGAATGTAAGAATCTGACAATGTTACACAGACATCTACTTCAGTTCCAAAGGCTGCAGAACTCCAGTGAAGTGTAATTTGTGCAGCCACAGTAAGGCAGTTGGGAAAGCAATTTTAAAACAGGCATTGGAAGTTCAGTACTTGGGTTTGCTCAGTTTGCAAGTCAAAATGTTTTCTTTTAACAGCCATTCCCTGGCACTTGCACTGAACTTTCCCTCTCATCAATCGCTACCAACAACAGAAGTTCTGAAAAGCCAAACTTCTTTGGGCATACCTGTGCAACCCCCCCATTTGTCAGATTATGTCCCCCGAGAGCACTCTTGAAAGAGGCCTATCCATTGTGGGGGCCACAGCCTTGCTTGCACAAGCCTATTGCTGGCCCTGGGCCAGAGAGAAAGTGAAATAAATAAATAAATACCTAAAATAAAAACATCATGGGGGGAAGACTCATCCTAACAGAGTGAACTGTTTGAAGAGAGAAAATCCTACTTGAAGGTTAAGCAAGCTGGATATGGAAAAATGACGGCACATGAGTCTGGAACTGGATTATGCCATTGTTATATCTAAACTATAGCCAGGCACCTTGACTAAACGCTCCCTTTCTTGCACTGCAGATGTTCTCCCCCTCTTACCCACAGTGCAAAACCTATCCAAGGGAGACTTGTGCGCCATTACACCCAGCCATTGCTTTAGCAGCACACACTTTGGAAAAACACTGTTCTAGGACAAACCTTAACTGGTTCAGACAAAAATGTGAAAGGTTAAGAATATCCAAACAACACAATCAGTATGTTAATTTGCCATGTTTTATGATCTTCCCAAAAAAGGCAAAGTGTTCTGTGTCACTATTGAGCTGAAATATAATCATACTATATTTTCAATCTAGGCTTGTATTTTTATAGAGGTAGTGAAAATCACTCCTAAAATATATAGCAATCACCTCTGATTTTAAAGGTGATTGGGGAGAGAGAAATGGGAGGGAGTAAGGCTCTCTCCTGCGTGCATGTTTGGATTTAATCAGTAAGCTGCAGATACCCCCAAATCTGGAGACAGTTCTATAGTGAATTGGTGAAATTCCATGCAAGTGCTCCCTGGCATACCAAAAGAGGACCTCAAAAGATGAAGATATGGGTCTATTTCTGTAGCATGGAGTCAAGTGACAGGTGTTCAAGAACCATCAATTCTGAACACCTTCCAGAAATCAATTGAAGTGACACACTGAGTATTTTCAGAAGTGATGCTACCACGCTTAGACCCAATCTGGGGTAACTGCTGCCTCCCTGCCCTGGGGTAGGCCGATACCAAGAACAGACATGACAGTGCACCCTACCACACTTTGCCCCAAACTGTGGTAGCGCTTACCACCGGCTGGTCCCCACGATTTTCCAAGATTACAACCAGTGGGGTATTTTCAGACATTACGATCCCACGCTCAACCACACTGAATACCCACATGAGGAGCAAGGGACCGTAATGTCTAATGGGGGGAATGGAAGTTCCCCCCCAGATGTTCCCCCCCCCAATCATGGCGGGGAATCACATTCACCACGTGATCGGCGGAACCGGCGGGGCCGGCCCCAATTGCATGGTGAATGTGATTCCCCGCCGAGATGAAGGGGCCCGTCCCGTCTGGACGGCAACCACGGCCCAGAATCCACGGCGGGATTCCGGGGCCGTGGTCAATTCGGGTGGGTGGCGAGGGAGCGTGGGGGGGCCGGGGCCATGCGGCTGCACGTTGCGCTGTGCGGCCCCTCCTCCTCCCCGATTCCCCGCTGGGATCAGCCGGCACGTCTGTTGGACGTGCCCATTTGATCCCGGCGGGGGATCAAAGGGTGATTCCGTGACGGGGCCAATACAGGCCCCGTCACGTCTGAAAATACCCATGGTTCAGGGCAAAGCGTGGTGAACATCTGGCAGCCACCGAACAGAAGTGATGGTGTTTGTGACCCTGGGGTGGGGCTAAATGTGGTAGCGTCACTTCTGAAAATACCCTATATTGATTTCACATAATAAAGATTTAAGACTTTTGGGGAACTAAAAACCAAATACAAATATGGAACATTGTGAAGAGGTCTCACATCTCTTCTAATACTGAAAATATCCAATTGGAATAGTTACTTCATTCTGATAAAGGGCAAAAGACAAGTGCTTTAGTATGAGAACTGTTCAAGTAAGTTTTAATAAGAGTGCACCAGTGAAAGTGAATCAATATGACTTGCATCAAATTTTTTTAAATGAACAGCAGGTAAAAAGGGGCTACAGTTCTTTCTTTCCAAACACCACCCTTTTCTAAGGCAACAATACACGTTCATTTCAGAACAGAACCGTTACAAAAGAAAGCTACATCACAGTACAGTACAGCATGTCAAGTCCATCTGTAAGAAAGCCATTCCTGAATGGCATATTAGCTACACTTACAGCCTTCTAAGTTAGGGTTACAGAGTTTATCACAGCTTTTTTTATTCTGAAGTGACAACTTTCGAATGAATTTTCTATTCTTCACACGAGTGTGCAGATGGGGCCCATATGTTGATATTACAGTAATTACGACATTAAATAACATTGCACAACCAACCTCTATGGTTAAATTCAGTACAAAATAACAAGTATTAAAATGTACCAGTACTAGTGGTTTTACATAGTTTAGATCACTAATTATGAAGGAAAATATTTTTTTCTTCCATAGGTAAATACCTCAATAGGAAGCTGCACATTACAGGCATAATGATGTGGAATAAATACAAGAAATCGGGTAAAATATTAAAACACAAACAGGTTACATGGGAACAAATTGTACAACCACGTAAGCATAAATCAACAAGCTATTGTTATAAACAATGCATGTTTAGCTGTAAAGCATCATAAGGAGTTGCATGTACTCTTTGGGGGTTTACAATTCCAAAAGCCAGTTAATTCCTGAGGTGTCATTATTAGCTCATACAATTGGTCAACACTTCAGATTAGCTTGTGCTATAAAACAATTCCAATATCATATTTCCAGAAACTGGAGCCTGTAATATTTGAAGGCAGCAAAACAAGTGATATTTCACATCATATTCAAATGAAAGAACTTCTCTCCATTTTGTTGCTACAAATGTCAATAGGCCACAAGAGCAAGGTCTATAACATGCAGGTCAAACATTATCTAGATGCAATTTTTTTTCTCCTGCATCTCTCAAATGGCCCAAGACAAAAAATAAAATAAAATCTTTTTTTAAACTGTAAGTGCCATAACTGTAAACATGTCCGTATTTACCAACTAAACACTGTCCAATAACAAGGATAAGAGCCAAAGATAAGCAGGAACAGTCTTGTGTACAACAAAAGCCGATTTAAATTCGACTGCTAATTCTTATGATTTATTTCTTTTAAATAACTAAAAATGATCATGCTACAGGTGTGAAAACAACCTTTGTGCATTTCTACTCTGGACACAGTTTTAAAAAATGCATGATAGAGATAAGAATTATAAAAAACCACCAAAATGTAAAAATGATAGGGAAGAACTTTTCAACTCAAAGCATCAAACATACATTTCTGTGCAGAAATCTAGACAACTATACAAGATCTGTATTTAAGCAACATTTTTATTATACAACTCTATGAACATAAAGTGAACAGAATACTCTATATACTTACCTGTACATGTGAACATAACTTCTATAGCTAGTTATTTAACATAGGTCGTACTAAATTTCATTTTAGAACTCAGAATAACTATGTATAACCTTATTGCAATAGGGACAATTTCTACATGGGGGGTTTCACAGGCCAAACACATTAGGCCTAACCAGTACATTCAAAACGTAAGGTGTAGATCATGTATGAATCTTCCCTGATCCCATAAATCCAGTTCTCTTTACAGCTTAAGCTCATTTGCAATTTTGGATGCAATGTTTTTAAACGCAATGGAAGTCCCAGATATTCGCTTGAAGCGGACTCCGTTGAGCGACAATCGTGGCAGCTTACAGACTTCCATCTCCCATTGAACAAGACTATCCTGCCGTGCATCACCATGAACACAGAAGAGCAAAAATCTCTCTTTTTGTTCATAGTCACAGTTATTAGCGTCTAACACTTTTCTAATCTCTCGCATCATATCATTTGGGTCCATGGAACTCGTGGTTTTCATACTCCACGTGAACCGCAAAGAACGTGGTTTGGAATCTTTGCCATCTTCCTTTTCTCTGTCCTTTGGTTCTCCAGAAGCACTCCTGGGAGAGAGAAAGATATTGTATACTCAAAACTGAAATAAGTATGTTTTAGTACTAAAAGTTAAAAAATTGATTTTGGTTGGAATATCCTAATAAAAGCACATGAACTAGACACACACATCACTACACACTGCTGCAGCAATGGACAGTTCTTTGTTCAGAACCGGTCCGCCTATTAGTTTCCATTGATCTCACTATTTGGAGCACACTGTACATTGGCAAAATGTATTAGTTTGTGGGACATATAGTCCTGAAGTGGAGGTATGCTGGAAAAAGCAGCAGAAAGGGAGTCACCTTGTATTCCACTCTATTATCTTTATGCTTCTGCATGAAGAAAAAAGATCAATCAATGCTTTCAAAGTGAGTGTTACATTCACAATTAAACATTTCAAGAACCCTCTTTAGGGTCTTTTGACCTCTTGTTCTCATGTTTCCTGATAAAATAGAGTGCTACCAACTATAATGTAACTGCTGCAGCAGAATTTTATGTTACAGTTACCTAGCTGCCTAGTTAAAATGCTTCTCTCTTCAAAAATAGGTAGCTAACCAGACGGTTACTTTGGAAGACTGTGGAAGATATTTACAATGCAAATATGACATTTCTTTAGTAAGTGGCCCCTCAAAATGTGTGATCTTAAAAAAACACTACAATTCCAGAATCAGCAATTTCTTTTTCCTGTTTCCAAGTTCTCAAGAGCTGCTGATGTTAAGACCCAGATCTGGGGAGAGACTATTGATCTGGCAGGGGGTGTTAAAATCAGGTGAAACCCTCCTCCCTCACACTTCTATTTCCTTGCTGTTTTCGCTTATCTCCTATTTTGATACTTGTGCTTTTGGGACAAACCACCTAGTTCCAAAACACTCCTTACCACTCTTATGACAGCTTTAATTATTTTGTATACATTGTGTATAAGAGTCTGCATGGCTGTCTGAAGGTGTGATACTTGCTGTATAAAAACAGTCCCTATCCTGAAGAACTTATAATCAAAGTGCTATAGAAGAGCAGGCATTGCTAGGACTCTTTTTTTTTTTTAATAAAGGAAAAAAATCTGTCACTTGGTTGCCCAAGATCAGGGACCCTAATTCACTGTATTTTCTTCATTGTTGCCAAGGTAGTGAACTGCTCAAAATGTATGGGGTAACTTGCATAACAAGGACAGAGAGAGAAGTGGAAGATGGGATGGAGGTGACGAGCTCAGCTCAGGGATCTAGGAGAAAGAAAAATTGCTGAAAAATGTGATTTAAACAATATATCATCTGACCATTCTGTATTTTTATTTATCTCTATTTGTAATAGTCAGATGAATAAAAAAAATCACCCTATAGTTATATTCAACAATGTGATGTGGTTAAGGAGTGCTATTCTGTAACACATGAATGTGCTTTACCTGTTTTCTTTTAGCAAGCCATCAATTTTTGCAATGAATGTAATACATTGTATTTTCTGTGAATGTGATAAATCATAAATCTACACACACACACACACACTATATACCATGCATATAGATTGTTAGGGCCAATGTGAGACATATGCTAGAAAGGAGCACAGACTGAATGACAAGCAAATCCTGTTCAGTATGTTACTGCTTAGTTATGACCAATCTCCCACTTGTTTGCATTGGCAGGGGTTGCCATGCCAAACATCAACATTTACCAGCCTCCTCCAGCAGCACTGCCTTTTGGGCGTTTTAAAATCTACTTTAAGGCTCAACTTTACACTTTTTTGACATTACAGGATATTCCCTGCAGTGATATTCCCTCATATCCTGTTTTAAATGAGTTGCTTCTGTGGGAGGGGCGGGATAGAAGTTATGAAAAATAAATAAATTTGTGCTACAGAAATAGCAAAAATGTACTTACCCAATAGTTACATAAGCCTACTTAGATGGAGTTAAACATTTTGAACCAAAAATCTGGGTGTCACAGAAGTACCTCTAGATTTGACTTAATCTTCAAATTAGTATTTTATTTTATTTTTATTTACAAGGGGAGGCTGTTTCTTTACAAACTGTACAAACACAAAACATTGATGTAGATACATGATTAAGGTCCTCACCTTGCAAACATTTATGATGAAGTAGTACCCAGCTGGAACAATTCTGATGTAAATGTTTGCAGGAGAAGAGCTAAGTCATTAGAAAGAGGCTGGGTGGGAATTAACATTTTAAAACTACAAGTTATGTAGGCACTATTCTATTTCACATACTGGTTGAAGTCGTTCAGAAATTGCTTAAACCTTCAATACAAAGGGACCTAGGAGCGAAGTATTAATAGTGGCTCCTCACCTTGAGGTGTCAGTTCTGCCACTGGCTTCGCCTTCACTTGGATCCCTCAAAACAAAGTTAAGGTTGAGATTCAATGATAATGGTGAAAAATAAAAGTCAAGAGAACCTATATCTAGAACAATGTTAAAATAACTTTTGCATAATAATTCAGAAGGAAAATATCATATTTACTGTTTTTATTAGTACTATTTTCAACAGCTGTTAAGACTTACTACTTCTACCCTGCTGTGTAATCAGTTTATTTTTTGTTCAAGTTAATGTTCTGATCTACCCGAGACCAGAAAGTGGCCATGTACAATTCATATTTTTCATTACGAAGTGTTGGAGCACTTCAGTCAGTCCTTGAGGGCCTGATCCAGAGAGGCGATCTGCATGTAATTAATCCAAGAGAGAGCTGTCAGCACAGCAAGCATTTCTCTGGACAGGCTGGTTGGCCACAATCCCCCACAGACTTGGGTACTTTCACAGGTGCCCAACTTCAAGTATTGAAAATAGGCACATTAAGCACATTGCTGAATAATGGGTGAATTTGTAAAGCAATCATAGGGTGCTTTTAGGACATTTTCGCACAAGACATTCTCCATCCACTACCCACCCACTATACATGTTACAGGGCTGCAGTGTTGCCCTATGGGTGCCCTGTAACATGTATAGTGGGGTGGGTGGGTGGAAAGTGTCTTGTGTGAAAATGCAAAATGCCCTTAGACAAGCACCTCCCCACACACTACCCACCTACCTCCCACCCATTATACATGTTTCAGGGCACTCATAGGGTGCCACTGCAGCCCTGCAACATGTATAATGGGTAGGAGTGGGTGGGAAGGCTTGTCTAAAAGCACCCATAGTTTGGCCACATGGCTAGGAAAGTTTGAAAAAACATATTTAATGTATAACATATTATATGCAAGACAAGGTATTAAAATTTGCTAAGTGAGTGCATTTTAGTACTTTTAAAACATGATTTGATGCATCCAGATCATCATATTTCATAGAGATGCATAAATCAACTGACAGGCCAAAAATAATCAATGGGCACAAATGAATCCATATTTGAACAACACTGCTCAGGATTCTGTCAAGATGCATTTTAGCTAATGCATAAAACCCATTCACTACACATAACATAATTTACCCTAAATAGCCAAAAGAATCCTCCATGATACCCTTCTAATTAATACACTTGGAACTATTTCATACCAAGGAAACAATATCTTAATAGTTTTAAAGCATAGCAACACCAAACCTGTTAATGAACTTCAACTTAAAATGAATTTTCTATGACTTCTTTTCTATGTTCCACAAACCCACACCCTCTCCACAAATGGTAGGACATTTTCAAGATGTTTAATGAAATTATATTAAAAACAATTTTAAACTGAAAAAATAATAAGATCTGAATTTCACAATTAGATGTGGACATAGTTCTTTGGCATCAGGAAACACTAGACATTTGTTTGGTTTTTTCCCTTAATATTTGGAGCATTACACAATAGCTATAACAAAAACATCCCATCTCACAGAGGAAGAGCTTTATGTTCAACAACCGATCATTGTCAAACACAGCTTATGCATGATGATGTTTTAAAACTAAAAGTCAGGAACCTATGATCTTCTTAGGCCCTTTTCACATGGGGAAGTCACCCCCCTAGCACATGTGTGCGGGTGGGGGGAGGGGGCGCCTGTGCGAACGTTGCGGCAGGTGTGGGTGGGCGTCCGTGGGAACACCGCGGGTGGTGGGTGGGGTGCGTGCATGTTCCCACGCTCCATCCACCTCCACCCATCACCCATGCATGGAGCAACGGGCGCCAATACCCAATGCTCCATGTGTGGAGATGGATGGAGGTGGGTGTGTGCCCATGGGAACAGCTGCACACCCACCTCCCCCTGCTGCTGGTGCACACCTAGTCCCCTCCTCCCCACGGCCCATGTGAAAAGGGCCTCAGTGTCAGGCATACGTCCGTTTGAAGAGAATGGGGCTCACCCCAGACCCAAGTGCTAGCAACACACAACAACCAAATCACACTGTAATACTGTTTATTACAAAGGGACTGTTCCTTATGGTTTATGGTACTATGAGCTCATTTACACAAAATCCTATTCCTTGCAAACTCATTCTGTATTCCTTAACCTGTGTTTGTCTTGCTCTGTAGATAGGCGTTCACACAACTGCTGATTTCCCCACGTTTCAGTGGCCTCTCCACTTCCTGGTGGTATTTCCCACAATGCAAAAGGCAAAGAGGAACATACTTGCGATAGATATCCCTGCATGCAGTGTTCTAAAAGTGGCATACAGCACTGAATGAATTATCCCTGCTCATTACCATACTTCTATGGCCACTCAGAGATAGAAAGTGGGAAAAAGGAAATGAAGCTCCAGGTTAATCAGAATAACCCAATGCTACTTGCCAGAGTCAGATCCTTACAAGTAAACCATCAGGTGGCAGAAAACAAGGAATCAAGGAGCACAAGCAGCAGTAAGGATTTCACAAAACACTCTGTGTGTGTTTGTGTCACTTCCTGTTCATGTGAATGAGGCTTATGACAGTCACATCATTTAAAATAGGTCTCAAATGACATTGAACATGCAAAGAACTAATGTATTCTTTTAAGTGTCACTGGTGCAAACAATGAAGGATTATATCCCTGTACCTGGACAAGTTTTAACAATTACTGGCACACTATTAGCAAACTCAAATTTTAAGAGAAAAAGATTGATTTTTGGAGTGAAATTCTGAAATGGGAAATTTTGTCACTGACTTCAGTGAAGCCAGGATTTCTCCACAAGACTGATGCTATACTTCATTCCGCAAAATTATTCATAAGATTATCATAAACGGTACATATGACTTTTCAGTTTCTTGAACCTGTGTTAACAGGGTAGCAAGACTAAAAAGTCATAACCTGTGGATTATGGATTTGTCATTAGAAACAATATTTGTGCAATTAATACAGGTAAGGAAGGTCTATATGATAATTCAGTTGTGATATGGACAATTGTACAGCAGAATACTAAAGTTTAGCTTCTGCAACTTGTATACCCAGGCTCTTTAAAAACCATAGGTAAAACTCTGCTGTGGTCAAACAAAAAAATCTGTTGAAAGATGAGAAGTGCACAATACTTAACACGGATATCCTTGGTTTTGCAGAACGTTCTGTAAATACTTCAAGCGTATGGATATTTAACACTGACAATGCAGTATTTTCAGATGCTGACTGTATTTGTACGTTCCAATTAACATACACTGACCTATGAAACCAACATTCCCTGCATCAGTCTGTTAATGCCAGCTCCCCAAAATCTACACAAAATGTTACACTAAATGAGTCTGGTTTCACTGAATTTCCCAATACACCATCATAAGTGATTATACCATTCTATTCAAGCTTAGTCATTACAATTCAACCTAAAAAAAGTTATCTTTAATGCTGCTACATGCTGACTTGTTCAATGAGCGATTTTCTGTAGTAAAAAACTTCATAGATGTATGGCTCAAAACTACATTCTCCGTTTCTCAAAAAGCTAATAATAATATATATTTCATTTAAAGGTGTTTTTTCACCTCCGAAAAATATGAAAATACTGTAATTACTGTATGAAATAAGGGCATCTCTTGTTCTAAGGTAAGAGGCAAGAAGACAATGCAGTTCAAATAATCTGGGTGGATTAAATTTAATAGAGAAGCAATGACGTTTCTGGGGCGGGTGGGGGGGAACAACCAGCCAACCAAGCAAAAAAGATTCCATTTTAATTTAATTTTATCTTTATGCTGATTTCTAATGCCACGCTTGTCTAAAAGAATAAGGAATTAAGCTCTCTTAGTTAACATTCCAGAGTAAACATTCCAAGCTCTGCTCAGTATACACAAACAATTGAGAAATGTCTGATACTAACCTGCGAACAAACTTGGAAGTAATCTTGCTTATAATGCCAGTGGATGTCCCCCTCCTTGCATGAGCAAACGCACCCGTTTCATGTGATGGTGATGCAGGGGGCCCGTTGTATGTGGCATTACGTCGCTCCCGTAGCTGCTCACCATGAAAAGTGCTTCGACTTGAACTCCCCCGAGGAAAGCGGGTTCGTTCCGGAGTGCTAGTGCTAATACTATGAGCAGATGGGGAAGCAGCAGGCACTCTTGGAGTAACACTGAAGAAAACAGAACTTGTAAAGAGAAGCTACACAAGGAAGCCCCTAAAGCTTTAATTACTTCACCAGACACAAATAAATTAACTGCAGGTTTTTCCCAGTGTTAATTTGCTTTCCTGATTTCAACTGAGAATCAAAATCATATAGGGTCATTAATTGTTTTTATGAAGAGTGAGCTGTCCTCCCACCATAAAGCAACATTTACTAAGGATAGTAGTGAAGTGAGGGAGGGGAAAAGAGAAAATCTAGTCAAAAAGGAAAGGAAAAAAGCTGAAGAATTCTATTCAGTTGTGGGTGCATGGGTATGTGTTCAATTAAATATGAACATTTAAGAAGAGTCTGTGGAACTAGTTTTAAGCTCCAACCGTGGAATAGAAATTAATGTCTTTACCAATAGGTGCAATGAGTTATGAATGATATTTTAACTCTGTTTTAGAAAACTGGGCAAAAAGATTTTAAAGCCAAGAAACAATAGATTTTATTGTATGGAGCCAACTTACGGAATTCTGACTGAACATACATATTCAAAATTACTTTATGAAAAAAACTTTTCAGCAAAGAAAGCAGCATCTAGCATATTGGTATGTGCCAAATTAAATATTATAAACATATCTACACTGGCACAGCATAGGGGACATACTTGTTGGTTTAAAATACAAGTCTTCTCCGCAGAAAGATTTCTGAACGTGTGCTTGTTAGAGATACAAGAATCAATGAAGTCTGATTTTAATTGCTAGGAAATGTTCAGCAAAATCTGATGGGAGAACCGGCTAGTAAACGTATGGGAGAATGAAACTAGAATATCCACTAGGCTCCATCACAATCCCTGCTGTCAGCCAGGAGCGCCTTCTTGCAGGTACCATCTGCCCATCAGATTCACACGGCGAGGACATGCATTTGCCCCAGTATTGTGGAACTCACCTTCATGTGAGGTTTCTCAAAGTCCAAGTCTGAGTATTTTCTGGAGGAAATGCAAGACGTATCTTTTTGGTAGGACCAAGATTGAGTAAATAAATTAAAATAATCAACCAATCAACTTTTATCCCGCCCTTCCCTCAGAGGCTCAGAGCGGCTTACAGGGGAAGGGGGAAAAAAATTCTTAAAATAAATAATCAATCTCTGTTCAACTCTAACCTGGTTTTGCACAGAAAATTAATTTTTATTTAAAAACTTATATCCTGTTGAATTACAGCATTAAAAAACTTAAAAACAAAATATATAAACATACATACAAATATTCCTTAGAAACCCCGGATCCCCCTCCACCCCCATTCCCTCCTACCAAACACTTGGCCAGAAAGATAGGTCTTGCATTGCCTTCAGAAAATGCAAGGAAAATGCCTCCAGAAAATAAAAAAAAATAAAAATAGGTAGATAGATAGACCAAGATTAATTATTTCAATTTATTCAATCAACTTTTATCCTGCCCTTCCCTCAGAGCAGCTTACCGGGGGAGGGGGGGGAATTATATTATATATATAGTTTCCCCCCCCCCCCCGGTAAGCTGCTTGAATAAATAAATTGAAATAATTAATTTTGTTATAGCTATATCTATCTACAGATCTAGAGATATACACACACACTAATGTGGTAAGCAACTTAAGAGTAAATAAATCTCTGTTCACAGTCATTTTCCTCTCATTATTATATAGATATAGAGACAGATATAGAGACTGATATAAACAAGTATTGTCTTTTCTTCCTTTGGGATGAAGGAATAAAAGACAATACTACTCCTAGCAAATGAACCACAATAAATAATTTATGCTATGAAACAAAAAGGAAAAGATGTAAGCAAATAAATTGATACGGGGGAATAGGATATATTGGTCAAACTTACAACTCATTTTGAAGATATATCAGCATATGCTACATGGACTGAATCTGTACCTGGTAAAAATGACATTTTTCTTCTCTAGAAATTATGTGGTATTAATATATGCTGTGTGATAAGAGCAAAATAAGTATGTTCTGAGCTACAGAAAATGCTACTTCTAAGGATAGATCTGTAGAATGTCACTGTAATGAAACACTCCTTTCAGAAAATAGCACTATAAGGCAGTACAGCTTAGAATCAAACTATAGGTATGTTATTTGCACAGGGTTCCAAAGGTGCTACACAATACACAAGGGCTAAGTAGATTACCTTGGTCGGTAAGATTCAGTGCCATCTTTGATGGTTGGCAGCGTAACCTTAATAGGATGCCCAGAGGCAGACATGGACTTCTGGTGTCGAGACCGTGCTGATACTGCAGAAGCGACAGCAGGGCCTGTAGAAGATGTGCTACTTGCAGACATTTCCGTTAGACTTTTATCACAAAAAGACAGGCGTGCCATGACAATATAAAAAGGAAAGTGTTAGACTTGGTTAAGAGTCGGATTTAGCAATACAAATACTTCACATAGAACCTTCAAACCAGAACAAAAGCTTTCCAGCAAAATCTTAAAACAAAAAAAAAATCAAACCTATAATTATCAGCGTTATAAATGGTGCTAACATATGAGACAACAGCCCAAACCAGGTGGGTGTCCACCTGCCCATCTATTAAGTTTTCATCTGCACCAGCCACGTGGCCACCACCACGGACACTGAGTCCCCACTTCCAACAGGGTCTTGGAACATGTGGAGTCCGCCGTGAAGACAAAGGAGGGCTAATATGCACCCACATGTCTGCTTCCTGTCAGTTAGGTTGTGTACAGCCTACGCACATACAGGTCAGCCAGCACCATAGAGTCGTAGTTGAAACGCCTAGAGCGTTCCGAGGAGCGACCACTTCCTACCCCTTTCTCTGTGTTCATTCATGACTTAAAACCCCAACACATGCCAAAATTCAGACCCACTTTTTCTTCGCCGCCTTTCTCAATGCCTACTAGTCGTTCCCCATATACTTACCGTCTGCCCTCCTCTGCAGACTGCTGCAACCAACCTGATTGTAACCAAGCCAAGCACATGCGCCTGAGACTTCGCATCCGCCTGAATGTTTGTTTGTCTTCTCCCGTCCCTCCCACTGTCCCCTCTCCCTGTCTCCCCCTCCTTGTCTTTTAGATTGTAAGCCACAGGCAGGGACCACGTCTATATCTATGTTCTGTACAGCGCCAGGCACATGGCTGGCGCTATATAAATGTTTATAATAATAATGCCTGTCTCTTATACACATCTAGATGTGTATAAGAGACAGTCTCTGAATTAAGAGAGGAGAGCACTTAGAATCCCCTGTGCAGAGACTACAATAGAATATGGGATGGGAGGCTGGGGGGGGCGGGGGGGGAAAGAGAGGCACATGGTGGAATGGCAGGCTAGTGGAGGAGTGGGTGGCTTGCCCTGGAGATCCCGTCAAGGGTTCTCCAGGGCAAGAATTCACCACCAAGTTTTGTTTAAAGAATAATTCTTCTGCCCCAGAATTATTCACCGCCTGCCCTGCTTTCCCCAATAACCAACCCCCCACCCTCACCTCCAGCCAGCAGCAGCCACGAACAGCACGTCTCCCACAAACACTCGCCTACAAACTCCTCAACTGGATCCATGGGAGGAGGAAAACGTTGCCTCGCCAGTCCTCCCACCCCCCAAGAGAGCATGCATGGCTGCCCCCAAAAGGGCCAGGTGGGAGAATAAACGAACTTTGCAAATAAATTATTTATTTAAAGTTAAATTAAAGTTTATATTAAATAAGAGTTGTTCTATTTATCACAATCTATGGGTTTTGTGCTTATTCTGGGAAAGGTGGGAGGTTTTGGGGAGTGAGGGCAGTGGAGAATGGTGGCATGGCATAGTGATAAGCTGCTTTAGGGGATAGCCATGGAAAGTCAAGGGGGTTGCAGCAAAGGAGGGCCATGGAGAATGGCATAGCTGTTTTAGCAGCTAGGGATGGAAAGGGAAGGGAATGGGAAGCAAGAGTGTCAAGGATTCCATTGGCCTTCCTGGTCGGGGAAGCTGCTGGATGGGACACACGCCACACAGCAGCTTCAAGTGCTGGGATTAAAATAGCTACAACTGGCTGTATGCACACCATGCACCAGTGATGCTTCCAGAAGTACAGAGCATTCTGAGGAGTGACTACTTCCTGCCCCACTGCTCACTGGCATGCATGTAATTTCTGACTTAAAAACCCAGAGCATGCCAAATTCATGTGTTGTCCCTGCAGCACATGTCCAACCCTATCCACTAGAAAGTGGTTGGCTTTTCTGGTGAGTCTTTCACAGCTTTTTCATCGCCATGGCTATGGCGAAGACTGATAACCAGTCAACTACAGTAGATTAATGGACCTGGGGTGGGAGGAGGGGCTTGTATTTACACAGCTGTATGATGCATGCTTCTGTTTATTGCTATCTAATTATGTGGGGGGTTTCCCTTTACTCTGTTCACAGGCAACTACCAGCACCGCAACCTCTGGTGTTCCACTCTCTGATTACTGCTCCTCCCCACCAGAGGAGTATTCCCTGGAGCGAGGAAGAGACAAGGCCTTCATCACTCTGTTTTGGGGGGGGGGGGAGGAGAATGTACAGTATAAGCTTGTGAAGTGCTTTCAGAATGAGGCAGTGTTGCATGAAATCTCTCTCGAAATAGCAGAAGAGATACCACAGGGCCATGAACCAGAGCCATCAGCAGGCGAAGGACCTCCTTGGCTACAAAAGGTCACCTCCAGCCATGGGAGGCAAAATTCTTCATATTATGACCTGCAGGACTGGTTCCTCTGCATAGATGGAGCCTTTGTGGCATCCTGCCTCTATGGCTGTACCTTCGCCAGATCTCTCCATGGCTAGCCCCACCCCAGAGCCAGTGCTCCTTGACCAGAACAGGGTCTACCCCTTGAGGTGGAGAGCCAGCCCTTAATTGAGCAGCTTCTGGAGGTACCTGTGGAGGGAATGGAAGACCCAGATAAAGGCCACCTTTAATCGAGGAAGTGGATGAGAACAGCAAGCTAATTCACCAGGAGAAGGGGAGCTGTGTTTACACAGCAGCATGATAACAGCATCCAGTTATGGGGGAGCAACCTGAAAATTCTCAGAACAAAGTGGCACTGGGCATGAGTGAGAAGTGGGTGACAAGGCATCATGGCAGGAAAAAAATTAAAATGGCAAGTGGGGGAGGAAGGTGTGAGGGTGCGAATGGTTGTGCTTGATTTCTATATGTTCATCACTTCTCAACAGGAATTGCAGGAGGAGAACCACATGCTGCTCCAATGCTACCACAGCAACTGTGACTGCTGTGACCGGTTTATCGAGTACTTTGTAGATAAGATCGCTCGCATCCGCCACGATTTCGGTACCACAGTTATTGCAGAGGATCATCTTGGGGCTATGGATGCCCCGTCCTGTCCTGTTTTGTGGGATCGGTTTCAGATGGTGTCGCCTGCCGATGTGGAGTCCTTGTTGGGATCTGTT